>CANSZD010000192.1:0-117094 GCA_947648045.1 Beta corolliflora | reverse complement strand
TTTTTTGTTTTTAAGAGAGAAAGGCTAGATTAGGAGCATTATGATAAATAATATGTCACCGATATTAAGTCGTAAAGGGATAAATACGATGTAATGATTAATTTGTTATTGAAAAGGATTTAACTTTTTATCTTATACTTTTCTACAAAGTAATAAAACTATTTGTAAACATACATCGCATAGGTATTAGAATAGAAAGAGAGATACTATTCGAGATATGAATCAACAAAATTAGCTAATTGTCTAAGCGTTATATGTCAAAAGAGGGATTGCAAGTATTCAAAATTAGTTGGTTTTACTCCCAATAAATGAACACTAGTTTTTATAGGGTATGAGTTTGTTTGTTTCTTCACTTTTTGGTTTTCTAGAGAGAAAAATTAATTGAAAGGACAATCATGTTTTTGGGATTTTAAGAGAAATATGGTCAAACTGTCTTTTGAAAGATTGGATAAAGTTATTGAATTGGAAAAGTTGTTATTTTATCTATGTACTTTTGTCTTCACTTTTTCTTATATAAAAGGAACCATAAAATGTAAATCATACGGAGAACTACAAAACACACATATATAATAGGCTATTACGTGTTTATATGTTCTAAATTAGTTTAATTAATATTAAACTCGGTGTTGACTTGATATATTTTAAAATTCTACCTCCATATTTTTCTATTCCTCCGGATTGCTTTTTGGAAGAAATCAATGCAGCAAGGGTTAACGGGTGGGCCAATGGAGTCATTTAGGGTAATTTTAGGGAGGCGAAAAGTAAAGTGGGAAGTACGAAATGTCACACCCCGGAAAAGAAATTAGGAGGAACAAAAAACCAACGGGGAAAAATTATATTTATCAATTTTTTTTTTAATCACTCACGATCCATTATGCGGTTCAATGTATAAAAATATCAAATTTTTACAATAAATGAAGATACAAATGGGAGCATAACACTAAATACTAAAAAAGATTGAAAATTCATACACAAGAGTAACCTTTTAAGGGTCTACAATATGATATGAAAATAAAAACGGTCTCTTGAATAATTTTATATTGTCGGGTAATGTGAAATAAGGATTTGAAATTTTGTATTGCATCGAGTTGATCAATATTCGATTTGAAATTTTGATAATCATCCTTATCATAATTAAACTTAGGATGATATGTAAGTTATTTAACTTTAGACAAGAGAGTAAATATCATTGCAGAGTACAATATATATACTCATTGTCAATTTTATAGATGGTGAAGATGATCTATATCAACTATAGTGGAAAAAGATATATTCGGCCACCTAGAGGATCATTTTTATTATTCAAGAAAGTTTTTATCCAATAGACGTAAATAATCTTTTATATGTTTTCATTGTAGCTTTTAGGCTGATATATAAATATTCTTATTAAACTAAAAAGTTCGTGTGCATTATGCACGGGTCCAAAACCTAGTAAGGGATGAAACTATAAAAGGTAATTTCAAAAAAAAGAATAATAGAAGCAAATAAAAGTAGACTATAGATTGCGCTTGAAGCGAGTCGAACAGTAGACTTCCGTGCATTTTACAACTTCCATCTCGCCATATCTCACCATATCCCACCACTAAAGCTGGCAATTATCCATGGGTGAGTGGATTATACACCCACCGGTCCGAGTTAATGGATAAAAACCTTTGATGGGATAGGTGACTTGCGGATGGCGGGGAGAGCGCTCTGAGGAGATCCGGTGAAACTTTTTTTACTCATCACCGCCTCATCACCCGCTCCATCCATATAATAATAATAATAATAATAATAATAATAATAATAATAATAATAATAATAATAATAATAATAATAATAATAATAATAATAATAATAATAATAATAATAATAATATTAATAATAATAATAATAATAATAATATAATAATAATAATAATAATAATAATAATAATACTACTAATAATAATAATAATAATAATAATAATAATAAAAATAATAATAATAATAATAATAGTAATAGTAATAATAATAATAATTCCCAAGTATATATATTATTATATGCATTAATTTTCAGCATGTATTATGGATTGATAATTGATATTTAGTTGTTGTGTTGTTAATCGATGGCTAAGTTTTTATTTATTACTTTTATTTAAGTATTAAGTTTGTAAAGTAGCTTTTTCTAGTATCGCCCGTTTTGCACCCGCCCCACCGACCTCACCCGCGGTTGATGGGTGGGGCGGATATGGGTGGAATTCTTGGCCGGTGATGAATGGTGTGGATAGGATTTTGGGTCGCGAATGATGAGGTTGGTTGAGCTTCATCCGTCCCATCTCCAATCCATTTCCAGCCCTACCCACCAGTAAGAATTGAACCAAATTTAACACTATGAATCACATTGCATGTTTTAAATTTATTGTATATTTTCCATCAAAATGAGGCCCTATAGTTTATCGGGCCTTGTGTTATTGGTCTGTTTGCACAGGCCAATAGCCGAGCCTGACCTGTGTATTTCCCTTTGATCATGGTTTTTTCTCCAATACTAAAAAAAAGCATGCCCGATGATAATACATTTACTACCCTAGTGTTACTTTATTTTTTTTATTGTTATTATTTCAATGACCTTTTAATTTACAATAAATTTTTTATAGTAAGTTATAGTTAACCAACAAATGAAAGTAGTTAAGCGCACACACAAGTGATACATAAAATGAGTGATAGAAGATGTCAGTTTATATATGTTATGTAAAATAATATTGAATTTGTCTCCATGTATATTTCAAAATAATAACCATATATGAATTTGACCAAATAATATACTAAAAGATATTAATGGTTGCAGTTGTATGTTCACAAACGTTAAAGTCGAAGTATTGCAATTTTTCTAAAAGGGATAAATTATTTGAAAATATTGAGAAGTTTTATTCTTTGCGTGCCTTTCTTCTTATATTTTTTTATATAGAGGAGAGAGAAAAACTAGGGAGGGTCCTAAGACACTGGGCCACCCCTAAAGCATCCTTTCGGATGATCACGGAAAAAGGAAACATCAAGAGAATCAAACCAATAAGACGGTTTAGACGTCGAAAGTCCACGATGAGCCATCCAATCCGCTGCTCGATTAGCTTCTCTAACAACATGATCAACATGGACCATCTCAAACTTCTTCAAATCTTCACTTGTATCAATAATAAACGCATTAATAGTCCAAGCAATTTTCCAAAGTTTTTTAATAGATTGAATAATAGAGAGGTTATCTCCTTCAATCCAAATTTTATCAATACCAAGAGAAAGGGCTCCTCTGATCCCTTCTCTTAGACCCCAAGCTTCAGCAACAATGATGAAGTTAGACGGGTCTACATAATTAGCTCCACAAAGAAGAACGTCCCCATTGCTATTCCTAATGACAAAACCATAGGAAGTTTGCCCATTACCTAACTTTGACCCATCAAAATTTAATTTAGCAAAACCCTCAGGTGGAGACCAAGCCGCTTGCAAGCCTAAGAATATTCTTATTTTGGGTCATAAAAGAAGGGTCTCTATTATTAAAATACAGAGGGTCACTTCTAACCACATTTTTAATATACCCTTTAATCATTTCCCCAAGCTTAATGGGAGAACAAGACTCTTGTCTAAAAATAATAATATTTCTTGCATACCAAATGAACCACCAGATGATAGCAAACACTTCAATTTGATAGAGGGAACAATGATTTCTGAGATTTACAAAGAAATCCTTGAAAGAAATAATGTCATCGCTCCAAATAGGGCAAAAAGTCCTGACATTGTCGGCCTAACGAAGTTTGACAAACATCCTTAACAAAGGGACGAGTAGTAGAAAAGGTGCTCAACATCTTACGAATGATGATTACAAAAACACATTCCTAGGGGGAGAAAAACATGACTCATCTCGAACCGTTTCTTAGTCGGAAGACCATCTGACCAGATTTTACGGGAGAAAGAATTTGATCTTAGGTTTCTTCTTAAATATTTATTTCATTTGTTTCTAAGGTTGTACTTCAACAATTGTGATGATGTGCAAACTTTTTTTTTTTAATTTAAAGAAATAATAATTAATTCATTGATTTAAAGTCATACGACATTTACAGTATAAATGAAAAGTAACAAATACATATCAAATTGGATTAAATAAATTCTATTATGCCTTATCACAGCGATGTTTGATACAACTTTCTTAGAAAGGGTCTATTGATCTGTTGTAATTTTCAAATAGAACTTGATTTGATTCAATTGATTGTAGGCGAAGATTGACATCACCTATGAAGCAGCACAAATTCTAATCAATAAATCAATATTTAAAAGAAAACAAAACACCAAAAGCATCAAAGTATACGTACTAACTTTCATGAAGAGAGAGATAAAACCCAACATATGGGTAGATATAACTCAATGTATGGGTTGGACAACTCTCCATTAGAGAGAGAATGGAGGTTTATTGTAAAAATAATACTTATAAACTAATAAAAAAAATAAAAAATGAGCTTGCCACTGCCAAAAAGGGTCTTGGTAGCACCTAACTCAAAAAGAAAACTAGGGTTATTCACCCAAAAAAAAAACAGGGTTTTAGAGTGAAAAGAAAAAGGAAAAAGAGGAGAGAAAAAAGAGTAACACATCGATTTTTAATATGCGTGAACTTCTTAGATTAGTCTCCATGTGATTTTTCAATAAATCAATTCTATATGTTTGATTAAGACTAACATAGATATTCCCTTTCAAAAAAAAACTAACATAGATAATAATGGTCATTAAGGATTGAGCCTGTGACCCCCATCACGACATCATGACTAGTATTCCCTCCATCTTTTTTTACTTGCTACATTTTTCTAATTGGACGTTCTTTTTGCTTGCTACATTTCTATTTTTGATAACATTTGTCCGTTCAAAGTAATATTTATTTATTCAGTTTTTGTCTTTTTGCTACCCATTAATCCTTTATCAATCCTTAAACCTCCACCTAATCCGTTCCTCCTTATTTAACCCATTCTAATTTCTCAAACCAATTAACTGCCACTCTCTTTGTCTTTGTCACTCAACTTCCACCAACCGCCATTAACGAATGTTCTAGATCCATCCACCATCATGAAAACCCTAATTTTTTTTAACTTCTCACTCATTATCTCTACATTCGGCACATATATCTCTCTCACAAAGTTCACTCTCTATATCTTTGCCATTTTTCGTCTCTCTCACAAAGTTCACTCTCTATATCTTTGCCATTTTTCGTCTCTCTCACTGAAGTTGGAAACCTCAATTCATGATTGTTTTACTCTTATGATTAAGTGCAATGAATCCTTCAACCATAAATCCACCCGATATTGGTATGATGGTTTCAGATACTCAAGATCGGATACCAAACCCTATGTTTGATGTGAAATAACTCGTGGTTCCTGATATTTCTGAGCAGACGCCCCTCCCTCTTGAAATGAATGTGTAAGATCTTGTGGCTCTGAATAGTCATGATCCAGATCTTGTGGATTCCGATACTTTTGAGCTAGATCTTTCGGCTCCGGAAACTTTTGAGGAAGATATTATAGTTCAAAACTTTTAAGTAAGATCTTGTGGTTCCAAAAACCTTTCATGAAGATCTTGCAATTCCTGACCCTTGCATGAATATTAGTTGTGGTAGAATATTCATTTGGAGATGTATCCAAATTTTCCCTAAGGTGTTCTTGAAATTGTACTCTAATTGTTGAAGATCTATCTTCTTCGGCTATTTCACGCTTGATTTAGGTTGTTGTGAACATTTTCACGAATGGAAGTTTCTTTTTTTTCCCTCAATTTCTTATGGTGTTTTTGCTGTAAAAACTTGTTGTGTTATAAAACTTATGTGATGATGCCTTGTTCAATTTTGATTTTGCCTTTGTTGTTTTTATCTTACTGTGATTAAATCTTGATTCTTGATCTTGCCTTTGCTTATATTGATGTGGTTCCCCTATTCATTTATTGTGTTCCATTGTTGCTATGATCTCGTTGTGATGGTGCATGTTCAGATTGATGTTGCCTCTGTTCTTTTGATTTTACTATGATCATATCTTGATCTTGCTTTTGCTTATTTTGATGCTTGAAGATGCAATGAAGAAATCGCTTTTTCACGATCGTTCATTTAACGTTTTTCATTGTTGCTTTGATATTGCTGCGATGGTGCCCAGTTCAGTTTGATGTTGCCTTTATTATTCTTTTGATTTTACTGTGATGTGATCTTAATTCTTATTTTTGCCAAATGTTTCAAATGAAAACATTGATGTTTGAGACAATATACACTTCTAATGTTCTTGGTGTGTGTTCATTTTATAAAAGAAAATTATGCCACTATTACATGTTTCCAATAAAAAAGTTGATGTTTGAGGCAATTTACCCTACATGAAATTCTTGCTCTATGTTCATTTTATAAGGAAAAATTATGCTACACCCACATGTTTTCAATGAAAATGTTGATGTTTGAGGCAATTTACCCTACATAGATGTTTTTGTTATGTGTTCATTTAACAAGGAAAATTTATGCCACTCCAACATGTTGATGTTGATGTTTGAGGCAAATTACCCATGATATTAACACCATCGAGTGCTCTATGATGAAAATTTCCTGAGAGCTAGATATGTGTCCAATGCTACTCCAACATTTTTCTAGTGAAAATGTTGATGTGTGAGGCATTTGGCTCATTTGTAACACATGTTTATTATAAGACACAACATGATTATAATTATTGCCATTTTTTTTACTTGCTACATTTTGGTGTACAAAAATGGATGATATTTCTTCATGGATATTGAGTTTCATACATGATTTCCTTTACAAGATGGGATAAACTATGTTGCTTAACAAAATTTTGATGTTCACTTTACAAAAATAAAAAATAAAAACTCAAAATATCACTATCATGCTTTAACTATAATAAAAAACGTAAAAGGTCAACTACTTGCTTTTGTGCTTCAACTAAAGGTATCTAATTATTCATCTTCTAAATCCGAGCTAGTGTAAGTATCATATTCTGCATCTGCCTCCACTTCTCTTAGCTAGGCCACCATTTTCAATCCAAAATTGGCATTCCTCAACTAAATTCATTGAAATCTTAAAGGTAATTGATAGTGAGCCTTTCCTTTCCATTCTTTACTTGCCAACATGAGGAGCATCATTGTTGTTGTTACCTTTTAATTTCAAGATTTTAACCATACATTATTGCAAGCTAATATAATTTGCCAACTTTAGATCATATATGCATCTGAAACTGCTTTATCTAGCTTTTCCACATTCTTTAGTGCCCTATGATCTTTTACTGACTAAATACCCCCGAAGAAACCTAAATCAAGAATATTCAAATCTGGACTTTGTGCTGGTTTGTTAACTAATCCAATGTTCACCCCCCTGATGTTGCTTCCTTTATGAACTGAACATATGTGCTTTCAATATAAGCCTTTACATTGTCTTGTTATATGCATATGTCTTTGCAAGCATATGGTTGCCCTTTTTGTTTCATAGCAAGCAACACACAAGGAATCAATTTTTACCTCATGTCACTTCCTTTGTGATGATTGTTGCTGGTTTTAATTTGTTTCAACTCCAAAACAACTTTATTTTTACTCCATCTTTTTGCTAAAACTTTGTCAATGAATGGGAATATGCCAAGATTACCATCTGAAATCACTTCCACATCATTTGTAATGTGTTGTCTAACAATGACACCTTCAAACATGACCCTGGTGATGAACCTTTTTGATTTCCATCTTCTATGTGGTTCTTTTTCTAGTTAGCCAATTATTATCTTTTTGCATGCTTCTTGACATACGAAACCACTTTTCATCATAATACTCTTACCACCTATGAATGTGTTATATCTAGTTTCACTGTATTTGTATATGCTTCCTTAAAGCACCCCTCTTCAACTTTCTATAAACTTGTGGATCTAAGAATACCTAAAGCTGATGTCATTGACCTAATTGTTGTCCTATTCCTTAAAGGGATAGCCATTAACATGTCTGGATCCAACGTCATTCATTTCCTGTCAACTAACCCTACCTTTTTTTACGGTATCAACCTCAATATATTGGTCTCCTTTCATATGCATTTTCACCTTGTGCCATATTCTTGAATTACCCACCTTGAAACTTTGGTGCAACAAGTTTATGGTTCCACGATGCCAATTTGTTATCTATTGAAACTTGTTGAAGCTAATTGTTAGCCACTTGCCTTCTATGAGAATCATTTAACTCAAGAGCATGTCTCTTGTTTGGTTGTGTTGCTTGAATGCTTGGTTTATCATCTAATTCTAAATTTCTCCAGTCATAACCAGCATGCATTTAGGAATGGCAACATATCAGATCTGGACCGAATCATAGTGGATCCAGATTCAGATCAACATTTTCATACGTTGACATGGATCCGACTCGGATCCGCTGGATCAATAAAGTAAGATCTAGATCTAGATTCATTGGATCCGCGGAATCACGGATCTAGATCCACATAAAAAATTATTTTACTTGAAGAAAATAAAATACCTACAAAAATTATTATTGTAAAAAGAATAGATCAATCACTTTGTTCATTTTACAAAATAAGAGCATTAACGAAACTATTTTCTTTTTTACAAAAATATATTATCACTTAACTATACATGTATTGATACTCTTACTATAGAAAATGGATCCACGGATCGAATCCGGAATGGATCCAGATCTTAATAGATCCAAATCCGGAATGCTATTGATGTTAGTTGATGGCCCGTGAGTTATCCCTTGATTATTGACGTTGCTGCTCTTGGTTAATGGCCCTTGATTCTTGATGTTGTTGCACTTAGTTAATGGGCTCTGAGTTGTCCACTGACGATGTATGCTGCTGCTCTTGATTGTTGGCCCCTGACTTGTCACCTAATTCCGGATTGTCGAACTATGCTTTAGATTTATTATCTGGCGCTAGGATTAACCGATCACGGGAGTCTCGCTGTTTAGGTTAATTAGTAGAGTATTACATAAACCCTATATTTAACTTCTGCCTCCATATTCAATAATATGTATTCTCTCTCCTAAACGTAATAAAATATGTTCTCCATCCTGTGTGGACATAGCTAAAATATTGTTAGTGAACCACATTACGTTCTTGTGTCAATTGTTCTTCAATTCTTTGTTGCTATATTGCGTTCGTCACAACATGGATGTTGCTCTTGGGTGACATCAATCAAAGGCCTCAAACTAGCTGATAAGGAGGGTGAGGGTGTTTGAGGGCTTTGAGCAGCCATGGTAATAGATTCCATTTCTGTGGCTGGTTTTCAAACCATGTTGTCAAATGGACCCATCACATGTCATTTAAGTGAAGCTACCGTTGAAAAATGTAATGTTGTTGATAGGGGTGCTAATGAACCAAAGTGGCTAGCAAACTATTCGAGTTTGGATCGGTCAAAGCTCGACTCGAGTTCGGGATCAGCTCGAGACCCTAACTAGTCGAGCCTGAGCTACCTTCAGCTCGGCTCGAAAGCTGGCGCACAGGCTCGATAGTTTTTTAATTACTAAAAATATTTCATTAACATTTAATATAAGGTAAAAAATTAATTAATAATCATGGTTAAAAGCAGCCATGTTGGTGTTCATAATATTTTCAAAGTCGTGATTTTTGTTTGAATAACAAAGTTGAGATAGCCGCTAAAAGCCCACTTGTATACTTTTCCGCTTTATGGTTTGGGACAACTAGGGGTGGAGGCGGATCCAATATTTTAAGTTTGGGGGTCTTGAATAAACCATCTAATAAGAACTGTTTGGGCTCAATTAATCAGCAGCCCAACAGGAGCACAAAAGCCTCCTAAAGCCTTGGACATGTGGCAGCAGTGGGTCCCACCTGAAAAAGCTCAGGAACTTGGGAAGCCTCTAAAAGGGTGAAATAATCATTGCCTAAAAATGGGCAGGACCCCTCACAGCAGCTACAACACGCTGACCCCCATCCTATATCCACGGCGGATATAAACTTGATAGCCGCTCAGCTCCAGCAAACCTTGCAGCGATGCCTGATGGACATGTTAGCCAACCTACAGCAGGGACGCCCTCTTCAGCCCCCTAAAGACCAAGCCTTGGTCCCTTCCCTTCGGGGCGGAGAACCGGGGGTCAGCTTAGCCTGGCGACGGTCGGGGCAAGGGAACACAACCAACATGATCGCGAACGATCCAAACAAGGGAGGAAGAGCGACACGGGTTTAAAGGAAGATCCGCTAGACTGGGAGAAGAAACTCACATATCTAAGTCACCCCGAGGCAACGTCGGGCATAAGCATAACGATGCCCGACACTTCCTCAACGAGAAGCGCCTCAGCAAAGGCTGCTCAGCGTGAGGGACATGGTGATTCTGCCCAGTCAAAACCTGTTCGGATCAACAGCGGGGCGCTTAAGTTCATAGTCCCATTCAGCCAGGCCATACTTGAGGCACCCAGCCCGGGAATGATAAAAACCCCGACCATTGAAACATTCACGGGCCTAACCGACCCGGATGATCATATGGCCACATACAAAGCTCAAATGAGCGTTCAAACTAGCTGCGAGGCCACTTGGTGCCGTTTCTTTCCCACAACACTGACAGGACTGGCCCTGAACTGGTTCCAAGAGCTCCCCGTGGGGATCATAACTGATTTCTCGGTGCTCGAAGACCTATTCATTCACCAGTTTGTCGCCGGGAAAAGACAGAAGAAAACAAGTCTGCATCTGATGGGAGTCAGGCAGGAGAAGAATGAAAGTCGAGCCGATTACATCAAATGATTCAATGAGGAATCACTGAAAATCTCAGATTTACAAGACGCGGTGGCATTCGCCGCTCTGATGTCCGGACTCCAACCCGGTCGGCTAAGATGGTCCTTGGCAGAGAACGAAGTCAAAACCTTCTCTGAAGCAATGACTCTGGCTCAAAGATTCATCCAGGCGACAGACATATGTCGCCACTCGGACGATGGAAGCAAGAAAATAAAAGAAGAAGGAAGTCACAAGGACCAACCAAAACAACAAAAGACAGGGGGCCGGTCAGACAGGTTCAATGACCATGGCCACGACCCCCGATTCAGCAAAAACAGGAAGGAAATCAACTTGGACATAAAAGATAAGTCCATGCTTCCGCGCTCACCCCCTATCAGAACAACAACCGCCCGGAGAGATATGAGCCAGTGGTGCGAATACCACAAGGAATGTGGGCACACCACCAAAGATTACAGGGAACTTAAGAAATCCCTTGACAACCTGGCAGACTAGGGAAAGCTGAACCGATACCTCAAGAACTCTAGTGAGGAGAAGGGCAAACAGAAGGTCGGTCAATCCAACAGTGGGGATACGAAGGGCTTCATCGGAGTAATAGCGGGTGGCTTCGCGTCGGGAGGCCTAATCGGCCGATCACGCAAAGCCCACCTCCAGAATCTTAAGCACTAAGTGCTTGATGTCCACCATCCCCGCCCCGATTGCCCCGTCATGACATTCGGGGAATCCAGTCTGACCCTACACACACCCCATGACGACCCCCTGGTCATCGAGCTCAAAGTGGCTAGCGCAAGAGTCAAAAGGGTGTTAGTGGATAGTGGATCCTCGGCCGACATAATCACAGTAGAGTGCCTCAAGAAGCTGAAATACAACAACAAGCATGTAACACCCCTTAATCAGTCACTCATAGGCTTCGGGGGAAACTCAGTGCATCCTGTCGGATCCATAAAGTTGCCTACTCGGATGGGAGAGAAGGGCAAAGGAAGAAGCCTACTGATTGACTTCCTGGTGGTGGACATCCCTCTACCATACAATATCATAATGGGAAGACCGACTCTAAAGAGGGTTAAGGCAGCAATCTCCATCTATCAACTCCTCATGCAATTCGAAACCGACGAAGGAAAAGTTGGTTAGATCCAAGGCGATCAGCAAGCAGCAAGAGAATGTTACGTTAACAGTTTGAAGAACAAGGTCGACGTCCAAGAGGACTCGAAGAAGAGAAAGCGAGAAGAGGGTCAGCCCTTAAGTGGCCTCGGGGTTTACATTACTGAAAATCCCAAACAGTACGAGCGCCCTCAGCTAGCCGAGGTCGACGAAGAAGTCATCATTGACGAAAGACTCGGTCGGACTTTGAGAGTAGGCAAAGCCATGGACCCTCAAACAAGAGAAGAAATCATTCAGGAACTCACAGAGTACAAGGATGTCTTTGCCTATGAAGCTACATAAATGCCTGGACTCGACCCCAAAGTTATGTGCCACGAGCTCAACATCAAAGAAGGATTCAAGCCAGTCAAACAGAAGTTCAGGCATCAAGGCCCCGAAAGAAACACCGCGGCAGCCGCAGAAGTCAAGAAATTGCTTGAAGAAGGGTTCATAGAAGAATGTCAGTACTCAGAGTGGCTGGCCAACGTTGTGCTAGTCAAGAAGTCGACCGGGGCATGGAGAATGTGTGTGGATTTCACAGACCTGAACAAGGCCTGCCCAAAAGATAACGACCCTCTGCACAAGATTGACTGGCTGGTCGACTGAACGGCGGGTCACGCTCTCCTAAGCTTCATAGACGCAAATGCCGGGTATCACCAGATCCCAATGGCCGAGCACGATCGAGTCCACACCGCCTTCGTTACAAACCAAGGGGTGTATTACTACAAAATGATGCCCTTCGGGCTAAAAAATGCGGGGGCTACGTATCAGCGGACGGTCAACAAAATCCTCAACGACCAACTGGGTCGGAACATCGAAGTATACGTCGACGACATGATCGTCAAAAGCAAGGCCCAGGGTGATCACCCCTCAGACTTAAGGGAAACCTTTAGTACGTTGAGGCGATTCCGCATGATGTTGAACCCGAAGAAATGTGTCTTCGGAGTAAAAGGAGGGAAGTGCCTCGGATTCCTGGTTGATGAAAGGGGAATCGAAGCTAACCCTGACAAAATCAAAGCTGTTTTGGAGATGAAGTCTCCTCGGAACGTAAGGGAGGTACAACGCCTGACCGGTTGTTTGGCCGCTCTCGGTCGTTTCCTCTCCTCCGACGAGATAAGAGCTTGCATTTCTTCAAAGGTTTGAAAAGGAAAGAATTCACTTGGGACGATGAAGCCGAGCAGGCCTTCACCTCCCTCAAAACACACTTATCAACCCTCCCAAAGTTGATATCCCCCTTGCCGGGGGAAATATTGTTCATTTACTTGGCCGTTTCAAAATACACGCTTAGCGCCGTTCTGATAGCCGAGAAAGAAGAGAAGCAGCACCCTGTTTACTTTATCAGTCACGCCTTCCGAGGAGCAGAGGCCAAATACAGCGAAGTTGAAAAGATGGTCTTCGCCTTGGTGATGGCTAGTCGAAAGCTTAAGCCTTACTTCCAAGCCCATTGATCAAAGTCCTCACCGGACAGCCGCTCAGGAAGCTGATTGAAAGTTGGAACCACTCCAGTCGGATGACCGACTGGGCGGATCAGCTGGCAGACTTTGGGTTGGAATATGAGCCAAGGAGGGCAATCAAAGCCCAAGCCTTGGATCACTTCATAACAGAATGCACAACCCGGCCCCCAGTCAGCAAACAGGATAGCTGGGAACTGCAAGTAGATGGCTCGTCCACCAAGACGGGATGTGGAGCTGGCCTTGTGATTAAACCCCCGGTCGGGCAAAAGATGGAGTATGCCATCACATTCGAGTTCTTGGGATCTAACAATGAAGCCGAATACGAGGCCCTGATCCTCGGGCTAGAGCTATGCATCTTAGCCGGAGCCACAGTAATCAACGCCAAGTCTGACTCACAGCTGATAGTGGGTCAGGTATCAGGCGAGTACGAAGCCAAGGAAGCTAACATGAGAATGTATTTAGCCAAGACCCAAGATATCATCAAACAGCTGTCTAAGTTCAGCATCATCCACATACCCCGATCGGAAAATCAGCAGGCAGATGCTCTGGCTCGGATGGCCAGCTCGGCGGAAGGGTCGGCTCCTCGGACAATAATGTGGGAAGTCCTCAGCCAGCCAAGCATCAACGTTAAGGAACAACCGTGCATCGAATCGGACATCTACATGGATGAAGGAGGTAGTCGAGTATTTGAGGGATGGAACCTTGCCCGAGGACCGCAAAGAGGCCGAGCGAGTCAAAAACAAATCCGGGTGGTTCCTATGGTGCGAGGACCAACTCTACAAGAAGTCCTTCACCCACCCGTTGCTCAAATGTGTGACCCCTAAAGAAGGGGATTACATCCTAAGGGAAATCCACCAAAGGGCATGCGGGAGTCATCAAGGGGGAAGAACCATAGCAGGAAAGGCCCTCAGAGCAGGTTACTACTGGCCTACTCTGAAATCAGATGCTCACGAGCTGGTCAAAAGGTGCCCTTCTTGTCAAATCCATTCGGACATTTCGAGTGCGCCGACCACGCCCTTAACGACAATTCAAGCGGTTCTGCCATTCGATAAATGGGGTATGAACCTACTCGGACCGTTTCCTCCAGCGTCCGGCCAATGGAAGTTCCTAATAGTCGCTATCGATTACTTTACCAAATGGACGGAGGCGGAACCACTCTCCTCTATAACGGATAAACAAGTTCAGACGTTCATCTGGAGAAATATCATAACCAGATTCGGAGTACCCGGGGTCCTAATTTCCGACAATGGACGCCAATTCAACAGCGGTCCTACTCGGGAGTACTGTGCCCGGTTCGGAATACATACCAAGTTCTCTACCGTGTCCAGGCCACAAACAAATGGACAGGCCGAATCGGCTAATAAAATAGTCCTCAAAGGAATCAAAAAATCCTTAGAGGCTGCCAATGGAGCATGGGTCGATTACTTGCCCGGGGTCCTCTGGTCGGCTCGAACTATTGCGAAGGAGGCAACGGGGCACTCCCCGTTCAGCCTCGTGTATGGGAGCGAAGCAGTCTTACTAGTGGAAATTTGCATCCCCTCACCCCGAATAACCTTCTACGAATTCGAGTATAACGAGGAGGAAAATCCGGTCAACTTAGACTTGTTGCCGGAAACAAGGGGTAATGCGTTCTTTGAAATCCATCCAAGACAAACAGAGAGTCACTCGAGCAATTTAATCGCCGAGTCAAGGCTAGACCAATCCAACTAGGCGATTGGGTCGTTCGGAAAGTAGAAGCCACGGGACTCGCGCACTTGAAAGGGAAGTTGGGACCTAACTGGGATGGCCCTTACAAAGTAACAGAAATCATCAAACCCGGTACATTCCGACTAAAGTCCCCAGAAGGTGTTCCCCTGGCCCGACCCTTGAATGCAGACAACCTCAAAAAATTCTATGTGTAACGTTTGTTGCTCGCAATATGGGCATACAATGTAATAGTTGGATTGAAAGCTACGGCTAGTCAGCATTTTCTGTAACATGTCGAACTATTAGACTTAACCAGTCAAAATAGTTAGACGTTTTTATAATTAAACGGACTTAACCAGTCATTATAACATCTATCCAGTGTTGACTTAATCAGTCGAAACGACACTTACTCGGCATAAGATTTAACCAGTCGAAAATAAATTAAGTCAAAATGCGATAACTTAAACATCGAAGAGGAGTTAACCGTGCAATATAATACCAATTCAAGCAAAAGACTTCACCGAGTCAAAAGATAAAACAGATTAATGAAACAAGCCGGTTGGACAAATGCGAGTCGACCATAAGAAAGACGAGCAACATTGCAATCAACAAACATAGTGAAGAGTGATGCCAAAAGTAATTTCATTGAAATAGTCGGGCATTACAAGGGAACGTTACAAAAGCTAATGAAGAAGAATATGAAAACGACCAAGTACAAATGCAATGCTTCCTAAGAGCTTGGGGGAGGGGGAGGATCACTCATGATCCCGGCATTAGTTTCGGTGTTGTCACCGACTCGCTCCTCCCCCCGACTAGCATTGTCGGTCACATCGGCATCATCTTCATCATCATCGTCGTCATCACCATCAACAACGTTCACATCGACCCGGCCGTCATCGCCTTCTCCATCGTCATCAGCCTCAGCATCCTCAAGACCCATCTGAGCAAGAATTGCGGCGTTGTCGGCATCAATAGACATCTGGTATCCAGATCTGGGTGGGACTCGGCCAAGACCTTCTTCAGCCGCTCCAAGGCTTCGTCTTCCCCCATCTTGTGGGCCGCACTCCCCACCTCGTTGGCGTAGACCTCGGCGGCCTCGGACTTCTCCCAATCATAGAACCGTTGCTCTTCGCTCTTGACCTTGCTCTCAGCCTCGGTCAATTTGACTTCAAGGTCGATCACTTTCAGCTCGGCCTCTTTCAGCTTAGAAAGGGCATCATCCATAGCCGTCTTGGCCGAGTCACGGGCAAGAATGAGGTCGGCCCTCTCCTTCTCCCATTTGGCCCGCTCTTCATCGAAGTCCTTCTGATCGTTCTTGATGGCCCTCTCGGCATCAGCGAGCTTCGACTCGGCAATGCGCTATCTTCATTGGCCCAGTAGACCTCATCGAAATGCTTCTTGGTCTTTTCTTTGAGGTCGGCCACTTCCTCGGCCAGGCTCACTCAGTTCTGAGCGACGTTGGCCATCCGAGCGGAGAACTGAAATGAAGGAAGGAGGTTAGAAAACTGGACAAGTAAAAACAAAAGTGAATCGAAAGGAAAAAAGCACTTACATCGAGCCAAGAGCGGAAAAGCTCGTTGGTCTCACCCCGACCGTGAGTAACTTCAATGTACTCCCGATCGGCGGGAGTATATATGTATTCCAGGGCCTTAGTCCAGTGCTCATCCTTCTCAGCTCGACTGAGTCCCGTGAAAGGAACGGCCGACGCCACCACATCTCTCGGGCTACCACCGAGCCGTTCGATTGATGGGGACAGAGGAGTGTATTGCAGGCTCCTAATCGGGTTGAAGTCGGAGGAGTGAAGAGAGAAATCGCCCCATCAGTCTGCTGGGCAGGAGGCCCCCTCGGGCTAATAACTTCGATAGACTTGCTCTTTTTAGCCGCCTTCTCCCGCTCGGACTTAGCCTTATCCCGCTCGGTCTTTGCTCTCGTGACCGTCTTCTCGGTCTGAACGACCTTGTCGGACGAACGCTCCTTCCTCTTCTTCGTTTTCGGCTTAGCAGGGTCCTGAAGCAAGGCATAAAACAGTTAGTAAAAATGGATCAAAACGGATAGCTACTCGGCCGAAAAGACAAGCCACAAGAAAACGAAAATCTCGCACACTTTGGTGGGCCAGGGACCTTCATGGTCTTGGTTGCGATCTCAGCTCTTAGCCGAGCTGCCCTCATCGCCGCATCATTCAACTTCTCGGCCATTGTCGGGTTAGTCTCGTCAATATACGCTCGGGCAGCTTCTGCAGAGGAAAAACCAAAGTGTTAGCCTAACAAAAAAGAAAAGTTATGCTACCATACCTACAACCCTAAGCCATCCCCTCGGATGATTACCCTTCGGGAAGGTCAAGCTAAGACCCATAGCCGAAAGGAAGTGCTCGTCCTTGAAGAGCTTGCAGTCGGGCAGCCATTGACCGGGCACGAATACTTCGCCCCCGTCGACGATCCTCGACTCGGTCTGCATATAACTGGCCGCCACACCCTCCTTATCATCGAGATCTCCTACTCGGAAGTTCAGGGCAATGACGGGCTCGGTAGGGGGAGGGACCAGGGGAATCCCCCAATCTCCGCCAAAATAAACGAAGGCAAACTCCCTCCGAAACCCTTTCTGAGAGGTATGGAGATTAAGAACAGTCCGATACCCGGGTCGGACCTGAAAGCTCCACCAACCAGGCCCATTTGACGCAGCCATCACCTCAACCAACTTGTACATATGCCGCCACAACTTGATGGTCGGTCGAACGTTGATCAAATCACAGAGAACCTGGAAGGCGTTGATTCCGCCCCATGAATTGGGGGAAATTTGGCAAATCGCCAAATTATAGGCATTCAGTTCTCCTTGACGAAGGGGGTCGACGGAAAGCGGAGCCCCATCTCCATCGATTTATAATAAACAACGACACACCCGGGCGGGGGGCTGAGCACCGTATGATGGGCCTCTGGTCGGACCAAATAGTAGGGATCCTTGATCTTAAACCTTGTGGCTGTCCCGCGAAGATCGTCTATTAAAGATTTTATCAAGCCCGGATCGGGATAGAAAGTTCTAGGCCCCCCTTTCGGATCCAAATCAAGATATTCGAGTTCCTGACCCGAGGTCGACGCTTCTCCTGCTCCCCTCGGCATGGCCACCCGCACTACATCAGATGACAAGTATTTGTCTAAGTAACTTCTCGAAGAGGGGTAGGCTAAAGACACCTCCCATGGGTACGGAATGATGCCCTCGGCCTCCTCCTCTACCGAAGAAGACGGGCTCGAAAGGGCAACTGCGTCGGGCACAGCCGAGGGGTCGGGACAACTTATTATAGTGGACACCAATGTTATTCCCATCCCCCTCATCTCCTCGGACAGTTTATAGGGAGGTGAGGTTGGGGGTGTCGACGACTCGGACGAATCTCCCATTATTTATGGACAAGGGAGTCGGCCGAGATTATTTGAAAGAAAAGAAAGAAAAAGAAAACTTAAAGGAAGAGCAAGAGCGTACCTGGTCGGACGAAAAGACTGGAGGAAGAGCTTGAAAGTTGTGAAAAATTTGAGATCTTTGAGAGAGAGAGAATTGGAGAAATGAGCAAATGATCCAAAACTCTCTCTCCTCCCTCGTATATATAGGCGCGCCTAGGGGGATGTGCAACGCAAACCCCCCCCGCGTTGCCTTGATGGGCTTCCAATAGAGGCCCAACTGGACCTATTCAGTCCATCCCACTAAGGGTCCAGAAAAATCAAGCAAAATCATTCCGAATCCACGGAATATGAAACGTCAAAACTCTTTACAACGCCTAGTCAGCTCGAGCCATAACAAGGGACCCAAGATCCCAAGTATCAAAGGTGGCCATGTGGCATTTGAGATCGGGCATATCCGGTCGGGCAAAATAACCGCAGCTCCACCAAGCGTAGTCCGAAGGTCAACAGCACCCACTCGGACAGACTTGGGGCTCATTAGCCCCTCATCCGAGTCGCTCCACACTCGGCCAATAGGAGCTCCCCTCCTTTGCCGATCCGCTTCAATACTTGGTCAAGTATGACCAGGTGTCAGCTAGCACCCACTCGGACAGACTTGGGGCTCATTAGCCCCTCATCCGAGCGGCTCCACACTCACTCGGCCAATAGGAGCTCCCCTCCTCTGCCGAGCCGCTTCTACACAGGGTCAAGTATGACCAAGTGTCAGCTAGTACCCACTCGGAAGAACTTGGGGCTCATTAATTAGCCCCTCATCTGAGTGGCTCCACACTCATTCGGCCAATAGGATCTCCCCTCCTTTGCCGAACTGCTTCTACACAGGGTCAAGTCTGACCAAGTGTCAGCTAGCACCCACTCCGAAGAACTTGGGGCTCATTAGCCCCTCATCCGACTGGCTCCACACTCATTCGGCCAATAGTAGCTCCCCTCCTTTGCCGTGCCGCTTCTACACTGGGTCAAGTATGACCAGGTGTCAGCTAGCACCCACTCGGAAGAACTTGAGGCTCATTCGCCCCTCATCTGAGTGGCTCCACACTCATTCGGCCAATAGGAGCTCCCCTCCTATGCCAAGCTGCTTCTACACTGGGTCAAGTATGACCAAGTGTCGGCTAGCACCTACTCGGATAAACTTGGGGATCATTAGCCCTTCACCCGAATGGCTCCGCACTCACTCGGCCAATAGGAGCTACCCTCCTTTGCCGAGTCGCTTCTATACCTCGTGAGGAATGACCAAATATCCACTGGCACTTACTCAGATAGACATAGGGCTACCCTACGATGAGTGACCTGGTCGGCGTTATTCCCTCCGTGGTGAAGTGACCATGTCGCCATAAATCCTTTCAATAAGGAGTCACACAGTCGGCGCTCTTTCCTTCCACAGGAAAATGACCCGGTCGGCGATGTTACCTTCAAACATGAGATGACCCAGTCGGCGCTCTTTCCCTCAACTGGAAAATGACCCGATCGGCGTCATTTCCTTTGAACATGAAATGACCCGGTCGGCGCTCTTTCCTTCAACAGGAGAATGACCCGGTCGGCGATGTTACCTTCAAACGTGACATGACCCGGTCGGCATTTTTCCCTTCAACAGGAAAATGATCGGGTCGGCTATGTTTCCTTTAACAGGAAACGACCCAGTCGGCAGCGCTTCCTCCAGTAAGATTGAACCGGGTCGGCACTTCGTCCTCCAACAAGAGGGGACCCGGTCGGCGTCTTTCCTCCTCCACAGGGAACGACCCGGTCGGGACTTTTTCCCTCAACATAGAGTTACCCGGTCAGCACCCTTCCTTCAAACAGGAGGTGAGCCGGTCGGCGCATACCCCCTCTACAGAGATGGACGTGGCCGGCGTCGCGGTTTATTCCGTCTATCTACTTTAGATGGGGCTGGGAGCCAATCAGAATTAAGGTGATTATTGTTCCGCCACGGACGGGGGTCACGGAGTCAGACCTCCATGATCCCCCATCCCTGGCGTGGGGCTAATTGTTTGGGCTCAATTAATCAGCAGCCAACATGAGCACAAAAGCCTCCTAAAGCCTTGGACAGGTGGCATCAGTGGGTCCCACCAGGAAAAACCTCAGGAACTTGGGAAGCCTCTAAAAGGGTGAAATAATCATTGCTTGAAAAGGCAACATGTCCATTGATCCCAAAAAGGCCCATCTGATCAATGTTTCCTGTCTGGGAAATCCCCAACACTATAAATACCAACTACCTCATCAATGAACATGTATTCAACTCTCACCTAACAAACTAGAGCATCTCTCTCTAGACTCTCTCTCTCTCTACCTCAATCACATCTGACTTGAGCGTCGGAGGGGCGATCCCGGAAGCACCCCCGGGGTAGTCTGACCATTGTTTTGCAGGATTCCGACGTACGGACATCGGAGCTTAGGCGAACGTTCTTGGGGCCCACATCACATCTCACAACATATTACAATCCTTAATTTCTTAGCAGAAACAAGAACATATTGAGTATAATGAGAAATCGAACAATAATTTTATGACGCACATATCGACAATAAGAACCAAGTTAAGCTCAAAGTTTATATTGTTCATGTCAGCTATTAGAAAATGCTTTCATTATATTCTTTTTTCACACACCATCTATCTTTTAGATATATGTAGCACTTTAACTTTTTTTAAAAACGGGAAAGTTTAACATTAATCCCTTAAACACACAATTTTGCCGATTAATTTCTTAATTACTTATTTATTAAATAAAAAGTATAAATAGTTGATAATTAGATAGTACACACATAGATTAACAAGTAGTTCAACATACTACATAATAATTTTTTTACTTAGCCAAATTTAGTATATAAAAAGTGAATGTAGTCGAATTATCGCATTTATTTGAGAGCAAATAAATTAATTGTTAGAAATGTATGATTGAAAAATCACTTGTTAAAGACTTGGAGCACATAAAAACAAATGAATTTGTAGTCTTTAAATTTGTTTTAAAAATTGGACAAAAATCAAAAAGAAGAAAAAGGAAAAGAAATATTAGAAATCAATTGCTACTCTCTCTCTCTTCCTATTTCATTGTTGCTCATCAAAATAGAAAAAGAATGAGCAAAGATGTATAACAAGTGGAAAAAGAAAAAGTAAGGCTTCACCTCAAAAGAACGAAATTTGGCAGATGCATCATGCATCCCACATCAGTAGGATAGCTTGAGGACATGGTTACACGATGTTATAAAAACAAATCCTTCACTTCCTAGTTCCCTACAGCATGCTAGCTATTTGCTTGGGCTTTGTTAACAACAACTGTTTAGAAATTGGGCTTTTGAATTATCAAATGTTTGGGCTCATGAAATCTAACCTTGGTTGAAAGTGAATTTTGATCTTCTTGAGCCTACTGAACTCAAGCCGAGCTGTAAGTTTTGGAATCGAGCTCGAGCCGAGCCCAATAAAATATGTTTTCGAGCCGAGCCGGGCCTAGTCAGGTTCGGTCTCGGTTCGCCTCATTAACACCCCTAGCTGTTGTCGTACCCTGTTGTAGTTGAACACCATGTTGTTGTTGCTGTTTAGTGAAATTTCAAGATTTGAGCTGGTTTTGCAGCCATTGGTTGCTGTATTTATTTTCTATCTTGTGTCAAGTTTGATACTTTAAGTTTGGAATTTTTTTTGTTGGGCTTATAACTGTTGATTTTGGTTTTCATTTGTTGCATATGGTCTCCTCTTCGGAGATTAGTGGATGTTTGTGATGCTTGATTATGATCCGTTGAGCTTTGGTATGGCGATATTGTGTTGGGTGTTGTGTTTTTTGAGCTTGGTATGGCGTTCTTTCGTTGCTGGTTGGATTTGTTGAGCTTGGTATGTGGTTGTTTTGTTGCTGGTTGGATCTGTTGAGCTTTGTTTGTGGCTGTTTAGGTGCTGGTTGGATTCTATTGAGCTTGTTTTGTTGCTGGTTGCGCACTACAAGAAAAAGCCACATCAACGACGGCTTAAAGCCGTCGCTGATTCCTTAAAAACAGTCGCTGATACCATTAACGACGGTCAACGGTCGTTGACTGACAGTCGTTGCATCGATGGTCGCTGATTTAGGAATCAACGACCGTCAAGCCGTCGGTACCAAAATCAACGACGGTTTTCTTACTTATCAACGACCGTTTAGAATGCCAATGTTGAGGATGTGCCACCGACCGTTTAAAGCTGTCGCTGGAACAACGACGGTTAAAAGCTGTCGCTGGAACAACGACGGCTTAAAGCCGTCGTTGATATCAAACCTTTTATAATGCATAGACAAGCCTTACAATCTGCCAAAAGGAAGAAACTTGAGAATAGAAAGGAATGAGGAATAACAATTGAATACTCAGTCAATTAGAGAATTCAACTGACTGAAATTATTTCAACAAATAAGAAAAGGATGGAAGAACAAATTAATATCAGAAAGCAAAATTGTAGACAGACAAAAATTTGCCATTCCACATTAATGGTCAGAGTACTTTGTAAACTAAATAACTACTTTACACAAAAACTCCCTAAAAATCAGAAGACTGCAAGATTGAAGATGACCAAAAACATCATAAGCGTACTGTGACAACAAAAGCTTCAAAGTCACATTTCTTCAGATATTCTAAATTCAACTCTCGTAAATTACAAAAATGTTTTGAAGCAGGGACTAACTTCCCTTGATGGCTTGCTGCATCATCAAATAAATAATGGGCTTGTGTATGTATAACCTGCCAAAGTTGAAATCACCCGATGAGTTTATCGCACAAGTCAAACCATCAATAAATCGGTAACAAATCACATTCAAGCACATAACCAAATTGGGGAATTATGACAGCACAAACCAAATAAGAGTGCTATTTCACAGTTTTAAGATGAGATGCAAGCAATCACTGGAACCAGGACATGCTTAGGAGCTTCATAAAGCAGGTGATAGTTTTCCTATCCTGAATCAATCAACACGTAAATGCAAATAAACCTCGTAATATTACAGAAGAGATGCACAACATAACACAACCCTGCTTAAACAACTCATAGTGGAACAACCAAAGGGTGAAAAGGAGATTTTAACACTTGATTGCATCGTCAAAGGAGACTATTACTATGACTTCAAGTGCCACTAGAGAACAGTTTTTTTTCAATAGTTCTCCAGAAGGCTTGAATGATGCAGAACATCAGGTCTGCAAGAGCATATAACACTTTGTCCCTTGGTTACTGAGCATCAACACCCGAGGATCCTTCTCCCCAAAAAAACAGCTCTCTACTCTCTAGTATACCAAAATGGGTGCAAGGAGAGGTTAGCACATCAGATTTAAACATGTGCAAATCCAATTTAGAGACTCAGTGAAAAACCTAATTGCAATATCATAATGGTCAATTTCTAAAGTTAAAAAGACAAGCCTTTTTATAAATAAAACAAAATAATACAATAAATAAACAAAAGTTAAACAAAAGCACTTGTCATTATCGGTGGTAATTGGCATGAACAATCCATCAAGAATTCATGATTCATGAATGGTCCTTCCACCAATCAATATAATGTAGTATAGTCTTAGTCACAAAACCTATTAGCCTTGCTATAAAGCTAACTCCATCAAACCATATATCATGATTCATGGATTGAACTAATTTGTTTGTGTAACTTGTACTCCTCTGTTTTTAGATGCTTTTTCACTAGTTGTAGCACAGATATCATGAAGAATATAGAAGTTAGTAAAAAGGGAGTCTATTTTAAATTTTGGGTAAGAGGTGGAAATTTGTATAATACACCTAGGATAATTATTTCAGATTAGTAATTGAACTAATCCATTATTTGTTAACATAACATAATTATGAAACTTAACCATTTAACATGAAGAACCATTAATTTTTCTTTTTAGGCTCAAAGTGATATTTATACTTCCTCCCTTTCTTTATAAGTCTTACCAAGCACTTTGACATGCAATTAAAGGAAGGCGGTAGATAAATGAAACGGACAGTTTTTTTGAAACAAATTCAACATCATAAAGAGGAGTGATAGGGTTATTAAGTGTTACTAAAATGGAGAGGGTCATCAACCCTTTGTTAACTTTTGTTAAATTTTGTTCATGAACAATATATATCCTTTTGTTAACTTTCGGAAACTAAGATTAAATAGCTTTTCCTTAAGATTAAAATTGAGAGGGTCAATTTAATTGAGTGTTAACATAAGGATGTGGAATCTATATATTCAAAAAACTACACTCCAGGTAAGGAATGACCCTAGGCAGTAGGCACAATGCAATCGAACTCATTCTTCAACTTGTTAACAAAAAAATCCAACTTTGCAAACATGTTGTGGTCACCTTCTACCAACACACACAACTACTCATTAAACATAAACACATCAAATGCCATAACCAAGCACCCAACCCTCTCCAATTATTTCTTATGATCTGTACTGCAACTTTATTTCATTTCAGAAAAAAGTTAATTATTCAGGAAGTTTATCACAACCTTCTATGATGACTGAAAATCCAAGCAACAAAAGTCTTTCCTCAAATCACATAACTCAAACAACCTAATACATAGAACAAAAGGTCTAACTTTGTAAGAAATGCTACAAATTACCTACTCTACAAAACATTATAGATTTATAACAGCATCACTAAAAGGAAAGATTAAGAAAATCCTAGCACATCGAATGATCGAATAAATGGTGGCAAACTGGCAATGACACACCACCTATTTACTCCTACCTACCTCACTGGCTCACTTGTCACAAACCCTTCCTCTAACCAATTCCCTATCACTACCTAACTAATCACAACTCGCCAACATAAACCATCATTAAGCACCTAATCAAAGCCTAAATCAGATCAATACTCATTCTGAATCCCACTTTACTCCAGCGTAACATTACGAAATCAATTCAACTCTATCACAAGTAATCGCCAACTCTACCATAAAGAAGCTACCTCATTACCCCCAAATTAGATCATACTCAATCTAATAACAAAACCTACCAAACTAAAAACTACAACAACATAATAAAAACGAAACAATTAAAGAACAAAAAGAAAAAGAAGCTCACCCAGCAAGGGAAGTGAGGAGAAATGAAGCAATTACACAAGAACTAGTGATTCCGACGACGGGTTGAAAGAGGTTGAAATTAATTAGGGTTATGTAAACCCATGAAATTGAAATGATGATTAATTGATGTGAAGAAATGGTAAATTTTTGTGTAAGAAAAGAATAATTTGATGATGTTGGAGTGATCTGGAATTTGAGGATTTTTATTTTTTTGACAGATTTTAGGAGTTAAAAAAATAAGTTGAAGAGAGAAGAAAAAATGACCTTTGATTCCTGTTCAAATTTGCAGGCTTTGATTCCTCCATTTTTACAGCAGATGGACTCATGAAATTCCCACCTAAACCCTGAAAAAATAACAATAAAAAAATTTCTAAAAAAAATTCAAAACTAAACGTTAAGAAACATGATAAAACAGCAACAAGAAAATCAAATTAGTGAAAAAACAAAAACACATTACAATTTCAACTCAAGAACAAGAGTAGATCTCTTCGATTTCTCCGCCAACAATGTGACAGATTTTCAGATCAGTACCTCCAAAGAAATCAACCCTAGAATTCGATAAACAGAAAAAAGAAGAAGAAAAAAAAATATAAAACTTGAAATCAAAATCTCTTACCTTCTTATAGATGGAGTTGAAGAAACCCTTTTTTTGGATTCTCCTTTTTTTTCTTGTTTCACTTTCTCTCTCCTCAATAAGCGTCCGTTGCTCCGGTGGATTGAGAGGGAGGAGTGAGGAGCAGATCTGAAGAGGAGAGAGAGGAGGGATTAGGGTTGAGTAAGGAGAGGGAGGAGTGAGGAGAGGGAGAGGAGTGAGGAGAGAGAGGAGTGAGACGAGGCGGACTTCATTTTGTCTCTTTTTTGTCATCAGCGAATTTAAAATAATAAAATCAACGATCGTTTAAAACGGTCGTTTGAATAACAACGACGGTTTAACCGTCGCTGTCCACTTTAGAAACAAATATCGGTGTGTAACGACGGTTTTAAACAGTCGCTGATTGCAAGAATAACGACCGTTATTCAAACCGTCGCAGTGAAGCAGTCGTTGTTTTGGCCTTTTCTTGTAGTGTTGGATTCTGTAGAGCTTGATAATTGCCCCTTTCTGGAATAAGGTTTCAAAACCTTTATCTGATTTTGTTAATTATAATTATTGAAACCCAAGTAACTATGTTGGGAACTCTCACTATAGTGTACATTTTGGAATAGTTTGTTCCTTTTTGGAATTAAGTTGTATAAGTGTTAAACTATAGTGAGGTGATTCCTATAGTTTCTTGATGGATTCAAGTCATTATATTTAGCAGTTTTGTTAAACGTTTTGGGGCCAAGTGCTCGATGCTGAAAATACTCCGAGAGCCCATTTTTAATGATCTTATCTTTTTTCAGAAAATAATATATTCGCTGTGGTTAGATTTCGTTGACCTTGTTTTGTTGCTGCTTGGGTTTTGTTGAGCTTGATAATTGCCCCTTTTTGGAATAAGGTTTTAAAACATTTATCCCATTTTGTTAATTATAATGATTGAAACCCAAGTTACTATGTTGTGAACTTTCACTATAGTACACATTTTGGAATAGTTTGTTCCTTTTTGGAATAAAGTTGTATAATTGTTGGATGATTTTGGTAACTACAGTGAAGTGATGCCCATAGTTTCTTGATGGATTCAAGTAATTATGTTTAGCAATTTGGGTAAACGTTTTGGGGCCAAGTGCTTGATGATGAAAATACTCTGAGAGCCCATTTATTAAATGTTTATCTTTTTCAACATAACATTATATTTGGCATGGTTGGTAAGTTATTTTTTACATAATCTATTTTAGTTTTTTTTCTTTTCATTTGTTATTTATGTTAACTTTTTTTTGTCTTGTAGGTTTTAAAGAGTGGCAGATGATTAAGATATGAGATTTAGGACTTTAGGAGTACTATATATTGTAAACCACAATTGAATTATTTAGTAGATTTTGTTGGTCTTTTATTTATGGCTTATTTATAATTTGTAAATTACATTGTGATATTAAGTAAACTTTGCATTTCGTATCCTACATTTAATCCATGATATTAAAGTACAATTTTTTAGAAGTTCTATAATATTTATTATAAGTTTAGTTCTTAAAACATTCCTAAAACATTCAATTGCTAATGGGGAATTACTTGCTTTGCAAATCATCAAAATAGTGTAGCAGCACCGAGCAAAAGTAACTCAGAAAAAAATAATTACTAATGAGAATGGGGCATGCTAAGGTAGAAATATTAACAAGCAATAATGTATGAACCTTGATTCTACTAAACTAACGGGCAGACAACTCCTAGGCTAATAGCTTAGTAGATTGTTTATGCCGATTTTGTACCAAGTACGCAAAGGGTATTGGGGAGCCAACAACAAGAACAATATACGAATTTAACACGATGTAAATAATATACAACAAAAATTGTAAATAAGAGATTAGGAACGCAAACAATTGTTGACGCGTAAAACCCAAGGAATGGGAAAAACCGCGGGTGACACTCTTGATCACCAATCCACTATGAAGATGCCTCCGTCAATTCAGGCGCTTGAGTATAATAATTAACACAGTAGTTTCGCAGAGTATTAATGGAGAGAGAGAGAGAGTTTTAGCTAAGGAGTACTAGGAGTAAAAAGCAGCTAGAGAGAGAGAATAAAATTAGGTTACATCAAATATATATACACACTAGAGATAATGATTGTAGCCGTTGCCAAACCCCCCTTGGAAGTAGGACACCTCATGCCTTCTAATAACTGTTTTTTCCTTTATTCCCTCAAGCAGTTTAGATTGTGGGCCCAGCATACATAACACACATTCAAAATAACTGAAGCTCCCTAGCTCCTTTTTTTAATTCGAACTCTTCACTTGCCGCCAATTCGTAAATAATAAGGTCCAACAATTGCCCCTAATTGATGTTGTTTCTCAACTGCCTTGGGAAACTGCAACAATCACTTAGCCTATGAACCGTCATTAATAACCCAACTGCACACGCCTCCATCCTATAAAACACACGCTTACTCCCTTTTCCCCTCTTGTCACTTCACACTTTTCACAAAAGCACTCTCTCTCGCTCCAACCGCTTGCTTCTTTCGTATTTTCTCCGGCGAAAACTCAGGTAAACAACTACATCCTCTTGTTTCTTTTTCTTTAAACTTCTCGCCCCTCCTCCATGGCTCCCAGCGATGCTGCCAAAATTAGGAAATCTGGCAAATCCCCTAAGCCTTCTGAAACCAGTGGCGAAGTAATTATCATCAACGCTGGCGTAATCGGAGGCCCTAGTGTTCCTAATACCTTTTTAGAAGAAGAACTAGACGACTTCATAGAAAAACGGGGTTACCCATCCGAGTAAAAGCTCGAATTCCCAAGAAAGATGAACGCCTCGACGACTGCCCTGAGGGTTGGGTAATTTTGTACGAATACCCTTATAAGATTGGTCATCAATTTCCCCTTTTCCCCCTTATGAACGAACTTCTTGATACCCTAGGAGTGAGTCCTTGACAGAGTATGCCTCTGGCTTCGAGGATTATTCAAGTAATTGATATACTGACAAAGAACATGAACATGGAATTTGGGTTGATAGATTTGTTGCATGTTTATAAGGTGGTACAACTTATTCCTAAGGTCAGGGCGTCAATCGCTGGTGGGTAATACGAGGGCAAACGACAGAGGGTGGAAGAAGAGGTATGTGTTTGTGGACAAGGCGTCATTAGGGAAGGAATATGCATTTTTGTACGACGGTTGGAATGCCGAAGGTATGCTTCTTACCTTTTGTGAATTTGTGCTGGCTTGTGAATTTGACGTGGTCCAATTTTTTGGCGCCTTGCAGAGGTTCTGCCATTGTTAGTGGGTGACAGTGACTATTCTCGCAACAAGGTCAACCACATCTTGAAAACTTACTCAACTGAAGAACGAGCGTTCAGAGCCAACTTCAACTTGGTACCAACTGTAGCCGACGAGCAACCACAAGACCCTGACAAACCAACCGACAACACTTCCTCGTCAATGGCTTCAGGTACCTTATTAATTTAATTTGAACGCCGTCACTCCTTTCGTACTTAGCATCCATGCTCATATTTGTATGTCGTCGCCAGGAAACACCATGTCTACCAAGAGAAAATGTCCCGGCGTCGCCCTAACAGAAGCTGAAATGCTGGAAAGAGCGCTGAAAAGGAAGAGATCATCAACTGACATGCCTGCCCCATTTGCCGCTGTCACTTTTGCTCGCAAGTCACATGCCGCCGTCAAACCTGATGACGCCAAAGTTGTTACGGAGGCGACGCTGACAAAAGAAGACAACTTGAACATTTCTCTTCCCAAGGGTTTTTTGGAGCACACTACTCCCACCATTTGGCCTGAAGCCGAAAAACTTGCTTTCCCTGCACCACAACGTCGTCTGGCCATTCTTCCTCTTCACCAAGTGGCGGATGACGGATTGGCACTACAGATGCATGTAAGTCACCGTCCTAGTGTTGATAATCTTGCCTCTGTTATTCTACTACTAAATCTAGTTGTTGTCTTCCACAGGCCATTCAAAACTCATTGGCCATCTGCAGTTCTGCCATAATGCTGGAGAAGGAGTGTAGAACCCTTCGTGAGAAGCTGGAAAGGTCTATCGCCGCACACTCAGAGACTGAGAAGGCGTTGAAGGTCAAGACTGCAGAAGTGACATCGTTGAAAGAAGAGTTGGGCGTCAAGGTTACTGAGATGGCATCGCTGAAGGAGACGCTGGATACTCGTACTGCTAAAATGGAGGCCAGAGTGTCGTCGTTGCAGGAGGAGCTCACCGACGCTGTAAGCCTTTACACTTGGAGGACCAAGGCGAGGCTGATGAAGCAGTATATGGAAGGTCAGAAGTTTATGGCCGCCATTGGGACTCCTACCGATCTTCTTCCTGACGGCGTCGCCACTGCTGAGACGGCGACAACCGTCGAATCTACTCCTGTTGCAGATGACAAAGCTGCCATGGAGACAAATTAGTTTTCAGTGTTCTTTATTTTGTGGTGCTGTGTCACCAGTTTGAATAATTTGCTTTGTAGTTTATGTTGGTGCTAGGACACCGGTATGGAACAATTTTAATTCTAGTTTGTGTGTGGTTTGACTATTGCCTTAACGACAAAATGTTATGTTTCCTTGTTGTGTGTTAATTTGCATCTTCTGTGTATGCATATTGTCAATGTAACTGTTTGTATGTATGTATGTATGTAGGTACCATTAATGTTTGGAGCCATCTACTATATTAATTGCCATGAAGGGCTAAACACTTCCAATTAATTATGCATGGCTTGTTGTATGTTGTTGTGATGGCTTCTTAAGGTGTGTGTCCCTTTTTGTATAGAAGTCATCATGTAATCACCTGAACGACGTCAAACCTTGATGCCCGAGTTTAAACTGTCGTCGTCACCTCTAATGTCGCCGTTGACTTGGATTCGACGTCAGGTGAATGTAAATATTGTAATGTTTGACTGCCCCGACGTTGGCTATCACCGAATCCTTGTCTTCCATGCATGTCTTCATACAACAAAGGTGAGATGGCCATTGGCAACGCCAACGACCCTCCGACGCTCAAGTCAGTATAATGTAAAAAGAAATAAACCTTAAAAATGAAGGAAATCGAATATGTTGGGAACAAAATGAAATGCAATAACGTATACTAAATAGTTGGTTACTTACATGTAGTGGTGTCCCTTTTGTTGTCAACATAAGATGATTAAAAGTGATAAAAGTTTTAGATGGACAACATTCCAACTTCGGGGAACGTGCTTACTCTCCTTTGTGCACAGCCTATAGGCGCCATTGCGTACCACTTTCTGTATAAAGTAAGGTCCTTCCTAAGCTGGTGCTAATTTACCTGCGTTAAGCTTTTTAGTATTTTGGAACACTTCTCTAAGTACCCAATCACATACCTTGAACGTTTTTGCTTTAGCGTTCTTGTTGAAACTCCGAGCCACTATTTGTTGTTGTGACATCATTCGTACGAGGTCCACTTCTCTTAGCTCTTCACTGGTGACAAGGTCATGACTTATTTCTTCCTCGTTTCTTTCTCGCGTCAATAATCCATATCTCGCCGTCAGGATTCGCACTTCCGGAGTTAAAACTGCTTCGCAGCCATACACTAATGAGAACGGCGTCTGCCCCGTCGCCGTCTTGGGAGTCGTTTTGTTTTCCCAAAGAATTGACGAGAGCTCCTCCGCCCATTTGCCTTTGGCTGCTTTGAGTCGCCTCTTAATGACTTTTATGATCGATTTGTTGTTTGAATCGGCATGTCCATTTGTTTGTGGGTATCTTGGTGTCGCTGTATTTAATTGTATATTCCACTTTGCAAAGAAATTGCGTGTGGGCTCACTAATGAATTGAGACCCGTTGTCGCAGATTATCTCTAACGGGACACTAAACCTGCAGATTATATTTCGCCATATAAAAGTAATGACTTCTTTGTCACGTACCTGAGTAAATGAATCAGCCTCAATCCATTTGGAGAAATAGTGCATCCAATGCCAACATGAATACTTTTTGTCCCGGTGCTTAGAGGCAATTAGCCGACGATATTCATTCCCCACCTCATGAAGGGCCATGGGGTGATGGTTGGGTGTAATTTCTCTGCTGGTTTGTGAGACATGGCAGCATGTCGCTGGCAAGCGTCACACTTCTTGACGTATTCATTGGCGTCGTGTCGCAACGTTGGCGTAGTATCCCATTCTCGAGGTTACATTAGATGAGCTACGTCCACCTGAATGGTTGCCGCAGCTCCCGTCGTGCATTTCTTGAAGTACTTGATTACATTTGTCGCCGTCGAGGCAACGTAAATAAGGTCCTGCAATAGACTTTCGACAGAGAACGTTGTCAATCAGAATATACATTGAAGATTTAAAACGTACCTTTCTAGGTTGTAATTTGTCTTTTGGGAGTATGTCATCCTTGAGGTATGAGATGATTGGAGACTTCCAACTGGCAGGTGGCGTTACAGAAATTTCGTTGACGTCGACGTCGTTCGTTGGACGATTAATCGCCGGCGTTGTAAAGTGTACTATTGGTATGTTTTTGAATCTCGACTTCCTCATAGCCGATCCAATGTTGGCCAATGCATCTGCCTGTGTATTTTGGTCCCTGGGGATCTGATGGATGTCAAAACTCGAAAAACTTTTTACCTTTGACTGGACTGCTTCAAGGTATGCCGTCATTTTAGAGTCTTTGGCGGTGAATTCTCCTTTCATTTGGCTGACTATTAGCAATGAGTCGATGTATGCTTCGACGTCGGTCAATTTTAGATCTTGAGCCAGCGTCAGTCCTACTATCAATGCTTCGTATTCTACTTCATTGTTTGTGGCCTTGAAATCACAACTAATGGCTCAGGCTATAGTGTTCCCTTGTGGCGACTTCAACAATATACCTAGTCCGACTCCTTGAAAATTCGAAGATCCATCTACATGCAACACCCGTTTATTATTAAGCTGTGCTAACATCTAATATACTTACTTCACGTTGCTCCGATGCTTCCGGTTGTGGGGTGAAGTCGACCACAAAATCCGCTAATGCTTGTGATTTTATCGCCGTTCTTGGGCGATATGTGATGTCATAACTACTAAGAGTAATGGCCCACTTGCTCATCCTCCCTCAACGACGCCAACTTAATAAGATAGAGTTTACTTGCTCATCCTCCCGTCAATTACGGACGCCTCGAGATGGACCTAATAAGATAGTTAGTTTTGACATGTATTGCATGTGCTTCGAAATAGTGTTTTGATTTTTTGCTAGCAATGACCAGTGCCAAAACAAGTTTTTCTAAGGACGAATACCTGGTTTCAGTGTCAACAAGTGATTTACTTACGTAGTAGATAGGTAGTTGCCCATTTGTACCTTCCCTTGCTAAGACGGCACCTACTGATGATTCGCTAACGGCGACATAAAGTTGTAAAGGTTCGTCTGCCGTCGGCTTAAATAGCAATGACGGCGTCATTAGATATTGTTTAAGCTCTTGCAACGCCTGTTCATGTTGGTCAGTCCACTCGAAGCCTTTGTTCTTTCTCAGGACGTCGTAGAATAATCGACATCTGTCGGAGGATTTGGATATGAACCGTTTTAAGGCTGCTGGGGATTGGATGTTGATGATGGCCCTTATCTGGTCAGGGCTAGCTTCTATTCCACGTTGTGTAACGATGTACCCTAGAAAATTTCCTGCAGACACTCCAAAAGAACACTTAGTAGGATTGAGTTTCATTTCATAGCTTCGTATAACGTCGAATGCTTGTTGTAAGTGTGAAACGTGATCACAAGCAGCTTTGGACTTCACCAACATATCGTCAATGTACACCTCCATGGTGTCCCATAGTTGATCCTTGAACATAGAATTGACGAGACACTGGTAGGTGGCGCCGGCGTTCTTTATTCCGAACGGCATAACTTTGTAGCAATAGATGCCACGGTCAATGACGAACGACGTCTTCTCTTGGTCTTCTGGATGCATAAGTATTTGGTTGTATCCAGAGAAGGCGTCCATGAATGTCAGCAGCTCATGTCCGGTGGTAGCGTCGACGAGGGCGTCGATATGTGGCAGTGGGAATGGATCTTTTGGGCAAGCTTTGTTGAGATCGGTGAAATCGATGTAAACTCGCCACTTTCCATTATTTTTTCCTACGACAACGACGTTAACCAGTCAATCAGGATATTTAACTTCTCTTACCTTGCCGGTGTCAATCAGCTTCTGGACCTCATCTTTGATTATTTGGTTCCTTTCGGGTGCGAATTTGCGTCTCTTTTGTTTCACTGGATTGTGGTGAGGATCGATGTTGAGCTTGTGTGTTATCGTGTCAGGATCTATAACTGGTACATCTTCATGTGACCATGCAAAACAATCAGTGTTAGTTGTAAAAAACTTTATTACCTGTTCTCGGACGTTAGGGGCTAACGACGCTCCTATTTAAACAGTTCGCTCTGGCTTGTCGGTGTCGAGTATGATTTCATCCACTTGGTTCTCGTCAAAGTCTTGTTCCCCCAACGCCTGCATCTGTAATTGATATGCTTCCATCTTACGGGGTTTAAGGGATGTTTTGTAGCATCTCCTGGCAATCCGCATGTCTCCTTTGATCTCTTGCACTCCCCACTTGGTAGGGAACTTCAACGACTGGTGATACGACGATGGGACAGCTTTCATGCTGTGGATCAAGGGTCTTCCCAGAATGACGTTATATGAAGATGGGCGGTCCACGACGTAGAACTTGGTGGGCATGCTCACTCCTTTAGCATAGGTGGGCAGCGTCACTTCTCCCATGGTATGCTTGGCTTCTCCACTGAATCCGACGAGCACAGTAGACTTCCGAATGATATCGTGCTCATCAAGGCCCATGTCTTCTAATGCGTCTTTCATGAGGACGTTGGCTGAGATGCCATTATCCACTAGCACACGTTTTAGTAAACAATTGCTAACAGTAAGAGAAATTACCGGACCATCGTGATGGACAGATTTCTGAGCTCTTTGGGTACAACGTCCTGATTTGGGACGTCTCTCGCGTGACGTTTCGCTGCAGAATAAGTTAGTCCATAAATATCTGATCAACCACGAATGACATTAATTACCTTCACATGTGTCAGCGACGCAGGAGGTTGTCGCCGTCCGTCAAATTTGGAAAACGTTTCTTTCCCTCTTTCCGTCAGCAGATCTTTTAAGTGACCTTATTTAAAGAGATGCACCACTTCGCGTCTTAGTGCAATGCACTCGTCGGTGTCGTGTCCGTGGTCTCCGTGGAACTCGCACCACTTGGATTTGTCTCGTCCGGGTGCCGCTTTTTCGATCCTGAAAGGCCATTTGGCTGCGTTACCTAAAGAATGCAAAGTGTTAAGAATACCTGACGCGTTAACGCTGAACTCATATTCAGTGAGTTTGGGTGGCAAGCCGGGGTCGCTTTTCCAGTCGATGACGGGCTTGGACTGACGGACGCTATGGATCTGTTGCGGACGGTCATAAGGCTGTGGACGCCACGAACTTTGTTTGGTCGACGTCGATTTCCTGCTATCGGCGTTACTGAATGCTTTCCTCGATTGCATATCTTCTTCCAACCGGATATGAGCCAAGGCTTTGGCCTGGGAATCCTCAAACGTTGGACAGGGGTAGTTGGTGAGTTCAGTTGGTGAGTTCTTTGTACAGATTTTACTCTTCATCCAATCCTCGCCGGAAAGCTTCAATTGCCGTCTTGACATCGCATTTTGGAATCGACACCTTTTCCCTGTTAAACCTGCTGACAAATTCTTTCAAGGACTCATTAGATTTCTGCACGATTCTATGTAAATCACTAGCCTGTTTTTCCATTTTGCGGCTACTAGCAAGCTGTAAATTAAAAGTATTAATTAATTGGGCAAAGGAAGAGATAGTGTCGTTGCCAAGGTGGATAAACCACTGCAGGGCTGGTCCAGTCAATGTTGATCCGAAGCCTTTGCACATTCATGCCTCGCGCATGCTTCGAGGAATTGAGATGGTGATATGTGATCCCCCGTAAATTTATGAATTTCATAAATATATTTTAATGTATAGTTATTTATATTTAAATATACGGTTTTTTCACCAAATACCCCTGACTTTTAAAAAAATTCACCAAATACCCCCACTTTTTTCAAAATTCACCAAATACCCCTGACCTTCAAAAAAATTCACCAAATACCCCCGATTTTATAAAAAATGACACAAAATGCCCTTAATGACTAAACGGCGGTTAACTCCGTTAGTCATTAACCTTAATTGACCCTAAAAACCTTAAGTAAACCTAATTAACCCTAAGTAAACCCTAAAAACCCTAAGACACTCTCTCTCCTAACCAACCCCTGGCCCACTAGCCCCCCCCCCCACCCACACACCTCCCCCCCCCAACCCCAACCTCAGCCCCCCCCCCCTCCCCGCGCCCCCACGCAGGCCCCCCTCCCCGTCCCCCGCCGCAAAATTGCTCCCCCCCCCCCCCCTCCCCTTCGAATCCCGCAGCCCCCCTCCCCTCTTCCCTCCCCTTCGAATCCCACACAAAATCGTTCCCCGCCCCCTCCCCTTATTCAACTCCGGCCTTCGGAACTCCATCATCAACACCAGCTTTTCGGCTTGCTACACCATCTTCGACGCCTTGGTTTTGGAACTCCTTTTGCTCATAACACTCGGCGAGCAACATCAACGATTTTAAGGGGAGGGGGAGCGATTTTGCGGCGGGATTCGAAGAGAGGGGGAGGGGAGCGATTTTACGGCGGGATTCGAAGGGGAGGGGGAGCATTTTGCGGCGGGATTTGAGGGGAGGGGGAGCGATTTTGCAGCGGGATTCAAAGGGGAGGAGAAGGGGGAGCGATTTTGCGGCGGGATTCGAAGGGGGGAGGGGAGCGATTTTGCAGCGGGATTCAAAGGGGAGGAGAAGAGGAAGCGATTTTGCGGCGGGGGAGGGCGAGGTGTAGGGGCGGGGGCGGGGACGGAGGACCCTACGTGGGGGGCTGCGGGGGAGGGGGCTGGTGGGGTTGGGATTGTTGTGGTGGGGGGTGGTGTCTTTGGGGGTGGGGGTTGGTGGGGCTGGTGGGGTTGGGGTTGGGGGTGGGTTATGGAGAGAGTTAGGTTGACTTAGGGTTAATTAGGTTGACTTAGGGCTAATTAGATTGACTTAGGGCTAATTAGGTTGACTTAGGGCTAATTAGGTTGACTTAGGGCAAACTTGTAAATAAACGCTAACGGATGACTAACGTCCGTCAACAAAAGGGCATTTTGTGAATTTTTTTAAAAGTCGGGGGTATTTGGTGAATTTTGAAAAAAGTGGGGGTATTTGGTGAATTTTTTTTAAAAGTCGGGGGTATTTGGTGAAAAAACCCTTAAATATATTTTAGTATTTAAATGATTTATTTCTTCAAAGGTTGACTATTTGAAAGTCAAAAGAATTATTTTAATGATTTGAAGAAGTAAAATGTTTTACGATTTTTTCACCAGGTACCCCTGTGGTTTTACAAAATTCATGGGGTACCCCTACTTTTTAAAAAATGCACCAGGTACCCTTACTATTTCAATAAAATTCACGAAATACCCTTAATGACTAACGGCGTCAAGTTTCCGTTAGTCATTTCTGTTAATTAACCCTTCTAACCCTAAAACCCTAACCCTAACCCCTAACCATCTAACACCTCACCCTCACCCTAAACCCTAACCCTAACTACCCAACCACCATAGCCCCCTCCCTCCCTCCCCCCCCCCACCCCCACCATCCATGCCTCCCCCACCTCGTTGAATTCCCCCATCCTCCCCCACCCCGTGTCGAATCCCCCTCCCCCCCCCCGTTCGCGTCGTTTTGCGGCCCAGTGTGAATTCCGTAATCAACGGGGGGTGGGTCCGCAATCGACGGGGGGGGGAATAGGCGCGGAAATCGACGTGGGAGGAGGGGATGGGCGCGGAAATCGACGGGGGATGGAGGCTGGCTGCGGGGGGGGGGGAGGGTGTTGATATCGACGGGGAGGGGGGCTGTGCGCGTGGAGTGGGGGGTGGGGATTCGACGGGGGAGGGGGGTTGCTGCGGGGGGTGGGGGTGGGGAAATCGACGGGGACGGGGGCCGTGGGGTTGGGGGTGGGGAAATCGACGGGGGAGGGGGGGCTGCTGCAGGGGGGGGGGGGAGGGGGGGGGGAAGGGAGGCGGTGGTGGTTGGGTGGTGGTGGTGAGGTTAGGGGTTGATGTTGGGGTTAGGGTTTGGTGGTAGGGGTTAGGGTTTAGTTAGTTAATTAGGGTAATTAGGTTTTAATTAGGGTTTAGGCGTTAGTTAACCAATGACTAAAACTTATATCATTAAGCATTACATTTACCCCCAAGTAGGGTACATGGTGCATTTTTAAAAGTAGGTACCCTATAATTAGGGCTAATTAGGGCTTAATTAGGGTTAGAGCGGTTAATTAACCCTAATGACTAACGGAAACTTGACACCATTAGTCATTAAGGGCATTTCGTACATTTTACCCCCAATGTAAGGGTACATGGTGCATTTTTTAAAAAGCAGGGGTACCCTATGAATTTTGAAAAACCACAGGGGTACCTGTAGAAAAAACCGAATGTTTTATTAAGTCATGCTTTGAAAAATATTTGAAATGTTTGAAACGCTTTTTGGATTTGGAAAAGGACTCCTAAATGGGTTTGAGGAACACAAACACTCTTAGGCTTGGAAAAGGATTTATAATTCGAGCCCAATTACCTTTTCCTAAGCCCACAAGGGGAATCTATATAAACCCCATAAACCCCCAAAATTTTCCCACACAATTATTTTCTCTCTCCTCCTTCCTCCCAATTTTTCGGCCCTCATCATTATTTCTCTCTTTCTTTTTCTTTTCTTCCTTCTTCCTTTTCCCTTCGGTTTTTCTTCTTCCGGTCGGCCGCCAGTTTCCGGCCACCGCCAGCCGTGCCGCTGCCGCCGTTTCCTTCCTCCACCGGCGTGTGGTGTGTTGTCCTCCTTCTTGCTTTGGTTTGATTACTTTCCTTCCTCCTCAAGTTTTATTCAAAGTTTATATTTTTAAGTTTTGGTTTAAATTGTTTATGTTTAAAAGTTATAGTTTGATGATTTAATATTGAATCTAAGTTATATAATTTATGTATTGAAGAAATAAAATTCAGATTTGCATATTGGGTTTAAATTAGATTTTTAATTATCAAAACATGAATTTTTAGGGTTTTGAAAGTTAGAAAATCATAGTAGTTTATAATAAGTTATGAAATTTATTATCTTTATGATTTTAAGTATGTTTGAATATGTTTTGAGGGAGTTTTAACTTATGTTATATTGCTGGAAATTTAAAGGGAGTATTTTTATGAAGTTTTATGATGGATTTTAACCACTAATGTAGTAAATATTATGCTAGGAGGATTAATAATCAAGTTTTATTATGGGAAAGGTTTTTAAACATGTTTAAGAAGGATTTAAAGTATTTTATTATTGTTGTAAATTCAAAAAGGATTGATTATGAATTTATTTTGGTTATTATAGGCGGAGAATTCTCTCTAGGCGACTTTTAAGACTGTTAAAGTGGCCTCTCAGTTTGTCTACACAAGGTACATACATACCTATGTGTTGATTGATATAGTATCATGATTTTAAGAAGGAGAATTATGTAGTATCATGTATAGGAACTATGTTGAGTTCATATATGATATCTATTATGTTGGATTTTGCATGAAGATGCTGTTGTGTAAACATGTTGATTATGAGATTTATATTATGAGATTTATATCATGTTTGTATATATGGAAGATTGATGTAAGCATGTTGGTTGGGAACTTTATTTTTATTAATTCACATGGGGGAATTAATACATTTATTAGTATTGGATCATGATTGATCATTGTTCCCTTTTGAGTATTTCACTGCTTTATAAGAACCGAGGGTCTTATTTGGTAAGTTGATATTTTATACCTATGAAAGGTAGTTTGGTTGTTGGCTAGGTTCAACAAATAAGAAAGATTGAATTAAAGTTGGAATAAATTTGGGTTGTTAAGTTGTGTGATCATTTATCTAATCCTAAAATAAAAAGAAAGTTGTGATTGTTTGTTGATTGTGCTATTTGTGTTGCTTGTGAGTCATAACAAGTAATAACTGGTAAATCATATAAAGTGAAACTGGATAGCAATAGCTTTAGACTAGTGCAAGTCTGAAGTATTGGACAAATAGGAGTTGGAGTACATGGTGGGAGTGCCATGGCTTATTCTGGCGCCGGATTGATCACCGTGTCCTATTTTTTATTTAAAAAGTTCCTCGATATCGTAGGTCATGGGAATACGGAGTCGCGCCCGTATTTCGTCTTCCAAAGGGAAGGCTGGTTTTAGTTAGACAACTCGGTCCATTGACTATTCCATTTAAAGTAATAAGAATGTTGTTAAAGTTTAGTTCAGTAAAAGTTATCTGCAAGTTATTATGTTATTATTTATTCCTACTTACTATTTATTAGTATCATGTTATGATTGTTTATTTATTTAGTATGTAGTACTCAGCTTTGCTGATTACGTGCTTTTGTTTGTGTATGTTGATCATGGCTATGCCTTATTGATCCTGTGATGACCCATTTTGGTGAGCAGTCTCTAGGGATCAATAGTGCATTGTCCATCTACAGGTTTGAAGAAGATGCATCATTGGGTTCGGGATTGGAGAGCTTGTGTAGTATATTTATCATACTTTGAGTTTATACTTTTCCTAGTTGGTTTTGGTTTTAAGTTTGACTTTGACTTTTGTTGGTTTGACTTTGTAGTTGACTAAGTTTTATTTATAAAGTTTATTATTATGTTTTCCGCTGCAAAATTCTGAATAAGCCGATACTTTTTCACACGGGCGATGGTACTTTGATAATTCTCTATGTTTTATATTAAAATGGTATTTTAGAAAAGAGAGAATTGTCGGGGTGTTACATGATCATCCGCTGTTTGTATTGAGCGACGTGGTCATTTGGATCTGTAGTGCCGTCGTACAGCTTCATGGTTGGGACGGAGAAACACTTTGGAACCTCGATCATGCCAACAGGATCAGCAAAAGGTGAGTCTGCATAGCTGTTCGGTGTCGCTTTCTCCATAGGGCGGGGGACACCGGGGATCCTGGCGATCATGTCTTCTAACTGCTGGAGGCGCTACTTCATAGGATCATCAGGGATGGAGCGCGGCTGCGCTTGGGCTTTGCCTCCTTGGAGATCGGCGTCAGCATCATCGTCGGCGTCAGCGTCTCTATCTGAATCCTCGCCGTTTGTTGGAATGTTGTGGCCGACTGGAGTCTCAAACGCTCCTCCACCCAGATCAAGCATTCTGGAGACGTCGCCTATGTTGCGGTGCTTAGGGCCTTTGGACTTTTGAGCAGATTTCAGGCTTTCATTCTCCATGCATGACGCGACATAGCTAATCTGCAATTCGGCCATAGCAGCCTTGACGCGATTGAGTTCATCGATAACCTCTCGAGTAGTGACCCAATCTCCTGCCATTGCCAACACGGAAAAAGAAAAGGCACAGACGAACTAGTGGACAAAAAGAAAGTAATGATCGATGTATAGAGATCTTGCTGAAGGCCCCACGGTGGGCGCCAAATTGTTTTTGCCGATTTTGTACCAAGCACGCAAAAGGTATTGGGGAGCCAACAAAAAGGCAATATACGAATTTAACACGATGTAAATAATATACGACAAAAAATGTAAATAAGAAATTAAGAACGCAAATAATTGTTGACGCGGAAAACGCAAGGAATGAGAAAAACCTCGGGTGACACTCTTGATCACCAATCCACTATGAAGATGCCACCGTCAATTCAGGCGCTTGAGTACAATAATTAACACAGTAGTTTTGCAGAGTATTAATGGATAGAGAGAGAGAGGGAGTTTTAGCTACGGAGTACTGGGAGTAAAAAGCAGCTAGAGAGAGAGAAAAAAATTAGGTTACATCAAATATATATATAACCTAGAGATAATGATTGTAGCCGTTGCCAAACCTCCCTTGGAATTAGGACACCACATGCCTTCTTACAACTGTTTCTCCTTTATTCCCTCAAACAGTTTAGATTGTGGGCCCAGCATACATAACACACGTTCAAAATAACTGAAGCTCCCTATCTCCTTTTTTAATTCGAACTCTTCTCTTGCCACCAATTCGTAAATAATAAGGTCCAACATTTATCATGTTTTGCATAGCTAGAATTGAAAAAATAAGAGAAAAGAAGAGTATTAGAACAACTAGATTAGATAGGAGGCCATAATTAGATATTGAATTCCTTAAATTATCTTTGGAGAATCATATTTCTTGTGATTGCCTTACACAACCAATGTTGTCTTCTTTCTTAAAATTAGTTAGATAAATTCGTGAATAATCATAAACTCCATACAAGTATTTTTCTTTATTAAAATACACAAAGATTTTGTTCATTGAAGGTTGACTATTGAAAATTCAACTATTTCAATTAGAAATATAATGTAATATTTATTTGACATGTTAATAAATCAAAATTGTAGTTGAATACGTGTGTTTTATCTTCCTCTATTTATTAAGGTGTCATGTGATTGTACGCTAATAATTTAGGTAAACTAAAAAATTAGGAAAATTAGTTGTTACAGTTTGAAACAATTCAATTTGAGACAGTTTTATTTAGTTCAGTTTAAAACAGTTTGATTCAGTTCAGTTTAAAATAGTTTTATTCAGTTTAAATCAGTTTTATTCAGTTTAAAACAGTTTAATTCAGTTTGATTCAGTTCGGTTTAAAACAGTTTAATTCAGTTAAGTTTAAACAATTGTATTCAGTTTGATTCAGTTCAGTTTAAAACAGCTTTTGAGTTTAATTCTGTTCAGTTTAAAACAGTTTGAAACAATTTTCAGTTGAATTCAGTTCATTTTCAGTTCAGTTCCGTTCAGTTTAAACAGGTTTTTCGTGGAGTTAATCTCAGTTTAGTTTATTTTCGGCTGAGTTTCAGTTCAATTAATTGCAGTTTACTTTATTCATATTGGTTATTTTTCACTTTTCAGTTATGGGCCAATTCAATTCAGTTTATTCAGTTTAGTTGGTAATCAGTTTGCAGTTTAACCATCAGTTTTCAACCAGACTGACAGCACATTGGTAGCCGTAGTTAGTGTACTAGTATGTCCTCTTACTATAATAACCAACTATGTTGACCTCTCCAAATATAAAAAAAGTAACCATACTATGTTAATAGTTACTGCACCAAAAATATAATATTGTTACTAATTAGAGTGCGCACTCTTGGGTGTAACATGTTACAACAAAACTTATTGTGTAACAAAATCTAACACATACATAATGACACATTCTCCAACAAAAATGAAATGGACTACACAAATAATGACATGAATAAAATGACATTTTATCATTTGTTTCATGTTGAGTTTTCACTAAAATAAAAGCAGTGGTAATTGGATTGTTACACCCAAGAATTTATGCAATAATTAAGGCAACTTTTTACACACAAAAAAGGTCTTGCTCGTTAAAGGAGGAAACATAAAGATAGGCGAAAAAACAATCAAACCTCTGTATTAGACGGACGTAGGGAATTAATGTTTGTGACTTAATTCCTTAAAATTTGCCAAAGCATATATGTGTAATTCAACAACTTGTCAAAGTACATTTTTTTTTTGATGGGTAAGAAGAAAAACATTAGGAGCCCCTCCTCACGAGGGGTATTCCCAATGTGTCGGATACAAGAATTTGATGTAAAGCTAAGTTATTACATGGATGAATATCAAAAGAATCAGTAACAAGATGTCCCACATTGGCGATCCAATCAGGAGCTCTATTTGCTACTCGAAACACGTGTCGAACTTGAGTGAAATGAAAGTGAGCAAGGAGGAGTTTACAATCTTGAATGATGTTCGCAATCTTCCATGGGGCCGACCAAGTACCGTTGAGTGCATTGATGACCATGAGATTGTCACCTTATATTATAATGTTGTTGATACCTTTTTGGAGAGCCATTTTGATACCGCTATGTAGAGTCGTTGCTTCGGCCACAAAAACTTCAGCATGACCAAGGTTGTAAGCTGTGGCGTGGAGGAGAGAGCCCTCGTGATCTCGGAGGATGATGCCGGTAGCAGCATTGCTACCCTTGATCGACCCATCAAAATTTAGCTTGGAGGTGGCCAAGGGTGGGAGCTCCCACGTTACAAACGTAGGAGTGGAAGTGAGGGAATGGGAAGGGGGAGGTGCTCCCATGAAGGGAGAGTCTAGATCTTGACAAGCGTCCAAAGATAGCCTAGCTTGCCACTCTTGGGTGGAGAATTTAGCTCTATGAAGAACCCTGTGAGGGCACCATTTTTCATTATTAAAAATGACAGCATTACGCTCTTTTCATATACTCCAAAGAAGGAACAGACAATGTGATAAGAGCTTAATTCCTTTATTCAGAGTAAAAAAACTCTAAGACTGATGGGACTGAGATGTTTACTTTAGCCCAAGCTTTTGTAGCAGCTAGGTTCCAAAGATCTCTAGAGAGGGGACAATGGGAAAATAAATGATCAATAGTTTCTGGACTATTTTGACATAGCACACACATATTGGAAGGTGCAATACGCCTAGAGAAAAGAACATCGCGCACACTCAGACTATTATGACAGATCTGCCACATAAAAATTTGCAGCTTTGGAGGAATATCAAGTTTCCATAGCCATTTAAAAGGCCAAGGCGGAGCATGTGGAATGTCATGCGCAAGCCAAGTAGCTGATTTTATAGTGAAATTGCCACTAGTAGAAGGTCCCCAGATAGGGACATCCGCGATGTCATTTGTGGGGAGGGGAATACCCTTGACTTTTGCTATTAAGTGAGGCGGGAGAAGCTGCGCTAATTTTGTAATATTCCATGTGTGGTCTGAGGCTATAAAAGATGCCAAAGTAAGAGAAGGATCGACTTGATCTTTTGAAGATTGAGAGTGTCTAGGAGACACTCCTGTGATAGCCAAATAGCCAATTATCCAATCAAAAAAGAATTTGGTTGCCTGACCCAATTTCCCACCTAATGCCTTGTCAAAGTACATATATGCACCACTACACCAGTCTTAAATCTTAATTAAAATACAAAACATATACTGTATGATCGGATGTGATAATACTTTAATTTCAATAACGATCAATTGCAGGAAACTGCAATAAAGTAAAAGATTAAGCTTTTGCTTTTACAAACATGCTTATGCATAAAGACAAATTTAAATTAAGAGTAGGAATTAGGAAGTATCCAACAAGGGGGAGTATAGGGGTTGACTTCATGACTTGTGTTGCAAAGAGAGGGTTTCCCTGGACAGTAAGCAAAGATCACCCTAGATTTCCGTTAAGTAATAATACATTCTCATAGTAAATTAATGAAACCACCTTAAATTTATAGAAGATAGTGGTCCATATGTTACTCTCTTAAATAACTGCAGTGATGTATGTGGTGTGGTGTTTATACAAAGATTTCAAAAACAAGTAAAAAAACTAACTATATTTATAAAGAAAAAACACACAAAGCAATTCCTCCTTTATTTAATGGCAATCAATCATGTGGCACGATAAAACTGTTATCAGTCGGTCTTGTTGGATATGACGCGAATACGTGATATATACTGTTCCGGGCATTAGATAAGAAATATATTGTTCTATTTAATTACTCATATTTATATAAAATAATAGAATAATATATAATTACAATACAAAGCATTTAATGTTTTTGAATAGGAAAGGAAAAAACATTAAATGCATTGGATTGGAATTATATATTGTTATATTATTTTATATAATTATGAGTAATCAAATAGAACAATATATTTCTTATCTAGGGCCTCGGGGGCGTCCGTTAGCTTTTGCCTTTTAAAATATATACCAACTTCTATTTTTTTGTAATAAAGTAATTAATATTATTTAATGGTTAAAGTTGTGTGTTGTATAGAGTCAATGTTTTGTTTTATTAATTTTGAAAACGGATGTAGTCTTAAATATGATTTCTTGACAATTTTTTGTTTTGAATATACTACCTCCGTTCTTTTTCTATTGCAACAATGGGTTTGGGCACGGTTTTGAAGTATGTGAAAAAGGGGGTAGTTTAGCATAAAGATACCCCTTTTAATTAACTAAAATAGGAGAGAAATCAATCCTTAATAAAGTAAAAGCAACTTTTATGAGGCAAAGTGAGTAATTAATGGTGGTTTTAGTAATAAAAAGTATGGTCAATATTGTCAACTAAAGTTGTTTTTTATACCAAAAGTGGAATTGTTGCAATAGATGTGAAACAACCCAAAGTGGTAATTGTTGCAATAGAAAAAGTTAGGAGGAAGTATTATACTAGTTGTATCAACATACATACATACATACATACACACACATACATACATACATACACACACACACACACACACACACACACACACACACACACACACACACACATAAACACTACTACATAAATGAGCTATTGCAACCCCTAAAAACCGTTACAATAGAGTTATTGGAACGGTCCAACAACCGTTGTTGTTGCTGCCGTTGCATTAGACCCAGTGCAACGGCTTTTTAGGCCTAATGGCTACCACAAAGCCTTTGAAATAAGTTTAAATAGTCGTTGCATTAGCTATAGAGCCTATTGTGACACCTCTATATCTACTGCAACACCATCAAATAGCTATTGCAATGCTCATATTACTCATATTGGCATCTACCGCAACGCCTCCAAATATATTGCAAAACCATCGTATAGCTATTGCAACGCCTCTATAACTAATATCATGCCTCATATTGGCACATATTGCAACGTCTCCATAGCTAATGCAACTCCAATAATTTCATAGTAGTAGTAGGAAATTAACATATGTAAAACTTTATGTTCTTAAATTTGTTTTGACACATACAATATTCATGCCACCATAGCAAATTTACAAAATATATTATTACGAGTCTGCTAACTAATAAACTAAACAAAATTCATGGTTTCTCAATTCTCTTCAACATAACTTTTACATATGAAATGCTCATCTGTTTGTCTGAGTAACTACTCTCATCCATTGTTCCTTCATGTTGGCAAAACGTGAGTCCAATGTTGCGGCAGCGACGGTAGCAAACAACACCGTAAAAGAGATAATGTTGGGTTTGTGAAATTTTCAATATATGTGTGGACTCGAGCTAACCCACAAGCTACTTCAAGTATTAGTAGACTGATTCTTGTTGTCCAGTCTAATGGAATTCTTCCCGACCCTATTCCTTGTTATCACCTTAAACATATTTTTCATGTAATTAACATGGTTAAACATGCTAACCAGGTTTTTAAGAAACTACTAGTGAAACAAGATCTGAATCAAGAATCAAATACAAGTTTGATTTACATCTTGTTAGCAAAGTACTCTTGAAGAAAAGAAACAACATATTAAAATTAAAGGAACTGAATTTGGCACAAAATGAAAGATACTAATTCAAATTTGGCGCTTTGCAAGTTTTAAAAGCTTCAACTAATAATAATTACTTATGAATAATTCCAAATCAATGGTTCCAAAATCACACTCTACATTTTGAAACAATTGCAATAGTATAATTACATATGTGTTATTCTAGTATGAACACTAGACCAACTACAAGAGGGGGGTGAATTTTAGTTGAGGAGAAATTTTCGAATTTAAATTAAGGAATAGAAATAACTTGAAACGAAAGAGAAAAATACACACGAGATTTTTACAAGGAAAACTTCCTAGACCCAATAGGAAGAAAAAACCTTGACCACGAGGGATTTTAACTCAATACTCTTCTTAATATAATAGGCCAAAAGACTCTCTTTACAACCTATTACTGGACCTGACTCTGTTCCTCTAGGAACTTGTTCCCAGTCACTCAGTTCCCCCTGAACTGACACTCACTTGACCTCACTCGAAGTCTTCTCTTTTCTCTCTTTCTTTCTCTCTCTTGATTACAAGGATATTCTCAGATTTTTCTCTCACCCACACACTATGAATATTACAATGTTATGTATTGTTGAATATGAGAGGAAAATTACATAAAACTTTCTAAGTAAAAAATAATCTTTGTGAAGCTAGAAAGTCATAATTTTCTTCGAGTAATTCTTCCTCTTAAAATAGTTGCTGCACTATCATCTTCTTCTGAAAGTGAAATGCTCCACGTTCTTCTCATGGTTATGCGCATCATGGTCCACGTTTTGCTGCACTTACTCCTCATTTGTAGCAACGGGTTTAACTGCTTCAATATTCCGTTGTAGTGGGAAAATGCCCAGCGTTTTTGTAGCAACATCACGCTCCACCTTCCCATCATTTTAGGCACGGATATTGCACCTGAATTTTTCAACAAAACAATAACCAAAATATCTCTAATAACTTAAGAATCTTTTACTCAAAGATTTTAAGTTAATAGATTCATTAACCATATCATATAAAAGATTCTAAGTTAATAGATTCATTAACCATATCATATAATAACATTCAAAGTGCATAACTAATAATATCTTGACTAGATTAAAATAATTAATCTTTCTCCACAAGATATAAAAATTATCATTACAATATTTTTGGGATTTTATATTTTTCCAAAATAAAAACTATACAATAACCTAATTATTTGGCATCATCAAAACATGGAATACAACAATATTTTCCCTTTTTGATTATGGCAAATATAAGGCATATAAAAATATGATTCAACAAAAAAATAATAAAAGAAAGAAAAGAAAATAAATAAACAAAGCAAAAGAATCAAAAGCTAAGATGGTTAAATAAAAACTAAGAAATACTAAAAATGAAAACAAAGACTAAGAACTAAGATGATATCAGTTTTGAAAACAAGGAAAGAAAAATCGAAGAGCATCACTATGGAAACTAAGGAGACTATAACCATATTTATGTGCCACTTTACTTCCCCCATTTGTCATCATCAAAAACATCTAAGGAACCATCAGTACTCTAAGAGTGTATCAAAACAACAATATCAAGGCAAAGTAGCTCAAACATGTTATCTAATAATACTAGCCATCCAGACATTTTAATGAGCATGTAAGAGCAAGATAAATGCACAGAGACATGAGTTATGCACAAGCTGAGTTCAAGAAGAAGAGATATGAAGGAAAGAAGCAAAGAAAGCAAGAGAGAGACAATAGAAAAGAAATGATAAGAGATGAAAGAAATAAAAGAGATAAAGAAATTATCATTAGAAACTGATGTGTTAACCACATCCAAAAGATGATTAAAAATTAAAGTAACAACAAACCACCATTGTTTAAGTACAACCCAAAAATTTTAAAGTAGCATTGTTTTATCAGATTAAATGGAAGAAAAGGAGAATTAGGGTTTGGGGCGAACAGAGAAAGAAGAGATAACAGCGTCAATCATCTCCCTCACATCAGCTTCTCCTCTCTTCACACCTGCTAGGATATGCTCCTGCTGAAGATCCACCCTGGCTACTCTGGCCTCAACACCCTGGATCCTGGTGTGCAGGAGGGACAGAGACTCCTGAATTAAGTGCAGAATCCCATGAAGACTAGTAGTGGAGAGAAGCGGAAAATCCACAACAGTAGACCTTGGAGAGACCTGATCCTCCTCCAGATCTATAGTGACAGCACCCTGACCCTGTTTCCTAGGAGACTTAGTCTCTGCTATTCTCTGACTTTTTCGAACAGACCTTGGTCCCCCAACACTGACCTCTTCCTCAAACTTCCTCTTGACCCCAGTCTCTACCTTTCCCTTGGGTTCCTCAGCCTCATACTCCAACTTGCCACCCGGTACCCTCAACTTAAGTCTAGAAAGTGTATCCTTAGTTAAGTAATTCTCAGGCTCTAGATCAAAAGAGAGACTGGCAGGAAGTTTTATTTGGTTATTTTTGAGAATGACAGAGATGAGGTTACCATAACCAATTTTGTTGTTATGTGCTCGCTTGAGTCCTCTTAGAGGTCCTTGGCAAAATGAAGCGCCAAACTAATTGAAACAGAAATTTATGAAAAGGAGAGAGATCTTTTTTATCTAGGGACTGGTCAGTAGCAGCACCACCAAAGTAACCCAGAATTGTGGCGTTTGAAGCCCCATTCACATTCAACTTAGCCCTACCCTTAATATCCTTGTACCCTTCATTCGGTACTTCAAACCACTCAGATAATTTCTTTTCACTGAATTTTACCACCTTCCCATTTACGACACTAATGCATAGGCCCTCATTATTTTCAAAGCTTGAAATAAACTTGCTCATCTCACATTCATATAAACCCTCATCAAAACATAACAGCTTAGACCATTTTTTAAATTTCACAATATCAGGAAACTGTACCCACTTGACTTTCTTACACCAAGAAAAATCGACACAAAACCCTATGATGTACTTAGAAGATTTAGACTTCTTACCACGCTTAGTTGGAACCAAAATTTCCTTCTTCTGCTCTGTTTCCGCGTCATCAACTTCTTCTTCCTTCTTTGGAGAAATTACTTCATTTGCCGTAGAATTATCTTGAGAACCCAGGGAATCTTCATTTGAGTTTGAAGATTCATTCTAACTTTCATTATAATCCACCAGAGGAGAAGATTTTTTAGCCGGAATTTTTTTTGTTTCATCGGAGGTTTTGCGTTTGGGTGACATGGAAGAGGTTTGGTGAAGAAGATGAAGATGAGAGGTGTTGGAGAGAGAGAGAGTAAGTGGTTTTGCAGAGGTGATGGTTTTGAGGTAAAAAGTGAATTTGCCGTGTAAATTTGTTATGATGTGATGGAGGTTTATATTTGGGGTAGATTTATGGGGGATGGTGAAAACGCATTTAAGGCGTCTTTTCCCTTCCTTCCTTAATCCATTGAATTTTTTATTTTAGGGTAAGTACTTGTACGCTGGTGAAGCGTTGCAAAAAAAAATTATTTGTGGGGGATGAATGAGGAGAGAAATAAATTTATGGAAAAAAAAAAAAAGATATTTACGTGGAAAAATAAAATAAAGAGAAAGAATGAACTCTTGCATGTTACACGTTCAAGCTATGTGTACATAGACCTTACCATATTTTGCTCAAGTATATGTGTGGACAATAAGGGGAGTATTATGAAGACTAATGTGAGTCCTTTACATTGACTGTGTTATGTATGAATAAATTCACAAAATTTTGCTGGCCACTTAGAGTAATCTTGTAACTAAGGATTTCATTAGAAGTAGCACACTTAATGAATTCTAATCATCCCTAGCTCTAAGCGAATTTTCTCGAACTTTTCTCTAGGAAGTGGTTTAGTCAAAATGTCAGCTATTTGATTTTCTGTTGGACAAAACTCAACTTTAACAAGACCTTTTTCAACATTGTCCTTAAGAAAGTGATGCCTAATGTGAATATGCTTGACCCTTGAATGATGTATTGGGTCCTTGGAGATGCAGATTGCACTAGTATTATCACAATAGATAGGAGTCTCTTACATGTTGCTTGATCCAGAGGACTTGGGAACAGCATACAACAGCAGCCACGGACTCTGCCTCTACAGTGGACAAGGCAACAGTGTTTTGCTTCTTTGAGCTCCATGAGACCAAGCTTGTTCCTAGGTACTCAACAATACCTGATGTGCTTTTGCGATTTACCAAGTCTCCAGCATAATCCACATCCGAGTAACTTACTAGGTCAAATACATCACTTCGAGGATAGAACAAACATAAGTCATCGCTTCCTTTCAAATACCTAAGAATTCTCTTAACTGTTGTTAAGTGAGATTCTTTGGGATTCGATTGGAATCGTGCACATAAACCAACACTAAAATCAATATCAGGTCTACTTGCAGTTAAGTAGATTAAAGATCCAATCATACCTCTATATTACTTCTCATTTACACACTTACCATTTGTATCTTTATCTAACCTTGTTCCTGTTCCTATGGGAGTGTGGTTGGTTTTAGATTGTGCCAATCCATATTGCTTCAGCAGCTCCTTGACATATTTTTGTTGATGAATCATTGTTCCTCTTTCGGTTTGCTTGATTTGCAACCCCAAAAAGAAGTTCAATTCTCCCATCATACTCATTTCGAACTCGATCACTACTCATAAGATCAGCAAACTCCTTACAAAGAAGATCATTAGTAGCACCGAATATTATATCATCAACATTAATCTAGACTACTAATATGTCTGTTCCTTTTGAACAAAGGAACAGGGTTCTATCAACTTTACCTCTTATGAAATCATGTGAAAGTAAGAATTTTGATAACCTTTCATACCAAGATCTAGGAGCTTGTTTCAACCCATAAAGAGCTTTATCAAGCTTATAGACCTGATTTGGAAGATTGGGATTTTCAAATCCAGGAGGTTGTTCCACATAGACGTCTTCTAATAAAAAGCCATTTAAAAATGCACATTTTACGTCCATTTGGTACAACTTAAATCCCATAAATGCAGCAAAGGCAATCAAAATTCTAATTGCTTCGATCCTAGCAACAGGAGCAAAGGTTTCATCGAAATCAATACCTTCTTGTTGATTGTACCCTTTGGCTACAAGTCTAGCCTTGTTCCTTACAACTGTACCATGCTCATCAAGCTTCACTAGGGGAAAAAAAGGAAGGGCTGCTCTGGAAGGGCTGCGTTTTGTTTAAAACGCAGCCCTTCGTGTATGAAGGGCTGCGGTTTTCAAGGAAACCGCAGCCCTTTTAGTGAAGGGCTGCGGTTAACAAGAAAACGCAGCCCTTCTTACTGTATGAAGGGCAGCGATTTCTAGGAAAACCGCAGCCCTATTAGTGAAGGGCTGCGATTAGCCCAAAAACCGCAGCCCTCCATACACGAAGGGCTGCGGTTTTTGGGCTAATCGCTGCCCTTCACTTTCCTTTTTTTTTATTAATTAATTTTGCGCGCATACAATACAGTACCCCCAATTTCAATTTCCTTCCCTTAGACAAAATTCACGAGCGAACTTCTCCTTGCGCGAAACCCTACCTCCGCCACCACATTGACCCACCACCAGTGCGCCACCACCACGCATTTCACGCACCACCAGCACGCACCGCCACGACGCGCACCAACTTAGCACAGCAACGACCAGCACACCACGCATTGGTTCATTCTCTCCTCCACTGCATTGACGCCACCATTAGTGCTCCACCACCACGCAGCTGCACCACCTTGCGCACCACCTTGCGCTCCTTCTTCTTCTCTTCTCTCCTCCACTACTGCATTGTTTGTGGAGCATCCCTTCTCTCACTCTCTGTCGGTAATTCCCCTCTCACTCTCTCTCCTCTTTTACATTTCTCTAATTTTTGTTTAATTTCATTGGATTTTGAAATCAATTTCTATTTTTTGTTGTAAAATGTGTTTGTATTAGCTGAAACAGTGATTGTAGGGGGTGGGGGAGGACTGGGGGGAGGGTGGGTAGGGGGTGGGGGTGCTAGATAGAGGGTGGGGGGGAGGGTGTGGATGTTGGGCGGGGGTGGGGGAGGGTTGGGGAGGTTGGACGGGGTGGGGGGGGTGGGGCAAATGGGTGGGGGAGGGCTGGCGGGGGGGGGGGGGGGGGATGTTGGGCGGGGGTGGAGGAGGTCTAGGGAAGGGGTGGGGGAGGGCTGAGGTATAATGTACCTATTGTGTAGATTTTTAGGCTTCCATCTGTTGTTGGTTGAATTTCGGGAACGAAAAGGTCATTTTACGCCTACATGGCAATGAGGGAGTGTAGTGGGGGGGCAGTAGTGGCAGTGGTGGTGGGGTTGTTGCACATGTGGAGAGTCAGGTCACATGGCAATCGAATGCCCATCTGGTGCTCTCCACATTTATAACAGTTCCAACTCCGCCGCTACCAGCTGATGGGCATTCCATTGCCATGTGACCTGATTCTCGGGTCATTTTAGACCTATTTTCGCCTTTCATGTCCAATTCGTACCTATCGAGTCATTTAACCCCAAATTATTTTTGAACATGATTATATGAGGTATAATGTAACTATTGTGTAGATTTTTAGGCTTGCATCTGTTGTTGGTTGAATTTCGGGAATGAAAAGGTCATTTTAGGCCTATTTTGGCCGATTCGCGTCCGATTCGTACTTATCGAGTCATGTAACCCCAAATTATTTTTGAACATGATTATATGAGTTATAATATAACTATTGTGTATATTTTTAGGCTTACATTTGTTGTTGGTTGAATTTCGGGAACGAAAAGGTCATTTTAGGTCTATTATGGCCGATTCGCGTCCGATTCGTACTTATCGAGTCATTTAACCCCGGATTCTTTTTGAACATGTTTATATGAGGTATAATGTAACTATTGTGTAGATTTTTAGGCTTGCATATGTTGTTGGTTGAATTTCGAGAACGAAAAGGTCATTTTAGGCCTATTTTCGCCTTTTCGCGTCCCTTTCGTACTTATCGAGTCATTTAACCCCAAAATATTTTTGAACATGATTATATGAGGTATAATGTAACTATTGTGTAGATTTTAGGCTTCATTTGTTGTTGGTAGAATTTCGGGAACAAAAGGTGATTTTAGGCCTATTTTCGCCTTTTCGCGTCCAATTCCTATTTCTCGAGTCATTTAACTCCATTTTCTTTTTAACATGATAATATGAGGTATAATATAACTATTGTGTAGATTTTTAGGCTTGCATTTGTTTTGGTTGTATTTGAACGAAAAGGTCATTTAGGCCTATTTTGCCGATCGCGTCCGTCGTACCCACGAGTCATGTAACCCCAAATTATTTTGAACATATTATATGAGGTATAATTTAACTATTGTGTATATGTTTAGGCTTACATCTGTTGTTGGTGAATTTCGGGAACGAAAAGGTCATTTAGGTCTATTTGGCCGATCCGTCCGATCGTACTTATCAGTAATTTAACCCCGGATTCTTTTAACATGATTATATGAGGTATAATGTAACTATTGTGTAGATTTTTAGGCTTGCATATGTTGTTGGTTGAATTTCGAGAACGAAAAGGTCATTTTAGGCCTATTTTCGCCTTTTCGCGTCCCTTTCGTACTTATCGAGTCATTTAACCCCAAAATATTTTTGAACATGATTATATGAGGTATAATGTAACTATTGTGTAGATTTTTAGGCTTGCATTTGTTGTTGGTAGAATTTCGGGAACGAAAAGGTGATTTTAGGCCTATTTTCGCCTTTTCGCGTCCAATTCCTATTTCTCGAGTCATTTAACTCGATTTTCTTTTTGAACATGATAATATGAGGTATAATATAACTATTGTGTTGATTTTTAGGCTTGCATTTGTTTTTGGTTGTATTTCGGGAACGAAAAGGTCATTTTAGGCCTATTTTTGCCGATTCGCCTCATTTTTTTATATTTTTGATGATCTAACTCCAAACTTTTGTTGCATATGCCAATATGAGGTAGAATGAGACTACATATTAGGTTGTTGTGCATAAATTTTCATGTAAATGAAATTGGGAAACAAAAAGGCTTAAAGACAAGGGGGAAAGTTGTGCGGAGGGGCAGCGGTGAGGGGGAGGGGGAGGGCTCGTGCGGGGAGAGGTGTGCGGGGGGAGGGGAGGGGGTTGTGCAGGTAGGGGGGGGCTGTGCGGGGGGCTTGGGAGGGCTGGGAAGCGGTGGGGGAGGGCTGGGCGGCGGCGGGGGGCTTGGGAGGGGCCGGCAAAGGTAGATACTAACCCCTGCCCGGCCCCCGCCCCCCACCACCGCCGCCCGGCCCTCCCCACACCTTGCCCGGCCCCTCCCCTCCCCGCCCGAGACCCCCCCCACCGCACGAGATCCCCCCCGCACACGAGACCCCCCTCCCCCCACCGCTGCCCGGCCCTCCCAAGCCCCTTAACAGGCCCCCCTCCCCGCACACGAGACCCCCCTCCCCCTCCCCTGCACACATACCCCCCCACTGCACAGATCCCCCCCGCACACGAGACCTCCCCACACCCTGCGCAGCCCCTCCCTTCCCCTGCACAAACACCCCCACACCCCGCCCCCTCCCCTCCCCTACCTAGCCCCTCCCCTCCCTTGCCCGACCCCCCCGTCACACATACCCCCCCCCTTCCCCCACCGCTGTCGGCCCTCCCAAGCCCTCCCCACACCCCCGCCCATCCCCTCCCCTGCACAAACACCCCCCTCCCTGCACATTTAATTTATTTTTTATCTTAGGCTTTATGTATATTAATGCGTATATTTGTACAATTTCAGGGAGATGGCGGAGGTGCATGTGGATAACAGCACGAGTGCTGCTGAACACACTACCGAGGATGAGTCTTTCGATGAGAGAAAGGAACGGGGTAAATTGGCTCGACCTCGCCGTGAAGAAATAAATGCACAAATGCCTAGGAAGTCATTGGCGACGAAAAAGAGAAAAGGATGGGGACCTACAAAGTCACTAGGGAAACACACAAATATGACTTTGGAGTACGATAATATGGGTCAGCCTTGTGGAAAGTGGCGTCATCAGTATGGCATGCAAGTTGGCATTTGCATGCATAAACTCTCCATTCTGCACTCATGGAAAGAGGTGCCCGAGGGGTTGAAGCGATGTCTATGGGAAGATACTATGGTAAGCTTCACGTACATTAACGTTTAGTTTCTTAATTATTTAGTTAAATATATGTGTAATATTACTGATAGCATATAAATTACAACATTTGCGAAAACAAATTTGTGAACTGCGTTTTTTGTAGAATCAATTCAATATCGAAGATGATGAAGCCAAGAAGAATGTATTTCTATCCGCGGTTGCCCAGAGATTCAGAGATTTCAAGGCTAAGTTAGTGTCTGGGTGGATCACTAAACGGAGGAAAGTAGTAGGTACAAAGAAGAAGAACATCTACGGCGGAGAAACACCATCCGGTCCTGAGGCTTCACCGGAAAGATCATCTGAACCCTCCAAATTACCATTTCAGATATGGAAAACTATCAAACCTGAAGACTGGGAATCATTTATTGCCAAAAAAACAACCCCACAAGCTTTTGTAAGAATATTTTATTAAGATTTACTACACTTAGATCCAGTATTATTGTATAACACCGTACCTAACCTTTGTTTATAATTGTGTGTTTTAGGCAAGTCGTGATAAAAGTAGCGCGAGTGCAAAAGCTAGGAAGTATTATCATCATTTGGGTGCTCATTCGTACAATGAGGCGAGAGAGAAGTGGATGTTCAGCCATTACCCCATAATAGGGTCGACAACGGCAACGGGGACTAGCTCTACGACGACTGTTGCACAGCCTCGGCAACCAGATAGAGTCCTCGATTGGTGGTGTTCGATGCATGGGGTTGATGCAAAGGGAAAAAGAGTCTTGCCTAATCCCAGAACACAACAGATAGCCAACGCCATTGTAAATACAAAAAAAATGGTTATATAAGGTATATATAATATAACTTTTGCGTTCACGAGCATTTCTCTCTTATCCTTATGTAGATTGGCTTGAAGGAAAAAGAGGCAACTGGTGAGTTCACTCCTAAAGGACACATTGATGCATTGCACGAAACTTTAGGAAAGGACCACAGTGGACGTGTGAGGGGCGTAGGAGGTGTCCGCCTCGGTTTGAGAAAGGTATATGGTGATCAATACACTGCAGCGACAAAATCAAGTGCAAGTAGTGTGAATTCGGCAGCGTCAGTAGATGTGGAGGCTATGAAAGCTGCAATTCGGGAGGAGCTCAGGGAGGAGATGACACATAACTTCAACGCCATTTTGGAGCAAATGGGTTTACCGACTTTTGATGCATTGAAGAAGGGTAGTGATATTACACCTAGCCAGCCGACCAGTGATCCACGAACATCTATTGATCAGATGATACCTTTACCTGATCCACCTGTAGTACCCGAGTTGAAGGTAATCACTTAATCCCTTTGCTTTGTTAAACAACTATTGTTCTTAAATGCATGAAATTCTTACTATAATAATGTTGTTTCATAGACTAACTATAAATGGAGTTTTTTTTAAAGGAGGAGACACCATGTGAACTATTAGCTCGAGGAGATGGTTATGATAGTTTCATTCTCGTAGCTTATGGCCATGCACAACCCCCTAGTGACCGAGTACGATTGCATAACCAGTTAGTGGATGATAATCACTATGTGGTCACCCTCAATGAAATTGTGTCTGGTTTCGAAGAATTACCTCTTTCGCTGCCGAAGCTAGAAGTTGGTCTACAGTTACTGAATGATGCCCTTGGCAGTTATGTTCTATGGCCGCGTGCATTAGTGCGGTTTGCAGATGAGGTACAATGATTAACATACATATATATATGCGTGTTTTTTTTATAGTTCCTATGATAGTCAGTAATATCTTTACTTTTATCTAATTACTAGGTTTGGGGAAAGGCCGACTCACATGACAGGAAGGGAAAGAAGGCATGTTCACCTGATAAGAAAGCAAGTTTACGTGATGAAGGTGAATGAAATGTGGTGAAGGGAAATGTTTCTATGACAAAGAATCCACTTATTATTGAGCCAGAGGTGGTGCGAGGCCTTAGTATTCCATGCTTTTGGTTACATGAGTGCGCTAGCGATTTACCCGATGACAGTACAATAGAGGTTACTTTGGGGGCTCAACAATTCCACTATTTTGAGGAGTCATCGACATTCATTTCTAAGCTCGATATTAAAGAATTCTTATGTGCGGTAGAGTTGAATGTTTCCATGATACAAACTTTCATGAGGTAATACATAAGTATATAAATTAAATATACATATACAAATGCCTTAAGTAATTTTAATTTCAATTCAACTTCCATAATAAGTAAGTTTACTTTTAATCAATATGATTTCTCAGGTTATTATACAATGAATTGATTGCAACATCAAGTAAGTCAATGTTTGGTTGGTTATGTCCAAACATAATACGAGATGGCAATTGCTTAAAAAACAAAGCCGAAGTGAAAGAGTATCTCGATATGAGTTTGAAAGCATCATCTCGTTTAGGATATCATCAGATCATCCTTGTCCCGTATATTAAACAGTATGCTTGTTAAACCCGCTTTACTTTTATTTTGATAATTAAATTCACCTCGTAATTGTTCTATGATTAATAATAACTACATTTTCTTGTTGTAGGGCTCATTGGACACTACTTGTGATATGTTTGTCACGTAACGAAGTCTACCACTTTGATTCTTTGCGTCGACAACCACCACGGTCCTTACTAATCAAATCATTGTAAATAGGTAGCCTAATCGAAACTAAATATATGCGCACTTATTAATAATTACACATGCATTATTCATCATCTTTATATATATATAAACAGTTAGTAATACATCTAATCTTATAATAATGTATTGATGTAGTGTGATGAAGCATATTAGTGCAACAGGACTTCGAGCACCAAAAGCTCCTGCTTGGATATCAGTCGAGGTAACATGACTAATTTGTTTGTCCTTATATAGAAACACTTTTCGCCACATACTACACATCTAACATGAATGTCATTGGATGCATCCTTTGGTGAACATTTAGTGTCCGCAATAAGATGATGGACTTGCATGTGGCTATTACGTGCTGAGGTACATGTTCGATATTGTCAACCATTGCACTAACGTCGATGATCTTCAAAAGGTATGTAACTTATTAGTATATGTTAGTTTAGATTAGATCGATTGGTAATAGGTATCAATTGGTTTAGAAACCAAAGTAGCACATGCATATTTGAAAAAAATGACCCCATTCTACCCTAAAACATGGTACTTTGATGCATTTCATATAAATATGAGGTATAATAACTAGTGTGTACATTTTTAGGCTTGCATTTGTTGTTGGTTGAATTTAGGGAACGAAAAGGTCATTTTACGCCTACTTTCGCCTTTTCGCGTCCAATTCGTACCTATCGAGTCATTTAACCCCAAAATCTTTTTGAACATGATAATATGAGATATAATGTAACTATTGTGTAGATTTTTAGGCTTGCATTTGTTGTTGGTTGAATTTCGGGAACGTAAATGTCATTTTAGACCTATTTTAGCCTTTTCGCTTCCAATTCGTACTTATCGAGTCATTTAACCCCAAATTCTTTTTGATCATGATAATATGAGGTATAAGGTAACTATTGTGTAGATTTGTAGGCTTGCAGTTGTTGTTGGTCGAATTTCGGGAACGTAAATGTGATTTTTGGCCTATTTTCGCCTTTTCAAGTCCAATTCCTATTTCTCGAGTCATTTAACTCTAATTTATTTTTGAACATGATAATATAGGTATGATATAACTAGTGTGTAGAGTTTTACGCTTGCTTTTGTTTTTGATTGAATTTCGGGAAGGTATATGTCATTTTTTTTACTATTAACTACGGTAAATGGATTTCGAAATAATTCCCTCCTTTTTTTTCTCTCTAGACCCTCTCTAGACCCATTTTCGCCATTGTTATGGGTTTGAGGTGCTTAGGCACCTGAGCCATGGCACGAACCAGAAAACAACGTGCGAATGTTTCGAAAAGCAATAAGAAGGATGGGAAGGAAGAAATTGAGGCTGAAAACTTGGAATCCAAGAGTTGCGATGAGACCCTTTCGGTGGAAAATTGCAATGTAATGGAAGATGCCATTAATGACAAGATGCTGGATGAAGATGCTTCGCTGCAAGCGTTTCAAGATAAACAGAATCTTGATCAATGGCTGAATGTACTCAAAAGTGGTGGGTCAAATGTGGGTACAAAACAGAGCAATGTTGACAATGGCGGTTCTTCACCGGGTAAACCCTCTCTTACAAGCAATCATGTTAAGATTGATTTGGATGATATTGAGGAAGAAATTGGATGTTGGAACTCGTCTGTGGTTTGTTATGTAATGGGTTCAAATCCTCCTCTTAAAATTGTTGATGGTTTTGTTAGGAGAATTTGGAAGAACTTTGGCATTGATAAAGTAGCTTTGATTGGGAAAGGATTGTATCTTGTTAGGTTTAATTGTATGGAAAATATGAACAAAATTCTTGCTGATGAACAACAGGTTTTTGATTCAAAACCTTTCATTGTTAAAGCTTGGACTGCTGATATGGATTTGGTGAATGATCCTGTCAAAACTGTTTCCATATGGATTAAAGTGCCACATTTAGACCTGAATTATTGGGGGGAGAGGAGTATGAGCAAAATTGCTGGTTTGATTGGTAAGTTTGTTATGATGGATCAAGCTACTCGGAACAAGGATAGACTAATGTATGCTAGGAAGTTAGTTGAGGTAGGACTAACACAAGAACTCCCTCACTTAGTCTATTTTGAGAATGAAAAAGGCATTATCATAGAGCAGAAGATAGAATGTGAGTGGAAACCATTGCTTTGTGTTGGGTGCAAAGGGTATGGGCATACAAATGAATCCTGTAGGAAGAATAAGGAAAAGAGATGGACACCTAAGAAACCAATCCAGGCTCAGGTGGTCCCTAGGAAAGGGTCAGATGCTCCCAATCAGACAGATCAGGATGAGTTTCAACAGGTGGGGAGGAGAAAAGGTAGCCCTGGGAAACCTGCAAGGGAGGAAGTCATTCCCATCAGTACTGAAAATGGTTTTACTGTTTTGGTTGTAGATGATGAAGCTCTGCAAGAGCAAGCTCAGGAGGTTGTGCCACCTAGGGTAGAAACTGGTGAGGGGGGGAGCCCCCTACCAGAGATGGATAATCTTTTAATTTGGAATGTCAGGGGACTAAACAACATAAATAAGTAAATCAAAGTGAGAAAGTTGATTTACTTTCACAAAGTGCAGTTGTTTAGTCTCCTGGAAACAAGGGTAAAAGCTCCTAATCTAGGGAGGGTTTACCTTAATTTGTGTCCTCAATGGTGTTTTTTATCAAACCATACTAGTCTTTATAATGGAAGAATATTGGTGGCTTGGCTCCCTCAAGTTTTCACTGTGGATATACTGCTTACAACTGCACAAGTGGTACATTGCAGGATTGTGATTCAAAGCTGTCAAAAAGCTTTTTTATGCACTTTTGTGTATGCTTTTAATGATGAAAGTAGTAGAGAAAGCTTGTGGACTACTTTGAATTATATTGCTACTAACTGCAATGAACCATGGTGTATTGGAGGAGACTTTAATAGTCTTATGAACATGGATGAAAGGTTGGGTGGTGCTCCTGTGAGGGCTGCTGATGTGAGTCCTATGAGAGATTGTATGGCTGTCTGCAAGATGGAAGAAGTGAAAGCTTTAGGAAGATTCTTCACTTGGACAAATAAGCAAGAGGGAGAGGATAGAATTTTTTCAAAACTGGATAGATTAATGTCAAATGAGGACTGGGCACTTTTATTTCCTAGATGTGAGGTGGTGTTTCTTCCTGAGGAGGATTTTGACCATAGTCCTTTGCTCATTAAAGCTTTCCCTCAACCTCATGGTAGAAAGCCTTTCAGGTTTTATAACCATTGGGGCTTGAATCATGCTTTCCTTGTTACTGTGCAGAGGGGCTGGGAAGTTAGCACTCAAGGATGCAAAATGTACAGGGTTATGGGTAGGCTCAAATGTTTATAGAAACTGTTGAAAGAGATGGACTCAAGAGGGCAGGATGATCTTCATAAAGCTGTTATGGAAGCAAAAGATTCTCTTTTGAAGATTCAAGCAGACATGCATCAACAGCCTATGAAAAATAGGTTGGCAGGGCAGGAAAAAGAGGCTCAGCAGATTTTCAGGGAAGCCTGGAATACTCATCAATTGATGTTAAAGCAAAAAGCTAAACTACATTGGCTGAAAGAGGGGGATGAAAACTCAAAGTTGTTCTATGGAAGCATTAAAGCTAGGTATAGGAAGAATGCTATTAATGCTATCCATAATGGTGATGGCACTTGGGTGGATACTCCTGCAGAAGTTGCTCAGGCTTTCATTGAGTATTATAAACAGCTGCTAGGGACTTGTATTTCTAATAGGGTGCCAATCAAAGCTGATATTATGAATGTTGGTGGAAAAATGAACACTGACCTCTGCAGATTACTTAATTGTAAATTTTCTAGAGCTGATGTGAATAGAGTAATGTGGTCTATCCCTGTTAACAAGGCTCCAGGAATAGATGGGTACAATAGTGGATTCTTCAGGGCAGCTTGGGATATTATTGGTGATGATGTGGCTGAGGCAATACTGGACTTCTTCTCTTCTGGGAGTATGGTAAAAGAGCTTAATGCCACTACTATTACTCTGGTGCCTAAAATCAGGATCCCTAGTAATGTTAGTGACTTTAGGCCCATAGCTTGTTGCTCCACCATGTATAAATGTATCATAAAATTACTTTGTGAACAATTGAACAAAGTTTTACCTCATATCACTAGTCCAAATCAGGGGGCTTTTGTGTCAGGTAGAAACATCATTCACAATGTTTTGATCTGCCAGGATATAGTGAAGATTTATAGGCCAAATCAATAGCAAGCTTGCTGCCTAATGAAGCTAGACATTAGGAAAGCCTATGATACTGTGGAATGGGGGTTCATTGAGGAGATGCTCAACCAGCTGTAGTTCCCTACTCATTTTGTGAAGATGGTTATGGTTTGTGTCACCACTCCAAGCTTTGCTTTGCTGCTTAATGGTTGTCCTAGTGATTTGGTTATTCCTAAGAGAGGTCTCAGACAGGGAGACCCTCTCTCTCCCCTTCTCTTTACTCTATGTATGGAGTATGCTTCTAGAATACTCACTAAAGTGGGTAGTATGGGTCCTTTTAAGTATCATTCAAGATGTAGAAATATTCAGCTTAACCATTTGTGTTTTGCTGATGATTTACTTCTATTCTCAAAAGGGGATATTAATTCTATCACAATGATGCTATGTGGGCTTAAATTGTTCTCTCAGACTACAGGATTACAGATAAGCCAAGAAAAATCTAAAGTATGCCTTACAGGGATGAGTTCAGCTATGAAAGATAAAATTGCACAACTAACTGGGTTCAGGTTAGGTTCCCTCCCTTTTAAGTACCTAGGAGTTCCCATTACCTCCAAGAAAATGAAGAAGACTGAGTGTGATGGTTTGGTTGAGAAGATGTGTCACAGAATTAAAACTTGGAGTAGTAGACATCTTTCATACAGTGGGAGGCTGCAATTAGTAAATGCTATTTTGATGTCAATATGTGTGTATTGGTGTCAGATTTTTATACTTCCTAGGTCCATTCTCCAGAAGATAAATGATGTTTGCAAGCACTATTTGTGACATGGTACTTAGGATAGTTCAAGAGTAGGCTATGTTGCATGGGATGAGGTATGTCACTCTAAAACCACAGGAGGATTAGGGGTCAGAAATTTGGTTCTATGGAACCAAGCAGCTGTAGGGAGACAAGTGTGGGCAATCTCTCACAAAAAAAGACAACTTATGGGTCAGGTGGGTTCACTCAGTCTACATAAAAGATCAGCAGTGGTGTCAATACAGATGTCCTCAGGGAGCCAGTTGGGTGTGGAAGAGTATTTGCAAGGCCAGGGAAAGCATTATACCTTTGATTCATGGGTTTAATAATACTTACTATAGTATTCAGCAGGTTTATGCTGCTCTTTGCCCTGAGAACCCTAAATGGGTGTGGAGTACTGGGGTGTGGAATAGATTCACTGTTCCCAAGCATAGATTTATTCTATGGCTAATAATGAAACAGAGGCTTCCAACGAGGCCTAGACTTGCTAAGTGGGGACTAATTTGTTTGTCCTTATATAGAAACACTTTTCGCCACATACTACACATCTAACATGAATGTCATTGGATGCATCCTTTGGTGAACATTTAGTGTCCGCAACAAGATGATGGACTTGCATGTGGCTATTACGTGCTGAGGTACATGTTCGATATTGTCAACCATTGCACTAACGTCGATGATCTTCAAAAGGTATGTAACGTATTAGTATATGTTAGTTTAGATTAGATCGATTGGTAATAGGTATCAATTGGTTTAGAAACCAAAGTAGCACATGCATATTTGAAAAAAATGACCCCATTCTACCCTAAAACATGGTACTTTGATGCATTTCATATAAATATGAGGTATAATAACTAGTGTGTACATTTTTAGGCTTGCATTTGTTGTTGGTTGAATTTAGGGAACGAAAAGGTCATTTTACGCCTACTTTCGTCTTTTCGTGTCCAATTCGTACCTATCGAGTCATTTAACCCCAAAATCTTTTTGAACATGATAATATGAGATATAATGTAACTATTGTGTAGATTTTTAGGCTTGCATTTGTTGTTGGTTGAATTTCGGGAACGTAAATGTCATTTTAGACCTATTTTAGCCTTTTCGCTTCCAATTCGTACTTATCGAGTCATTTAACCCCAAATTCTTTTTGAACATGATAATATGAGGTATAAGGTAACTATTGTGTAGATTTGTAGGCTTGCATTTGTTGTTGGTCGAATTTCGGGAACGTAAATGTGATTTTTGGCCTATTTTCGCCTTTTCACGTCCAATTCCTATTTCTCGAGTCATTTAACTCTAATTTATTTTAGAACATGATAATATAGGTATGATATAACTAGTGTGTAGAGTTTTACGCTTGCTTTTGATTTTGATTGAATTTCGGGAAGGTATATGTCATTTTTTTTAGGCAAAATTGGCCTCAACACCCTGAACTATAGCTCGGGTGCACCCAACACCACCAACTACGACTACTAGCCTAAACACCACCAACTATGGGGTGGGGTGCATTCCGTACCATAAATGAGGCCGGAAGCCTAAAATGTTGCTGATAAAATGTTGCCGATGACGGTGGGTTTTTATGGTACAGACTGCACCCCACCAACCGAGGCCGGAAGCCTAAAATGTTGCCGATGACGGTGGTTTTTTATGGTACGCACGCACCCCACCCCGTAGTTAGTGGTACAGACTGCACCCCACCCCGTAGTTGGTGGTGTTTAGGCTACTAGTCGTAGTTGGTGGTGTTGGGTGCACCCAAGCTATAGTACAGGGTGTTGAGGCCAATTTTGCCTTTTTTTTACTATTAACTACGGTAAATGGATTTCGAAATAATTCCCTCCTTTTTTTTCTCTCTAGACCCTCTCTAGACCCATTTTCGCCATTGTTATGGGTTTGAGGTGCTTAGGCACCTGAGCCATGGCACGAACCAGAAAACAACGTGCGAATGTTTCGAAAAGCAATAAGAAGGATGGGAAGGAAGAAATTGAGGCTGAAAACTTGGAATCCAAGAGTTGCGATGAGACCCTTTTGGTGGAAAATTGCAATGTGATGGAAGATGCCATCAATGACAAGATGCTGGATGAAGATGCATCGCTGCAAGTGTTTCAAGATAAACAGAATCTTGATCAATGGCTGAATGTACTCAAAAGTGGTGGGTCAAATGTGGGTACAAAACAGAGCAATGTTGACAATGGCGGTTCTTCACCGGGTAAACCCTCTCTTTCAAGCAATCATGTTAAGATTGATTTGGATGATATTGAGGAAGAAATTGGATGTTGGAACTCGTCTGTGGTTTGTTATGTAATGGGTTCAAATCCTCCTCTTAAAATTGTTGATGGTTTTGTTAGGAGAATTTGGAAGAACTCTGGCATTGATAAAGTAGCTTTGACTGGGAAAGGATTGTATCTTGTTAGGTTTAATTGTATGAAAAATATGAACAAAATTCTTGCTGATGAACAACAGTTTTTTGATTCAAAACCTTTCATTGTTAAAGCTTGGACTGCTGATATGGATTTGGTTAATGATCCTGTCAAAACTGTTTCCATATGGATTAAAGTGCCACAGTTAGACCTGAATTATTGGGGGGAGAGGAGTACGAGCAAAATTGCTGGTTTGATTGGTAAGTTTGTTATGATGGATCAAGCTACTCGGAACAAGGATAGACTAATGTATGCTAGGATGTTAGTTGAGGTAGGACTAACACAAGAACTCCCTCACTTAGTCTATTTTGAGAATGAAAAAGGCATTATCATAGAGCAGAAGATAGAATGTGAGTGGAGACCATTGCTTTGTGTTGGGTGCAAAGGGTATGGGCATACAAATGAATCATGTAGGAAGAATAAGGAAAAGAGATGGACACCTAAGAAACCAATCCAGGCTCAGGTGGTCCCTAGGAAAGGGTCAGATGCTCCCAATCAGACAGATCAGGATGAGTTTCAACAGGTGGGGAGGAGAAAAGGTAGCCCTGGGAAACCTGCAAGGGAGGAAGTCATTCCCATCAGTACTGAAAATGGTTTTGCTGTTTTGGTTGTAGATGATGAAGCTCTGCAAGAGCAAGCTCAGGAGGTTGTGCCACCTAGGGTAGAAACTGGTGAGGGGGGGAGCCCCCTACCAGAGATGGATAATCTTTTAATTTGGAATGTCAGGGGACTAAACAACATAAATAAGCAAATCAAAGTGAGAAAGTTGATTTACTTTCACAAAGTGCAGTTGTTTAGTCTCCTGGAAACAAGGGTAAAAGCTCCTAATCTAGGGAGGGTTTACCTTAATTTGTGTCCTCAATGGTGTTTTTTATCAAACCATACTAGTCATTATAATGGAAGAATATTGGTGGCTTGGCTCCCTCAAGTTTTCACTGTGGATATACTACTTACAACTGCACAAGTGGTACATTGTAGGATTGTGATTCAAAGTTGTCAAAAAGCTTTTTTATGCACTTTTGTGTATGCTTTTAATGATGAAAGTAGTAGAGAAAGCTTGTGGACTACTTTGAATTATATTGCTGCTAACTGCAATGAACCATGGTGCATTGGAGGAGACTTTAATAGTCTTATGAACATGGATGAAAGGTTGGGTGGTGCTCCTGTGAGGGCTGCTGATGTGAGGCCTATGAGAGATTGTATGGCTGTCTGCAAGATGGAAGAAGTGAAAGGTTTAGGAAGATTCTTCACTTGGACAAATAAGCAAGAGGGAGAGGATAGAATTTTTTCAAAACTGGATAGATTAATGTCAAATGAGGACTGGGCACTTTTATTTCCTAGATGTGAGGTGGTGTTTCTTCCTGAGGAGGATTTTGACCATAGTCCTTTGCTCATTAAAGCTTTCCCTCAACCTCATGGTAGAAAGCCTTTCAGGTTTTATAACCATTGGGGCTTGAATCATGCTTTCCTTGTTACTGTGCAGAGGGGCTGGGAAGTTAGCACTCAACGATGCAAAATGTACAGGGTTATGGGTAGGCTCAAATGTTTAAAGAAACTGTTGAAAGAGATGGACTCATGGGGACAGGATGATCTTCATAAAGCTGTTATGGAAGCAAAAGATTCTCTTTTGAAGATTCAAGCAGACATGCATCAACAGCCTATGAATAATATAGGTTGGCAGGGCAGGAAAAAGAGGCTCAGCAGATTTTCAGGGAAGTCTGGAATACTCATCAATTGATGTTAAAGCAAAAAGCTAAACTACATTGGCTGAAAGAGGGGGATGAAAACTCAAAGTTGTTCTATGGAAGCATTAAAGCTAGGTATAGGAAGAATGCTATTAATGCTATCCATAATGGTGATGGCACTTGGGTGGATACTCATGCAGAAGTTGCTCAGGCTTTCATTGAGTATTATAAACAGCTGCTAGGGACTTGTATTTCTAATAGGGTGCCTATCAAAGCTGATATTATGAATGTTGGTGGAAAAATGAACACTGACCTCTGCAGATTACTTAATTGTAAATTTTCTAGAGCTGATGTGAAGAGAGTAATGTGGTCTATCCCTGTTAACAAGGCTCCAGGAATAGATGGGTACAATAGTGGATTCTTCAGGGCAGCTTGGGATATTATTGGTGATGATGTGGATGAGGCAATACTGGACTTCTTCTCTTCTGGGAGTATGGTAAAAGAGCTTAATGCCACTACTATTACTCTGGTGCCTAAAATCAGGATCCCTAGTAATGTTAGTGACTTTAGGCCCATAGGTTGTTGCTCCACCATGTATAAATGTATCACAAAATTACTTTGTGAATAATTGAACAAAGTTTTACCTCATATCACTAGTCCAAATCAGGGGGCTTTTGTGTCAGGTAGAAACATCATTCACAATGTTTTGATCTGCCAGGATATAGTGAAGATTTATAGGCCAAATCAACAGCAAGCTTGCTGCCTAATGAAGCTAGACATTAGGAAAGCCTATGATACTGTGGAATGGGGGTTCATTGAGGAGATGCTCAACCAGCTGCAGTTCCCTACTCATTTTGTGAAGATGGTTATGGTTTGTGTCACCACTCCAAGCTTTGCTTTGCTGCTTAATGGCTGTCCAAATGATTTGGTTATTCCTAAGAGAGGTCTCAGACAGGGAGACCCTCTCTCTCCCCTCTTTACTCTATGTATGGAGTATGCTTCTAGAATACTCACTAAAGTGGGTAGTATGGGTCCTTTTAAGTATCATTCAAGATGTAGAAATATTCAGCTTAACCATTTGTGTTTTGCTGATGATTTACTTCTATTCTCAAAAGGGGATATTAATTCTATCACAATGATGCTAGGTGGGCTTAAATTGTTCTCTCAGACTACAGGATTACAGATAAGCCAAGAAAAATCTGAAGTATACCTTACAGGGATGAGTTCAGCTATGAAAGATAAAATTGCACAACTAACTGGGTTCAGGTTAGGTTCCCTCCCTTTTAAGTACCTAGGAGTTCCCATTACCTCCAAGAAAATGAAGAAGACTGAGTGTGATGGTTTGGTTGAGAAGATGTGTCACAGAATTAAAACCTAGAGTAGTAGACATCTTTCATACAGTGGGAGACTGCAATTAGTAAATGCTGTTTTGATGTCAATATGTGTGTATTGGTGTTAGATTTTTATACTTCCTAGGTCCATTCTCCAGAAGATAAATGATGTTTGCAAGCACTATTTGTGACATGGTACTTGGGATAGTTCAAGAGCTGGCTATGTTACATGGGATGAGGTATGTCACTCTAAAACCACAGGAGGATTAGGGGTCAGAAATTTGGTTCTATGGAACCAAGCAGCTGTAGGGAGACAAGTGTGGGCAATCTCTCACAAAAAAGACAACTTATGGGTCAGGTGGGTTCACTCAGTCTACATAAAAGATCAGCAGTGGTGTCAATACATATGTCCTCAGGGAGCCAGTTGGGTGTGGAAGAGTATTTGCAAGGCCAGGGAAAGCATTATACCTTTGATTCATGGGTTTAATAATACTTACTATAGTATTCAGCAGGTTTATGCTGCTCTTTGCCCTGAGAACCCTAAATGGGTGTGGAGTACTGGGGTGTGGAATAGATTCACTGTTCCCAATCATAGATGTATTCTATGGCTAATAATGAAACAGAGGCTTCCAACTAGGCCTAGACTTGCTAAGTGGGGAATTTCAGCTACAACTGACTGTTGTTTTTGTGGAGACTGGGAGGAATATCATTCTCATCTTTTCTTTGAGTGTGCTGCTAGCTCTGATTGTATACTCAAGATAATGAGATGGCTGGGACTGCAAAGACCAGTACATAATGTGTACAGAATAATGAAATGGGTTCCAAAGGATTGCAAACATAGTGGCTTCAGAAGGAAAGTTTACTTGGCTGCAATTGCTGCTACCTGTTATGTGGTTTGGAAGAGAAGGAATTCTGCCTTATGGGAAGGAAAAAGCCCTAATGTTGACACCATGGTCACGTCTATACAGCATACTGTTAAGAATATAATTGTACAAATTCACAGCAAGAAAGTTAAAGCTGTAGATATTGCTTGGCTTTATGCTTTATAGGTTTTGTTTTCTGTATAGTTGTTTTTAGGCTAGTCTGTTAGCCTTGATTGTTGTTGAGCTGCTGGGGAGGAGAGGCCTTCCTAGAAGGGTTTTCCTTCTCAGTTTTTGAGGCTCTAGGTTGTAAATTTTTTTTGAGTGCAATACATTCTTTCTTACCTCTCAAATAAAAAAATACGATAAATGATTGAATTCTTATATTATGTGTTTATTCCTTGGTTGTTTTGCAAGGCTTATATAAATAACACAACAAGTTTGAGGGCCTTCACCATAGAGGAATTAAATGAAGTTCGGGATAAGTTGGCGACCTACCTTTGTGATGATTGCTTATGATACATTTTTGTGGATTTTGCAATATAATTAGCTAGTTGGTATATATCAATTCTATGTACACTTTTTACATTATTAAATATATATATTTAAAGTAAATTATTACGTTGAAAAACTTGTGATATATTGCAATTCGATCGGTGGGGGTGCAGGGCTGGCAGGGGTTGGGCTGGGGTGGGGGTGCTGAATTTTTTTTTAAAAAAAAAAATTCTGAAAAAGAAGGGCTGCGGTTTTGGGTCTAGACCGCAGCCCTTCACACATAGAAGGGTTGCGGTCTAGACCCGAAACCGCAGCCCTTCGTTATACGAAGGGCTGCGATTTAGGCTAAAAACGCAGCCCTTCCAAGCTGGAAGGGCTGTGTTTTTGGCTTAAACCGCAGCCCTTCACTTTTAGTGAAGGGCTGCTACGGAATGGGCTGCTAGCCAAAAACGCAGCCCGAAGGGCTGTTTTGACCGCAGCCCTTTCGTTTTTTTCCACTAGTGCTTGTTCTCGAAGACCCATTTAAGTCCAATTACTTTCTGGTTCTTTGGCTTGGGCTCCAGGTGCCAGACCTTGTTCCTCTAGAACTCATTCAGTTCTTCTTGCATAGCATTTATCCAATCAGCCTCTTTTAGTGCTTCCATATGATCTTTTGGTTCTGTCATAGATAGAAACGCATGAAAAGCTCAAAAATTCTTCATTTGGGATCTCGTTTCAGTTCCCTTTTCAATATCACTTATAATTAATTCTAAGGGATGAGAATTTTGGTGTTTCCAAGGCTTTGGATCAAATCTCCTGGTTGCTTCTGGAGCTTCATGAGGTGTTTCAGTCCTTTGATTTTCTTGATGTTCAGGAGCTCCTTCTTCTTCCAAAGTTCTTCCTACTGCTTGTTCCCCCTCATGATCAGGCACAGGGTTCTCAGGCTCAGGAACATGCTTCTTATCTTTTCCTGCAGGGGTTAGTTCCTCATCATAATGATTTGACTCTTCAGGTTGAGTCAAACCAATTTCAAAGTTATCATCATAACTTGGTTCCTGCAGTGAGTTAGTTTAATCAAAAAGATAATATGGACACTTTCCTCTACACACATTGTTCGCTCATTGTAAGCACGATAAGCCTTTCTACTTGAAGCATATCCTAGAAATATAGCTTCATCACTTCTAGCATCAAACTTTAGTCCTTTCCATTATTGTGTACAAAACATTTACATCCAAAGACACGAAAATAAGAGATATTGGGTTTTCTTCCTCTAAGGAGTTCATATGGTGTCTTCAATGTAATTGGCCTTAGCATGACTCTATTAATGATGTAGCATGATGTATTCACTGCTTCAGCCCAAAAATTCTTTAGAAGACCACTTGCAATTATCATCATTCTAGCCATATCCTCCAGGGTCGGGTTCTTCCTTTCGACCACACCATTATGTTGTGCTGTCCTTGGAGCTGAGAAATTGTGATCTAACCCTTCATTGCTGCAAAACTCATCAAACTTGGAGTTTTCAAACTCCTTACCGTGGTTAGATCTTAGATATTTCATTTTATAACCACTAGTTCGTTGAATCTTTTTAGCAAAGGTTAGAAATTCATTAAAAGTTTCATCTTTACTATGAAGAAAGATAACCCATGTGTATCTAGAAAAATCATCTACAATGACCAACACATATCTCTTACTTGATCTACTTTGGATTCGTACAGGGCCACATAAGTCTATATGAATGAGTTCCAATGGACTTTGTGTGCTTACCATTTTCTTGGATTTGACGGAGGATCTCACTTGCTTGCCTTTAACACATGGATCACAAACCCCGTGGTTCAAAGACTTCATTGTTGGTAAACCAACTACTAAGTCCTTCCCACTTAGTTTATGCAGTAGGGACAAGCTGCCATGACCGCAACGCTTGTGCCATAGTAGAGGATCTTCTTCAATCACGCTCAAGCATGTGAGATTGTTCATAGGAACAAGGTTCGAGTCAACCATATAGGCGTCCCTTTCCTTGTTCCCTCAAGGATCTTGGTTCCTGTACTTTCATTGCTGACTACACAAGACTCATTAGTAAACTTCACAGAATTTCCCTTATCACAAAACTGAGATATACTAAGTAAACTATGTTTTAAACCCTCGACTAAAAATACATTATCTATGGAATGTGAATGAGATTTTCCAATCTTACCAACTGGTACAATGTTACCTGTAAGATTGTCTCCGAAGGTCACAGTTCCTCCATTGTAAACTGAAAGTGAGAGAAATTTTGATCAATCTCCCGTCATGTGCTTAGAACAACCGATGTCGAGATACCACAGGTTGTTCCCCCTCACTTCAGTCTGTACCATAGCAAACTAGTTAGTGGTAGGAACCCAGTCTTGCTTGGGTTCCTTTGTTGGACTTGAGTCTTTCTTAACTATCCATACTTGTTTGACCAAGTATGTGTTCCTCTCAATACGTTCTTCTCTGGTGGAACAGTCAGACACTATGTGACCACTGTCCCCACAGTAAGAGCATATTTTACTACTTGGCAGATCAACATACTTTTTCTTTTTGTTCTTTTTCTTATGATTGAAACCAAGTCCATCTCTTCCTTTATTATGATATTTTTGTATCCAACTTACAGGATCAGGAAGTTTGTTCCTTGAGGGTTCCAGTTTCTTCTTTAATACCAGGTTTTCTTGTAAAACATTTTCACAGTCAATTCTCAAATTCTCAACATTAGTTCTGGTATTAGATAAAGAGACTGTTCCTTCATGAACAAATAGTTTCAATTCTGCCAATTCCATATTCAAAAGATAATTCTCGTTTTTTACCTTTTCGAAAGCTTCTTGAAAAGCTCCACTCTTGTAAAAAAGTTAAAAGAATCTTTTCTCAGTATTACACTTTAAAGTGTTAAGCCAATTTGAATGATCCTTAGTGATTCTCAAGGCATTTATTACTTGATCTCTTTTTGCACAAACTTCCTTGTAATCATCTAAGGTTTCTAATAAAATTTTAATTAATTGGCTCTTATTTAGTCCTGTAAGTTCCTCCTCAATAGCATTAAAACATACCTTAGGGTTTGATGATTCCACTTTGTCTTCAACATTCGCCATGAGACATAGATGGGCAGTTTCTTCCTCAGTCTATTCCTGCTCCTCTTCTGAGTCAGACTCTCCCCATGCTGCAACCATGGCTCTCTTCATGTCAGTTCTCGAGAAGGGTTTCTGTTGTTCCTTTCCCTTCTCCTTAAACTTCCCTTTTGCTTTCTCGTTATCCCATTGAGGACACTCCTTGATAAAATGATCAGGAGCTCCACATTTATGACAACTCAACTTTGTTGGTTTCTTTGTGACCTTTCCTTCGTAATTCTTGTTGAATAATTTCTTGAACCTTCTCACGATCATAGCTGCTTCTTCATCATCAGTTTCTAAATCTTCTTGTTCCTCTGACCTAAGAGCCAGAGCCTTAGGCCTCGATGTTTCAGTCTCATGAGTTCCTAGATGTAGCTCATGGGTCATTAAGGAACCAGCAAGTTGTTCCATGTTCAAGGTTGTGAAATCCTTTGTTTCCAACAACGCTGTGACCTTGGCCATCCATTTGTCATCCTGTGGAAGACTCCTTAATTTTTCCAAGAGATTCAAGCTCGTTAATTAAGTTCGAGAAGCGAGTGAGCATGTCTTGAACATGCTCCTTTTGTTTCATTTGAAACAATTCATATTTATGCATGAGCATATCAATCTTCGATCGTTTCACCTCGCTTGTTCCTTAATGAGTAACTTGAAGGAGTTTCCACATTTGCTTAGCAGTCTTGCATCCCATGACTCTGTTGTGCTCATGGGGACCAAGACCACAATGGAGAAGCTTTTTGGCCAAGTTGTTCATTTCCATTTTGTCAAGGTCGTCTTTGTCAAACTCTTCAAGGGGTTTAGGAATCAGCTCACCCTTGTCGTTCTTCTTTGTAACTTCAAAGTCACCAAGTTCGATGACTCTCCAAACTTGGTAATTTTCAGCTTTTATAAAGATCTCCATACGATTCTTCCAGTATGGATAATGCTTCACATTGAACATAGGTGGGCGTTGGGTTGAGTACCCTTCATCAAGTTTTTTCTCCCATAGTGTTCATTGTTCCAGGTACACTCTCCTCGGTGTTAGCTGATTCTGGAGGTACTATGTTCTGATACCAATTGTTATTCTAGTATGAACACTAGACCAACTACAAGAGGGGGGTGAATTGTAGTTGAGGAGAAATTTTCGAATTTAAATTGCGGAATAGAAATAACTGAAAACGAAAGAGAAAAATACACACGAGATTTTTACAAGGAAAACTTCTTAGGCCCAATAAGAAGAAAAACCTTGACCACGAGAGATTTTGACACAATACCCTTCTTAATATAATAGGCCAAAAGACTCTCTTTACAACCTATTACTGGACTTGTCTCTGTTCCTCTAGGAACTTGTTCCCAGTCACTCAGTTCCCCCTGAACTGATGACACTCACTTGACTTCACTCGAAGTCTTCTATTTTCTATCTTTCTTTCTCTCTCTTGATTACAAGGATATTCTCAGATTTTCTCTCACCCACACACTATGAATATTACAATGTTATGTATTGTTGAATATGAGAGGAAAATTATAGAAAACTTTCTAAGTAAAAGATAAACTTTGTGAAGCTAGAGAGTCGTAATTTTCTTCGAGTAATTCTTCCTCTTTAAATAGTTGTTGCACTATCATCTTCTTCTGAAAGTGAAATGCTCCACGTTCTTCTCATGGTTATGCGCAACATGGTCAACGTTTTGCTGCACTTACTCCTCATTTGTAGCAACGGGATTAACTGCTTCAATTATCCGTTGTAGTGGGAAAATGCCCAGCCTTTTTGTAGCAACATCACGCTCCACCTTCCCATCATTTTAGGCACGGATATTGCACCTGAATTTTCCAACAAAACAATAACCAAAATATCTCTAATAACTTAAGAATCTTTTACTCAAAGATTCTAAGTTAATAGATTCATTAACCATATCATATAATAACATTCAAAGTGCATAACTAATAATATCTTGACTAGATTAAAATAATTAATCTTTCTCCACAAGATATAAAAATTATCATTACAATATTTTGGGGATTTTATATTTTTCCAAAATAAAAACTATACAATAACCTAATTATTTGGCATCATCAAAACATGGAATACAACAATATGAATAATTCCAAATCAAGATCCAGTAAGAACCACACTCTTGAATAATAACTAAGAGCCAATATGGTCCCTTAAATCATCAAATTCTAATGGTTTACATCATTCATGTGTCATTAATGGTATTTTTGTAATTATGAAACTTTTTCAAACTGGTTCCCAGCTTGTTTTGTTTTGCAAAAGTTTCATTTACTTTTGGACCAATTTTCTTTACTTTTACTAGTTTTTCCCTTACTTTTAATATTAAATTGACTTAAACTTATCCAAAATTGTACTTTTACAAAATTGTTTGAAATATTAGTTGTCAATGATGATATTTTTTTGGTTATTATTGCATTTATTTCCTTACAATAAAGTTAAGTTAGCAACTATAAGTTGTATAATGGGTTATTTACTAGTCTGTTAATATGATTTACTTTAATGTTTTTTTGCTTTACTTTTAAGGCGTGAAATTAGTTCTCATTGGTTCTCATTGGAACTTAGTTCTATATATATATAGTTTTTATTTGTCGATGTTAAAACTCAATTCCACATTATCAATATCTTGTAAATCATTCTTCAGGTTGTGGATTAGGCTCATTATTTATTTAGTTATTGCTTTGCATGTTGATCTATTATATTTATTTATACCCCTCCAAATATAAAATCTTATATCCACCCCTACCCGCGTCACAACACCAACTAATGGTATAACACTTACATATAAGTGCTATATTGTTATGTGATATTACTATGACATTTGGGGTGGGGGACGTTGGCATTTGGTAGTGATTAATTTCTTCTCTGTAAGTTAATATCTGTGCTCAGTCACAACTCAAAACTTGTAGTTAAAGAGAGGCTCAGATTGATGTTTAATGGATCATTCATGGAAGAGAAAATAATGTGAATTCTTGTCGCATCTTAGATCCATGAAGCGAACATTAAGAAGTCATTAGATTCAATATATTAAATTCACTACTGAAACTTTTAATTTTAATGCAATGATAAATATGATGTTCTATACTTCTATTCATGAGTCAACTTGTTCAATTAAGAAACCAGCTATATGTACGATTTACAAATTAACTGTGTTCTAAATGCATATTTTCAACCGTCAACCGTCATTTTTCACTGCGACATTTGCCCATTTGGTGACATCTTTAAATTTAGGAGGAAGTGTTATATTTATGGGGGGGAAAAAGGTGGCAAAAAATTGTTATGTTAGTTGTGAGTTCAACAATAAACCACATCTATACAAGGAACAGCGCCATGTGTCACTCTTTCTTAGGTTGCTTTATATCATGTAATCCACATATAATAAATAAAATAAGAAAATGTATTGTATAAGATTCGACCTTGTAACTTCAAGTTTATATACTACAATCTTAACCACTAAACCAGGTTATATTTGATGTTATCATTTCAAAGTAAAATATTAATAAATGAAAACTATAATTACTCGGGGCATAGCCTGAGCCTAAAAACTAGTTTATAATATATTAAAAGGTGTTCCTAAGAAAGTTTGTGTGCCACGTGACACTCTATTCTAAATTAATAATGCAATTGCTTAAGTCAAACCCTCATTAAAAAAATAATGTTGTGTAGTTATAAGCTATCGAACACGTGAACTTTGAAATGAAAAGTTAAAGCTTAACCATGAATCCAACATAACACCATTGTTTAGTATTTCAAAAATTAAATATCATAAGGTCTTGTAAATATATCTTATTAAAAGATTTACACAAGTAGTTAGATACCTAACCTTTTTATGATAATAACAAGAGACTATTGTAGACGTGCATAAACTCTTACTCCAATTTCTTATAGAAAGTTAAGCTATTGTTTTCATCCGCAAACTTTTATGGGTTTATTTTTCAAAAAATCATGAAATTACTTATCATGTCCTTACGTCAATTTTCCTCACTAGGCAAACAAACACAAAAATAACAACCCGGACATCACCCGGACATTCACTACTTATTTGTTAAAGAGTGTGTCTTGAGTGTAACATGTTACGCCATAACTAATTGTGTAACATACATAATGACATAGACTCCAACAAGAATGACATTGACTATACATATAATGACATGAATCTCACGTCATTATGTCATTTATTTCATGTCATTTGAGTTCTTTTAACAAAAGAAGCGGTGGTTTGTGAATTGTTACACCTCAGAATATGTGTTTGTTAAAGTGTTGCCGAAATTATATCAGGCTGGGTTACTTTGTGATGCATAATGTGCATTAAACATGCAGTTAAGAACGCGCCAAGATGTATGGTTGCAAAAGTGGTATTCTGATGAATTAACCAAAAATTATAAGTGGTAATTTTATGTAAAAATTATAATAGAGATGAGAGAGGGGAACGAAGAAGACAAACAAGACCACAGTCTTCATTCTTCATAAAGTAAGAGGTACATGACAATTTATAGGAAACCAAAATAACAAATGAAGCTATATATAAAGTGAGAACAAATTTCCCACTAACTAATATAATCCACTAACAACTAAAATAAATCTGTCAAACAAACACATGTTATCTGACTAAAAACAACTAACTGCACATTAATCTCCTAAAATTAAGACACACTACTAACATTGAAGCATAACATTCAAAAAATTTCTTGCTTCTAAGTTGCTCTGATACCATGTTATTGTATAAATTTCCTTGAGCAGGTTTCTCATTTGATTGGAAATATATATAGGTGATTTACAACCTAAATTCTATGAGAAACAATACTTACCATAATTACACAATATTACAATATAATAACTTTGACAAAATATATACAGAGAATATTAACATATTCTCTATCAGAATAATATGAAGCACTTCTCTTCAATTATGATGCACGTCTCATCACCGTCAATATTCATCGCTGATGCACATCTCTCCATTGAAAATGGGAATAAAAATTGAGAAGTTATTTGACGTCATTGGATAATAGAAGAAAGACCAATACTCACTTCTTTTTTTTGGTAAGGCTCAACAAATCATGTGGCTCTAATACCAATTCGTTTGAAATAAGAAAGCAAAGAGGAGAAAAGCGTTGGAAGAAAACTACTGATTATTCAATGGACAATACCAAATTATTTGCCTATATATAGGCTACAACTTAACTAATAATCTAAAATCATAGCAACTCCTAGCCTAGAAAGTGAGGACAAATATCCCACTGATCCACAACAACTAAAATAATCTGACAAACAAACACATGTTATTTGACTAAAAACAAGTAACTACAAATTCATCTCCTAAAATTAAGATGCACTACTAACTTTGAAGTATAACATTTAACAATGTACGCAATGACTTCATGTAAAATTTGGCTGTGCATGGTGGTTGTTGCAAGTAAGTGCTGAAAACAGTATAACTTGAAGGTTGCAAGGAAATAGAATCATAGTTGAATAACCAAGTTGTCACGACATGGTGAAACCGTGAGTCATTGTCCTTAAAGATCATTCGACCGATGTAGTAAAAAACATTATGTTTAACTCCAATCTAATTAGCAAAGCTCTAAATTTTTACTCACTCACAATCTTCATACTGATATCAATTGTGGCCGGAATCAAAAGGAGGTAAAAATGAGACAAGTTTGTGTGAAATTATTGTGTGTAAACTAAACTCTAGTAAGTGGTTTACATAAAGCATAGGCAATATAAGTAGGCATAGATCAAAGAGAGAATCAATGGAAAGAGGATTTAGTGAAGAGAATTAAACAAGGAAAATGATAAGTATTCTATATGTACTGGCCATAAGATCAAGCCTAGTAAGGTAGAGATGAAATAATCAGGCAATAAGTAAGATTTAGTAAAAGTGTGGATCCGAAAAAGTTAAGTCACCCATGCTTAGTCAACAAGCGCTTGTGTGGTCTATAGATTCTGCTAACTCCTTTTCTAACAAGGAATGGTATAAGACCCTTATTTATAAAAAAAAAAGTTGTCCTTTATATTCTTTTCATGCGGAACAAAATGGTCCGTTAAAAAGATAATTTTTAATAGTGGTATGCTATTCAATTATCGGCCTTATTTTAAGGGGTTATTCCGGATCAATCACGTTAGATTGTGTATATTTAATGAATATCCATGAATTAGAACTTCATATGTGTCTTCCTAGATATATTTATGTAGTAATTTGTGAGTCCTTCACTATTAGGAGTTCCTTTGCTGTGGTATAAATGGTTATTAATTAGGTGTAAAATTGTTTTCTATGTATTATATACTGAATTGAAACTGTATTTAGGGAGGCACTTGTTGAAGGTTTTGTAATGCAATGTAATGGATGTACATAAAACTATTGATGAATAAAAAGTTATTTAGTTGAGCTAACTTGCGTATGAAACCAAATACCCACAGATTTGTCATCCTTCCTAATCCAAGGAATATTATACCCACCAATTTATATGGATCAGATAAAATATTTTTCAGGGTCTATCTATTATTATTTGAAAAATAAAATTTTAGTCACATTAAGAGTCTTATTTGCAAAATTACATTTAAAAACGTGAATGCAAGTTGTCGATTCATAACAACATAAACCATGCATTTCAGGGTCCGTTATATTCAACTTATTTTGACTTATTAGAACTTATATTATAATATTTGAACTAATTGTCTTATTTTATCTAAACTTTTTTTAAAAAAATAAGTTAAATTAACTTGAACATAATAGAACTAAAGTTCAATAAAATTTACCCCTTCAAAAAATAGTTAAGTGAAATGTTAAATCAGTTAGTTTGTACCTAAGTAATCCCATGATCTACAAATACTACCTATGTTCTTTTTAGTTGCAACAAATGTCTTTTTGTACAAATATTAAGGAAAGAGGAGAGAGAGTAAAATTTGACCCAATTGCCCATACTTTTTGCATGTGGGGTAGGTAAAGTGAGGATAAAATGGTCAAATTATCCCAAAACTTTTACCATGAAAGGAAATGTTGCATCTAAATAAAAACACCTAAAAATAAAAATTGTTGCAACTAAAAAATAGAGTATGTAGTTGATCAATAAGTTGAGGTCCTATATGTTATTGGTTGCGTAGATGGTTAGCAAGGCATGGAGCATTGGTGGTTGATGAAGTTTGATGCTTGGTCATTGCTGGGATAAAGAATTGAAAGTTTGAGGAACTTATCTTGAAGATTGTAGCTTGTGAAGAAAATAATGACAAAGCCGCAAGTAACGGCTTGGACATATTTTGTCTTATGTTGCTTTCTAGCCATTGGGTGTGACTCTTCACCCACTGGGTCCGGCTATTCATGAGTGATGCTTTTCACGCTTGTTTAGGACTCCTTTGTTTCCTATTCCGATTAGGATTCTAGTTTATTCCTAGTATAAATATGATAAGTTGTTTATTGTTTTGTTATTTTCACATTGATTCAATTCATAGAGAGGAAAGAGGAGAGAGGAGAGAGGAGAGAGTAATAATCTAGAGAGACTTCTAAAGAGAGATTAGTGTGTCTAGAGAGATTCAATTATCTTCCTTTAATCATCATATCACATGCATATTCAAAGTCCTAGCATAGTTCGTGGTTTTCTCCCTAATTTACGATTTCTATGTTAAATCTTGTGTGTTCTTTATTGCTTAAATTTATTTATTCTTGTCTGTTGATCTCCGCATAATATACTTGAATTGCCCGATTTGTTAGTGTCTGCGATATTTATTCCTAACAAGTTGTATCAAAAGCTAGCTTCAATCGTTGTGCAACTAAATCATTTAGGATTCTTTAATTGATTTAATTTATCTTAGGTCTTCATGTAATAATATTTGCATATGATATTTCTAGTGGAATTGTTTGTGTTGTTCTTAAGTGTGATAGAGTAGGGTTTTGAATATGGACCCAACTGGTTACATATTCATAACACTACTAAGTAGGGTAATAGGTCAAGGCACCAGTTACTTTAGCAGGTGGTTGAGCTGTCTGTTTTAGAAAAGATTTTCGGAAAAATAGTTTCTTAAATACTTTCCATAAGAAATGTTTGCCAGCCTTTAGAATCATTATTCAAAGCGTGTGTATATCTCGAATAATATCTTTCCTCCGAGAAAGATATTGTTCAAGATATACTTTTCATAACTTAAGATCATCATATATTTGATATCTTGAGTTAGGGCACGCTTAAGGGTTAGACCTTGGTCTATTAATATTGAATCATGATTCTCCTTCACCTTGGATGCTCTCCCAGAATTTATTGAGTATTTTCAAGAGCTTTCACATAAACAACAACTAAAACAATTTCCTAAAATAGAGTACGCATCTCATAGAGTATTACTCTTTGTTTTGCTTTGTAAGAAAGCGTGAGTTAAGAGAAATTGTTTATATTGAATCTCTAACAAAGGGGTTAGAGATTGGATAGCGTTTGTGAGTTCATTCGCGAGTGCTTGTGAGTTCAAGTGTGAAATAGCACACTAGAGTTAGTGTGGGGTATGCTGTTTTCCTAGAGTAAGGGAAACAGGAGAGTGCGAGAGTAATCTTGTTTTTCAGAGTTTATTAATAAGAAAACTAGCGTAGGAGGACGTAGGCCCTTGTTTGGCTGAACCTCGTTAAATTTGGTGTGTTCATTATTACTTTCAAGTTCTAGTGTTTTCGCTGTCAGGAACCAGCTCACATGGTTCCCCCTTAAATCGAAAGAATTTGAATTTGTCACCGGATCGATTAAGTACTCAATTCACCCCCCCTTTCGAGTACATTGCAAACCAGCACAAGGTCCTCATTCCACTCCCACCAAGTGGGTCAATCAGGTCCCAAACCAACTCACAAGAACTACTCTAGCTTTTGTGAAAAATAACTCGGAAAGAAGAGGGTCTGCCTGCCCACAGGTCTCTCCAGATATTGATTGAGCTCCCATCACCAACAATCCACCTACAACCCTTCTCTAGCACCCATCTACTATCCATATACTCCTCCAAATGTAGCTTGGTATGCTGCCCACCCGAGCTTGCTAAAAAACATTCGAAGGAAAGTACCTCGCCTTTAGAATTGGAGAGGAAAGAAGCTCCGGATTGTTCATAATTCTCTACCCTTGTTTAGCTAAAAGCGCCTAATTAAAATAAAAAATTCTCCTTGACCCCAAGCCTCCTTTACTTTTTGAGACACACATTTTATCCCAAGCGACCCAAGAAATCTTTCTTTTATCCTCTTTACATCCCCACCAATACCTAGCCATCATTCTTTGAATATCGTGACAAAGACCCAAAGGAAGGCGAAACAAACTCATTATATAGGCAGGTATCGCTTGGACAACCGCCTTTAAGAGAACTTCCCTACCCGCGAAAGAAAAGAGTTACTGTTTCCAAACCTTTAGCCTCTTCCAGACACGCTCCTTCAAAAAATTGAAGTCTGAAATTTTAACCTCCCTACACACGTAAGGATACCCAAATATTTTCCATGTGCCACTACAAACTTTATTTCCAGAGCTTGCGCCAATTCCTCCCTCCTAGCTTGTTGCACATTTGAGCTCATTGTAACCTCCGACTTCGAAAAATTAATTTCTTGGCCTAACACTTTACTATAATGTTCTAAGACCCTTCTAATTGCTTGCACATCTCTATCATTGGCTCGGGAAAATGATACTGTCATCAGAAAATAACAGATGAGACACCTCCGGCGCCCCCCGGCACACCTTTATCCCCTGCAAAGAATTTCTATTTACCTCCAATTGTAGAAAATACTTCAACACACATTATAAATATATACGAAGAGATCGGATTTCCCTGACGGAGACCTCTTTTCGGCACAAAAATCTCAGAAGGCTCGCCATTGTTAACTACAGCATGAGACACCGAAGACACACATTGCATAACTAGCTTAGTCCATTTGTCATCAAAACCCATCCTCTTTAAAACCTCCTCAAAAAAATCCACTCAACCCTGTCATACGCTTTGCTCGTGTCTAACTTAACAGCCATACTCCCATTTCTTCCACAACACACACTGTACATATAATGAATTCCTACGTATGTGAGATTTTGAGTGAAGTCAAAGTCAAGAGAGATTCAAGAGACCAAGATCTTCAGATTAGTGCGTGACTAACAACGGTTAGATAACAAGTAAGGTTTTCCTCGTACAAAAAAAAACAATAGTATCTTATACTCCCTCCGTCCCATAATATAATGATTTCTTCTTTCTTTTCACGGGAATTAAGGAGAATGGAGGGAGTAGTATTTGATTCTCAAAAAAATATTTAATGAAGTACCTTTGTCTTGGAACTACTTCTTTATTTCCTTTTTCCTTCAAAAAATATAAATAAGCAATGAATTTTCCTTAGAATGGTGCAAAGCAATAAATAGGAGCACACATATTGAAAGAAATGTAGGAATATTTTGGAAAGTTTGTGTAAAAATTGAGGATAATTTAGTCAAAATAGATTGATCCAGATATAGCCATAACTTGTTACTTGTTAGGGTCTAATCCAAAATTCAACTGAAACCAAAAACAACATGACTCAAGATAACTCGATGCCAAATATGTGTCTAACTTGAAGTTAATTTGAACAAGATAATGATCCGGTTTCGAGATTGATATGATGTAAGTTAGACCCACACCCGATAAGGTTGGATACGAAATCAAAAGTTATCTTACTAATATAAAGATGACTGAGAATCAATTCTGATCTGACCCGAAGTCAACCCAAACTTGATTATGACTCGGTTCCATAATGATATGATCGGAATATAACCCAACCTGATAAGTGCATATCTGAATTACAACGGAAATTGAAAGTATTCCAATCCAAGATGATATGAAATCGATTATCACCGGACCTGAAGGCAACCCAAATCAGAAATAACCCGCCTTAACCCGTTTAACCCGAATCGGGTTGACGTAAACCGCACATTATCCGATCCAATTAAGGACCCACCTGACTCAACCTGACACGTCAAATTAACATGTTTCAACTTTATCTGATAGTAACCCGACCCAAATTGACCGACCCAGCTTGTCAAATGGACTCGTTTCAGCCTGACCTGATAAGTCATGAACCAGAACCAAACTGTTTGTCCGAACTAGTGGAGGCTACATACACAAGTAGCATTTCCCATACTAAGTAATATTTTAACATAATAATCATAATAGAATAGGATTAGCAAAACCCCAAAAATTAAGAACTTCCGAATCAGACTATAAATGTGTACGTACAAATGCAATGATCTTTTTTTTTTCACAAGAGATTTGATTCACTCCAACAAGATAAAATTTGTCATAGCATAATTAATTCACATATGCCATGCTAAGCTTTTAATTTGTGTAATGTGGGTGGGAAAACTAGGATATCAAATTTCATTCCTTGATTTTTTGTAATCATTTTGATCATTCAATTCCCATTAATGTGGCATCTTCCTGGATAGGCGTATTTACTAAGAGACTAAAAGTGAGATTTTTTTCCATCGTGATTTTGGCACTTAGCTAAATCACGGATTTGATCATGGCATTATTCCATACTTCCATGAGGAGAAGTTTGGTACTATATTTTGGCAGGTTATTGTTTTCTGTTTCCAATCAGAAAATTACGAGCCCATTTAGGATATTGGAAGTTTTCAATTTTTGGTTTTATAAATGTATAAGTCATATGATATAAGAGTTATAATTAACTTAAATTTAATCATACTTATGCTAAACATGACAATTCTGAAAACTAGCAACAAACTTTGAATCTACGGCCCGTTTCGAGACATCATCAATTTGTTGTTTTAAATTTCATGAAAGTAAAAGTCATATCATATAAGGGGTATACTTATACTAAACATGTCAATTTGAAAAAATCACAACTAGAAAATTAAAATTTACTTTTTCTAGTTTCCTTAATTTTATTTTTGGTTTTCATAGAAATTGAAAAAAAAAAACAAAAAAAAAGAGATAACGAACAAGGCCTACTGGTTCCATATCTTTGTTTTTATTTTTAAAGAAAAGAAAAAAACTTGAAATAAAAACGATAATGAACAGCTCGTAGTTTCTAGTATTATGCTGTCAGTTTTCAAAATTGACATGTTTGGTAAAAGTATTTACTAATTTCAAGTTCATTATACCCCTTATATTATATGATTTTTACATTTATAAACCCAAAAACTGGAAACTACCGTACCAGTGACCCCGAACGAGCCCAATAAACTTAAAGTTAGCCATACTTATACTAAACATGTCAATTTGAAAAAATCACAACTAGAAAATTAAAAATTACTTTTTCTAGTTTCCTTAATTTTGTTTTTGGTTTTCATAGAAATCGAAAAAAAACCAAAAAAAGCGATAACGAACAAGGCCTACTGGTTCCATATCTTTGTTTTTATTTTTAAAGAAAAGATGAAAACTTGAAAAAAAAAACGATAATGAACAGCTCGTAGTTTCTAGTATTATGTTGTCAGTTTCCAAAATTGACATGTTTGGTAAAAGTATGACTAATTTCAAGTTCATTATACCCCTTATATTATATGATTTTTACATTTATAAAACCAAAAACTGGAAACTACCGTACCAGTGACCCCGATCGAGCCCAATAAACTTAAAGTTAGCCATACTTATACTAAACATGTCAATTTGAAAAAACCACAACTAGAAAATTAAAAATTACTTTTTCTAGTTTCCTTAATTTTGTTTTTGATTTTCATAGAAATTGAAAAAAAAACAAAAAAAAAGAGATAATGAACAAGGCCTACTGGTTCCATATCTTTGTTTTTATTTTTAAAGAAAAGATGAAAACTTGAAATAAAAACGATAATGAACAGCTCGTAGTTTCTAGTATTATGCTGTCAGTTTCCAAAATTGACATGTTGGTAAAAGTATGACTAATTTCAAGTTAATTATACCCCTTATATTATATGATTTTTACATTTATAAAACCAAAAACTGGAAACTACCGTACCAGTGACCCCGAACGAGCCCTTAGCAACCGCTTTACATGACACTTTTTATCATGATACACACCTTGCTGCTGGATTTTAATCTACAAGTCTAAAATTAATAATTACTTTGTCTGTATTACACTAATTACAATTTGGAGTTGTCCTTTGAAAAAATATTATCTCAACTTAAAGCTCTTTTGAAATTTCAAGTTCTTTTTTTGAAGTTTTCAATATTTTACTAAAGCTTCAAACTTTATCACAATTACATATTCAATTTTTATTTGACATACAATTCACTAAAACTTGGAACGATATGTGAATAAAAACAATAAAAACAATTAGAAATAAAATGAAAGTAGTGTCTAATATAAGATAATGTTTTAACAAGAAAACTAGTTAGTGGCTCAAGTGGTGTTTGGGATTGTTTTGTGTTTTACTTTTTTTGTTACTGCTGGCTCGAATGGTTTTTGGGGATTAAGGATATCAATTTTTTTATATGCATGTAGAGACAATTTTATTTAATACTAGTATATGAAATGCATTCAAGAAATCCACTTATAAGAGGTGCGGAGCTAATAAGTAATACCCCTCCGATCCGTCCCCGTTTTATAGTTCCCGTTTCATTTTAGGCAAAGAAACAATGATTGTGGTATACATGCATAGGGAGTTGTTGTTTTTTGGCATTATTGTAATTGAAAAATGAAAACGAATGGGAATATTTAATGAGAGTATCAAAACCCATGTGAAAAGTAGGAGAGAGAGAGAGTAAAAAGTGATCTAAAATAGAAATAAGGGAAATGGGAATAACATTATGGGACACACCAAAATAGAATACGGGAACTATAAAATGAAACGAATGGAGTAACTATTTAAAATTGTATTATGTTGATCTTAAATTCATTCAAGATATATATTTGAGATTTTAACATTTGAAAAAATTGATTTTCTATTTCAGTTATTTATTTATTTCTATGACCAGCCCATCCTAAGTATTGGCTGTCTTTTTTTTATGGAGGTGAAGTTTGTTCTCTTTACTTTATAAAATCTCTCTTTATATACTCCTTCGGCTTTTTATTTTTATTTGGTACATTGTTGTTTTCACTAGTTCTTAGGAGATGTCTCTTTCAACCATTTTTGTGTACTTTTTATCCCCTTAAACATTAAATGAGGTGAGGGAGCATCACTTTCTAATGGAAAAAGTAGCAAAAAAGATCCTTAATTGCTAGAAAAAGTACAAAACAAAATAGATATGATTACTTTTTGGTGGTCAAGTACTCCAAATGATGAAAGTTTAAAAAATATAGCAAGTAAAAAAAAACTATTTAAAGAAAATGTAGCAAGTAAAAAAAAAGAAACTATTTAAAGAAAATGTAGCAAGTAAAAAAAAGCGGAGGGAGTATATGTTTTACCAAAACTTAAACCTCAATGACAACAATGCTACATTGCTAATTGTGATGGTTTTCAATATTTTCAAAGGAGCTTTTAAAATCTTTTCAGGTTGGCAATTGGCATCCTAGCTTTTTGAGGGCGTTTGGGAAACAGATTGCTAATGGACTTATCAATGGATCAAACCTTATTATAGAGACGAGCACAAGCACAAGCACAAGCACAAGCAAGATAAATTCAATTGATAAATATTAAACTAGCTAGACAATATTGTTTTTAATAAAAACGAACTTAAAAGGACATATTTAAGACCCAATCTAACTGCGTATGATTCCAGGCGATGATAGTGGAGATCAAAATCTGCTTAACAAGATCCAGATAATATCTTCCTCTAAGTTATTTAGTCATAAGAATAGTTGGTAATAATTGAGAGTGACTGTCAACGGTAGTGAACGAGATTCAAGCAAGGGAAGCAGGAAGGAGTAATGATTAAGGAATATGTCCTTAGACATTCCCCGGCAATCATTAAATGTAATAGGAATTATTATAGAGATAATTAGTTACGTTAGTTTAATAATCACATTTACTTGCTAGAGAATACATAATAATTAGTGGGATAATATTGATTGGGCCTACAACTAAGCCTAATATAATCCTATGAAGTTACACTTTAGTAGCAACCAATTGAAGAAAGAAAAAACAACCCATTATAGGCTCCATAGTGGCCGACCAAGAGGAGGTAGTTAAGGTTTTTTTTTTTTGCTAAGTAAGAAAGTAGATTAACACAAAACACATTTTACAACCTAAACCAAGCCTAAAGGGAGACGAACCAACTAGGTTGGATCCCCTCTCATTTAGGCAAGTCCATAAGCCAACAAGGCACTAATTACAATTCATCCCTTACAAACTTGAAAACCAAGCCCGATCTCTCACGCTTATCTTCTTAGGTAATACAACATATATTCTAGCCTTAACCAGACTCTTGACCTGTTTAACAACTCTATTAATGCAAGGAACTTGTTGTTCCCAATATACTAGATTCCTGCTATGCCAAACTGATTATACCACCGCAGCCTACACTAGCTAAAATAGTCTCTGCTTTTTGAAACTTTGATCTATTTCCTCTCCGAATTCTTCCGATCGCTTGTTCAAGATCATCCGAAGTGACCCCGAGCCGCAACCATTCTTTAATCTCGCTTCAAACATTGTTTGCTGAAATGGCATTGAAAGAAAAGATGCATGTGATCCTCTCTGCTGCTATCATAGATTAACCATAAGTCTGTTTGACTTATTCCATATTGAGCCAACCTAGCTGTAGTCTGGAGCTTAGCTTGAATAGCTAACCAAAATATAAATCTGTGTTTTGGAACATTTAACATGTTCCAAATCGCCGTATCCCGTGTGACTTTGATCGATTCACCCATAAGCTTGTTATACACGCTTTAATAGAATAGTTACTCATGCTATTAAATTCACCCTGTGTATAAACATGCTTAATCTGTTCCTTAACAGCACAAATTCTCCTCCAATACCAACTTGAACTAGCCTTAGGAACATAATTCCACCAATCCAACCATTTTATCCAAACACTATCTTGCTTGGCTTCAATTGCTCACACATACTTAGCCAAGCTAGCCACATTCTATAACAGATATTCCTAAAACCAAGTCCCCACCGCTTTATGAGTACACAATTGATCCCGTGCAACAAAGACCACGAGTTATTTGTAAAATGGCAACCACTCCATAAAAAAAGCTCTACAAACCTTACCTATATCAATCAAGACCGACTTAGGAAGGATGAATACCTAAGCCCAAAGATATGTGCAAGCTCATCAAGACCGAATTAATCACCGAACTCTCGCAAAGATAGGATAAAATTCTTAAGCTCCAAACCCTAATCCTAGCCGTGATTTTTTCAAAGGAGCACACCACATTGTGCGCTTGTAATTCTCTTGGCACAAATTGGTACACCCAAGTACCTGAAGGGAAGACTCTGTTGTGTAAAGCCTGAAGCTGCTGTTATTTTGTTCAAATCCTCTTGAGGCATCCCACAAGCATATATAGCAGACTTATTAATGTTTGCTTTCAATCCAGATGAGTCTGAAAAAAGCTTAAATGCCTGCAACATTAACATCACAGACCTATATTCTCCCTTGCAACACATTACAAGGTCATCAACAAAGCACATATGAGTAAGTTTCATCTCCTTACACCTGGGATGAAACTGAAACTGATTCAATTCTCCCATTTTTGTCAATATCCTAGACAAATATTCCATGCAAATCACAAAAAGTAGAGGAAAGACAGGATCACCTTGTCTCAAACCTCTAGATGATTTAAAAAACCCCTCCATTTGTCCATTCAACATCAATGAGAACATAGGAGTAGTTACACACTCCATTATTAGATCAGTGAAGGAAGAAGGGAAGCCCAATGCCTGCATCATCTCTTTCAGGAAGTCCCAATTCACTGTATCATATGCTTTCTGCAAATCTATCTTCATTAAACACCCTGGCTTCATAATTTTCCTGCCATAATGCTTCACCAGATCCTGGATGACCATTATGTTATGAACAATAAATCTGCCATGGACAAACCCTCCCTGGTTTTCCATTATCGATCGTAATACCCGCCTTAATCTTGCACAAAGAACCTTGGTAATACACTTATAAATGGTATTACAGCAAGAAATGGGCCTGAATTCAGTTACATTCTTAGGGCACTTTGTCTTTGGCACCGTAGTAATAACCGTTGTATTCAAAGCTTTCAAAATCTTTCCCGCTCGCAAAGCATCAAATACAAAGATCAATGACTTATTCCCCCACAATGACCGGCATCCCTATAGAAATAGGTACCAAAACCATCAGTCCCAGGTGTCTTATCCCCAGGAATAGAAAAAAAAGCTCTTTTGATTTCCTCCCTTGTATAAGGAGTAGTCAATATTGTTCTATGAGCTTCTATAACCAAAGGCCCCTCTTGAACTATCTGAGTCAAAACAGTGTCCTATCGCCGGCTACTTCCTCCTAATAACTTCTCATAGTAAGCTAAGAATGCCTTTGAAACATCCTCTCGCATTATCAAACCAATTGCCATCTTCATCATAGATGTTATACACCTGATTTTGAAGCCTCCTTGCCTTGATACTTTAATGTAACAAGACTGAATTTTCGTCATCATCTTTGATCCAGGCAAGTTTACCCTTCTGTGAAAGGAACTCCATATAAGCTTTATTCTTAATATGATACTCCTTCACAGCTGTAATTTCTTCTTCTGCTATCTGTAAATCACCTGGATTATTATGCATGTGTTACTGAGCTTGAATCATCTTTTGATATGCTTGAACTTCAGCTGAATGAATCTCTGAAAAACCTTCTTTATTTAACTCCTTCAGTGCCAGCTTCACCCTTTTAAGCTTCTGAGTAATCTGATACATTTTAGTACCCGAGATAGCAACATTCCATGCCCTGCTAACCCTATCTTCAAACTGAGCAGATGATCTCCACATTGTGTAATATTTAAATGGTCTTATACCATTTAAAACTTCAGGATACACTGCTAACATTGCTGGAGAATGATCAAATTCCCCCTCATTATGGAAGCATACCTCTGCAGTAGGATATAATGCTTGCCAAGGTGAATTTGCAAGCATCCTATCCAATTTAGAGAACACTCTAGCTACTCCTTGCTGCTTATTGTTCCATGTATAAAAGTTTCCTGAACTTTTAATATCTTCCATTGAACAATACATCATACATTCTCTCATATCTCTCATTTCATTCTCCCTGACCAGAGACCCTATCCTTTCTTCAACATTCATTACACTATTGAAATCTCCACACAAAATCCAAGGATCATCAGTGTTCAAAGCTCTCAAATCATTCCACAAGTCCATCCTTTTATTCCTTTCATTAAAAGCATAAATGAAAGTGCAATAAAATATCTTGCTTACCACTAATAGGCTGTAAAAAACAATGAATCAACAGAGCAGTAGACTTCAGTACATTTACCTGAAAGCTTCCAAGTTTCCAAGCCAAGATGATTCTTCCTCCATCATGATGACTAGAGTTGCTAGTGAAACACCATCCACCAAAAACCCTCTGATACAATGAACCCATATTCTGAGCTTTTATTTTTGTCTCTAAGATACTTACAACACCAAATGCAAACCTGTGAATGTATCTTTTCACATCAGCCTGCTTATTAGAGGTGTTTAAGCCTCTTACATTCCAACAAAGTATCTTATCCATTCACATCTGGAGGTTCTCCCCCTCCTTCATGTCCTGATACTATCTTCTTGCCTCCCGTGAGTACCATGTATCTCCGTATTTTCACTTGCTAACCGCCCATCTTGCCCTTCTAAAGCCTGAAAGTGATTAGTAGTATTAGTTTGACTAACACTAGAGACTCTCACTCTTATAGGCTTTAGAGCCTTCTGAAAACCTTCCTGATCCACTATTTCTTCAGCTACATTCCTACTGACTTCTGTAACTGGAGCAACTGACACAGGTGCAGCTTGCTCTTATACACCAGAAGTTGTTGTGCTAGGATTTGGTGCAGTCTTAGGGACCCACACTTGCCTAGTTTTCTTCCTTCTGCAATCAGATGCTGTATGTCCAAATCCTTTACAGGATTTACAATGCATAGGCTTCCACTCAAATAGAACTGGCACCTCAGTTAAACAACCAAGCTCATTCCAAAATTGAATGCATTTAGGGAACTCCTGGTCAATCTTCATTTCTACTAAAATCCGGGCATATTGAAGTTTATCCCTATTTTTAGTAGGTTCATCTCTCTTAATTGGATCCCCTAGCTGAGATGCAATCTTATGAAGTGATTTCTCACCCCAATACTTCAAGTTCAACTTTAATTGTACCCAAATAGGCAGTGTTTTCAATTCATCTTTCTCAAAATCCATCTCAGAATTCCAAGGTTTCACAATCAATGGCTTCTTATAAGCAGTTAAGGTTGGACTTGGTCTCTCATTTAACTTATTCTCCTACTATTATAAAGGCTTATAATAATAAGGTTGGGGGATGATAATTTAGTCGGTAACTTTCAAATTACAAAAAAAGAGAAAGAACCCTAATGTCCTCCTTTGGAAAATCCCGCCACCCTCCCTAAATGTAAGAGAATGAAACAGTTCATCCTGTTCCGCTCTAGCAGACGTGAGATATTAAATGGTGCTCGTGGACCAAGTAGAGGGACAACAATTGGTGTTCTTTGATCTCTAACACTAGCAATCCGGTGGAAAACACGCTACAAAGGTTGTATATTCTTTTCCACATATTATGATTCATATTTCTGTTATATATGAGATCTTATGATAGATGTTAGGAAATAGTTTTCTAAAATTGCACTATATATGCATCTATATTCCTACAATGCTGACCTTATATTATTTGATGGTATTTAATCATCATTTTTGATAGTTTTTCTCGTGTTTATGTTAGTAGGAATGTTAATGGAGTAGCTGCTTGCCTTGGGAAGTAGGTAGAAGGATTTGATTTGATAATTCTCATTGAATAGTGTTATGTTCTCTTAAAATTGATGATTTGAATGTTTATGAGTCCCTTTGGGACTTTCTTAAAAAAATAAAGTTTATAAATATGGGTATTGCCCACAAGAGTTTAATTACTCATATTATAGAGAAGTCAACTTTTACGGAATTGAGTTTAGATGTGGCGGAGTGACTAATGTTTTATAGAAGTACAACTAGTTGTTGGTCCGAGCAATGACTCAGATTATTTACCAATGTGAATTTGAAGTCATAAATCAAACACTTAAGAGAAGTGGAAAAAAGAGTTATAGGCATTGGATTGTGCTCAGGAAATGATCTTAAAGTTCCTCCTAGATTTTCTATATAGTATTTTATAATATGAATTATTCATCAATATGTCAAGAGAGTACATATGTATAAATATATCATTACTTGTAAGAATATGATACAATCTTGTTTATGAAATTTAGGTTAATGTGTAAGAATATAACCGATGTAATTAAATATATATATATAAGTACTGAAAGGTAGGACATGCTATTATCAGAATTAGCTTAATGAGTATTAATATATACATTTATATTTAATTGTGCAAATAATAGAAATATTATTTTGTCTTTAAATAATATTTTACCCCTCAAAGACCAACATGAGATTGTAGAGTACTTAGTTATTGAATTAGTATTTCAAACGTATGAGAGTTTATGGGTTCGAGTCTTAAAACAAACATTTTATTGTTTAACATGTCTCATTTGATTGTGTGGGGAGGATGGAGTACGTGCAAGAAGATGATATTTTTTGCCTTGGGTTATATATATATATATATATAAGATTTAACCAATGCATATAAGTTTTTGCCAAAAAAGACTTTGGACATCAGAACACTTGCGTTTAGTTTTCCGTCTTCTTTTTCAACATTTAACATAATTTGTATAATTCTCCTAATTTGAGATCATTACTCTACAATATAGTATGGATAATACCGAACATGCTCCAACATTTAATTATAATGGAGCGTTTGGTACATATATATGATTCTTGTATGAGGTATAGGTTTAGAATGAGCAAGACCCATACTAAGTGTTTGTTTAATAAATTGATAAATTTAAAACCCATACCTGAAACCCATAAGGTATAGGGTTTAGAAATCCAATGAGGGAGGTGGGTATGGCTCATACCAATATCTCTAGGTATCAAATAAAAGAAAAAATTTCATTCCCAAATAAAACCAAACACATAGTATTAGGTATCAAGTTCCAAAACTATATCACCTTGGTTTCATTCCTGATTCCAAACCTATACCACTATATGAACCAAACGCCCCCCAAGAGTTGTGTAAGACTTTAAAAGACAACTACATTTGGGACCGAAAGTTGACGCGAGATTTTTTTTGTTAAATATTAGTAGTTTAAGACGACTTATCAGTTATCTCACATGTGTATGTATAGTAATTTGTTTCCCCTTTCATTGTGGCTTGTCTTTTTGTTTAGCGATGCTAATTACAATGGTTAGTTTTTGCAGTGGCTATACCGTTCATCTTGGTGTACATAATTCTATGTACACCTAAGGCTAAATTAAATGAGTATATATCTTTTTAAGTGAGTATATATCTTTTTCAAATGAATATGCAAGTATGTTTTTAAATGACCAAATAATTCTTGGTTTAGTGATAAAGGTTTGGATCTCACAAGTTGAGCTTGTGGGATCAAACCCCAATAGAGCACTTTGGGGTTGGATTCCCTTGCGTTCCCCCCTCGCCCACTCCTAAAGGGCCTTGCTTGTATAACTGGACCAGCATTAAACCGTGCGAGTGCTTTCGATCCAAGAGGCACTTCTTCTTACCAAAAAAATATATATTTTCAAATGAGTATGTGTACATTTTTTAAATGAGTATTTCAAATGAGCATGATACTTTTTTGAGATGATTACGTTGATTTGCAAAAGCATACCATGTTTTTTCAAATGAGTATGTACTAAGAATATGTTTGTTGACATGTTAGTATTAGTGATACATGTTGTTACACAAATGTGTATAATGATTTGTGAATGTGTACTGTCTTGAAAATGATCTATATTCCATACTTTTCAAATGTGTATTATTTGACGATGTTATATTGTCTAACTTGAGCAGGCTATGGTGAAGTTATAGGAAAATAATTTTCTATACTCGTTAAAAACCCATTGTACTCATTTCATCCTAATTTTGTATTTACTTGAGAATTGTCATACTCATTCAAACAATGCATTAAGACACGTACACTCACTTTAATAAATGCATACTCATTTTGTAAATTTGCATACTCAATTGAGTATTTGGCTATTCATTTGTTACATAAAATTATCTACATTCAGATTTACCGTATGTTTTTGCGTATTTTCTGTACATAATCCCCTGAGTCATTTTGTAGGCATTAGATTCATAATTTGTCATCTTTCTCCACTTTGTGTTACCCCATATTATTTGGGCGTGCTACATTTTATTACTAGTTGAAAATATCAAATGTCCTTGTTACCCCATATTATTTGGAAGTGCTCATTGCATTATATATATATATATATATATATATATATATATATATATATATATATATATATATATATATATATATATATATATATATATATATATATATGTGAAGTATAATAATGTGTTGACGTTTAAAAATTTCCTTTATGAGATAGTTTCCCAAATATCCCCTTGTACTATTAGAACATTTTAAAATATCATCAACAAAGATCTTAATAGTTTTCTATTATCATAATTAAGTTTTATTTTCCAAAAAATCTTAGATTGACGAGGAGTTCAATCTCCTATGAATTCTATTTATTACAAATTTGTTTGCCAATTTGTTCAGATAAAACCTCTTCAATACTAAGATTAAAGTGCTGAAAGTGTCAAAACTAATATTTGTAGAGTTTGTTGTCAATTCATTTAGACTTTTTAGTTTTTATTTAGATATTTTTTGGCCAAAAACCACCTTATAAAACATATTTGTGAGAAACCACCTTATATAATTTTTGTTGAGGAAACAAACCTTAAACAAATTTTTTTTGCAAGAACAAACCTTATGCATAATTCCGATCATTGACCCAAGGTTCTGGCATTCACCATGTCATGTGCAAGACACGTAACTTTTTAAACCCAACAAAATCCATGACATGGTCAATGCCTGAACCTTGGGTCAATGATCAGAATCTGGCATAAGGTTTGTTCTCACAAAGAAAAATTTGTTAAAGGTTTGTTTTCGTAAAAAAAAGTATATATGGTGGTTTGTCACAAATTTCATGTTTTATAAGGTGGTTTTTGACAAAAAAAGCCAAAAATAAAAGAAAAATGCAAAAGGATATAATACTTAACGTTGAAATTTGTTACAAGTAATTAAGAACTTTAACTTGATGGTAAAATTATCACATTTCAGTTCAAAACCTCTTATACAAATTTTTGGAACATTTAACAAAGAGATGTTATGATACCGATCCAATGGCGCCATGACAACATACACATGGGATAGCACTTATTATAACTACTAATATGAATTAGTACCACTAGTACAAAGTTGGTCTAAGGTAACATGTATGAGGTAACACTTTTCAAAATTCAAGTTTGTCGAATATGTACTATATGTAACACCTTGGTAACACTTAATCAATATGTAACACTTTTTTACAAGTAACATTTTGAAGTAGCAAAAAGTTTCTCTCGGCGTTTTGCCGTAGCCATGGCAAGAAGCTCAGGAGGTAGAAAGAAGAGTGGCAAGCCTAGAGGTCCGACGTCGGATTCTCAAGCGCTGAAAACTAGGTCTATGGATGAGATAATGGGAGTTGGACCAATTGAATTTGGAATGGGATTTGGAGAAATTCTCACTCCGAAATCTTCTGTCGATGCTTTGAAACAACAAACAGAGATTTGTCATTCTTTCAATGAGTGGATGCAAGTAATTCATGATAATTCAAAGGCAAAGGAGAATCAGGTACAATCGATACCAATTTTGCAGCAATTTGAGGAGATTAGTTCGGAATTCGATAATTGTAATGTGAATATTGTTAATTCAATAGTGAATAATACTGTGAATGAAATTACAAATGGAAACATTGTTGATAAGAACGTGGATAGCTTTTAACCAGAGTAGGAATACTGTGAATGTTGTGAAAGTTGATTTTGAGGATATTCAAGAAGAGGTGGATTTTTGGAATTCTGCAATTGTTTGTTACATAATTGGTGCTAATCCACCTTTGCCTGTTATGGAGGGATTTGTGAATAGAATCTGGAAAAATTATCATGTTGATAAAGTTGTTTTGCTCAAGAAAGGGGTGTATATTGTGCGATTTACATCAATGGAGAGTCGGCATAAAGTTTTGAAGGGAAATTATTTTTTTGATAGTAAACCTCTCATTATGAAACCATGGCAACCTGATGTTGATTTTGAGAAAGAGGAGATAAAAACAATCCCGATTTGGATTCAGTTGAAATTAGGGATTAAATATTGGGGAGAGAACGCCTTATACAAAATTGTTGAACAATTAGGGAAACCTATGCAAAGAGATGAAGCTACCAAGAAGAGGGATAAAGTTCAATATGCTCGTGTGTTAGTTGAGGTTCAATTGGATCAAGCTTTCCCTAAGCAGATTCAATTTCTAAATGAGCATGGAGTCATAATGATAGTAGATGTGCATTATGAATGGATGCCACTACAATGTTCTGTTTGTAAGAATTTTGGGCATACCAATGATAATTGCAGAATGAGGAAGAAACAGGTATGGAAACCAAAACCTGTTGTTGCAGTGCAGCAGAATGTAGGCAAAGTTGATCCAAAGGAAGTAGATCTTGATGGATTTCAGAGGGCTCTCAAGCCCATAAGGATTAGAAGTGCAACAACTAAACCTACTACCAGTGCTAATGGGTTTAGTCTGCTTGATGAACAAGAGGATGATCCAGTTTTAGATGATGAAATGGAGATTGAATTGAGGAATGGTGAACAGAGGTCTGAGAAGTCAAGTAGGGGGGACCCTACTATTGGTGATGGATAGAATTTTATGTTGGAATGTGCGAGGGGTCAATAACTCAAGGAAGCAGAGGGATGTAAGAAATTTCATTCTGAAGCATCAGATTGGGTTAGTTGGTCTATTAGAAACCAAAGTAAAAGCTGCTCAGATGGGTAATTTGTATCAAGGTGGGTTTAGTGGTTGGTGTTTCACAACCAATTCTAGTTTCCATGTTGGAGGAAGAGTTGTAATAGCTTGGAAACCTGGGATTTTCACAGTTAATATCCTTAAGGGCACTAGTCAAATGCTGCATTTACTAGTGTCTCCAGTGAGTGGTCTTCCTTCTTTTTATTGTACATTCGTTTATGCATTTAATGAATGTAGTAAAAGGGTTAATCTATGGGATGACTTGATGGCACTCAAGACTCAAGATCCTTGGGTCATGTTTGGTGATTTCAACCGTGTTAGGAATGTAGATGAAAGAATAGGGTCGCTATTAGATTTCAAGAAACATATCCTATTAATGCTTGTATGGCTGGGTGTGGAATGGATGATGTCAAGGCTACGGGTAATTTCTATACGTGGAACAACAAGCAACAAGGTGTAGCTAGGGTTTTTTCCAAATTGGATAAAGTCTTAGCTAATCGGCTTGGGGGTGATTTTGATCATAGTCCTTGCTTGCTTACTCGTTTATCCAAGAAGTCGAGTGGAAGGAAGCCCTTCAAGTATTTCACAATGTGGAGAATGGCGCCTCGGCCCAGGACATAATAAGGAAGTGTTGGGATAGTTCTAATGTAGGAACAAAAATGTACAACATTGTGACCAAGCCGAAGCTTATCAAGCAGAGTTAAAGATTTTGAATAAAACAGTTTCCATGATAATCAGTGTCGATTTGAAAGCCTTTAATGATATGGAAGTCGCTCAAAGACTTATGCATCAAAATCGGGGCAATTAGTCCTATGCCGATGCGAGTTGTTGGGCTACTAAAGAATATAAGCTCAAACATCAAGCTTATATAGAGTATCTTAGACAAAGGCAAAAATGACATGGATTGCCGATGGAGATGAAAATACCGCCGTGTTCCATCAAAGTATCAAGGCAAGAAAAGTGAAGAACCATGTTTATGCTATCGAGACATGGAAGGAGTCCGGCATGATACTCCGTAGACTCCGTTACTCATGCTTTCTTATCCTATTATCGCACCTTTTAGGTACCACTCGAGTAACGTAAGGCATGTTGTGACTCGGATTGTGCAAAGTGGGCCACTTATTAATGATGATCATAAAGCAATTCTCGAGGCTCCTTACACCGCAGAGGAGGTCAAAGAAGCTATGTTCTCCATCCCGGCAATAAATCCCCGTGTCCCGATGGATTCGGCACTCACTTTTATAAGGACACCCGGGATATCATAGGTCATGATGTGATTGAAGCAGCTTCTTGATTTCTTCAGAGGTAGGAAATTATTGAAAGAATTGAATGCCACCGTTATTACTCTCATTCCTAAGAGTAAGTGTCCTAGCAATGTAAGTGATTTCGTGCCCATTTCTTGTTGTAATGTTTTATACAAATGCATTACTAAAGTAATATGTGGCAGACTGAGAAAGGTTTTACCCGATATTATAGTAGAGAATCGTGGGAGGGTTTGTCCATGGTAGATGCATTGGTCATAATATCATGGTTGTGCAAGACTTAGTTAAACAAAGGTAGGAGGAAGGTCGCTAGTCCTAGTTGTATGATTAAGGTGGATTTGCAAAAAGCCTATGACACAGCTTGATTGGGCAATTTCTTAGGGAAATGTTGGTGGCCTTAGCCTTTCCCGAAAGTTTTGTTAGTATGGTTATGGATTGTGTGACTTCACCAAAATTTTCTCTTATGATTAATGGAGCTATGGAGGGGTTCTTTAGTTCTAAAAGGGGATTAAGGCAAGGTGACCCAATGTCGCCATTGCTCTTTGTGGTGTGTATGGAGTATCTTTCAAGGATACTAAAGAATGTGAGTGAAATTCCTCAATTCCATTTCCATCCTAGATGCAAGAGTATTAAACTTACTCATTTATGCTTTGCGGATGACCTTATCATGTGTAGTAGAGGAGATTTTAAATCTATCTACTTGCTCCTACAAGCCTTCAAGCCGTTTTCCGATACCTCCGGGTTTGAAAGCCAATGTTCAAAAGTCTCGCATTCTATTGTTGTGGTAATGACCGATGCGTATATTCAAAGAGTGCAAGATGTCTCTGGTTATGAGAAAAGTAGCATGCCTTTTTAGATACCTTGGTGTGCCTATTTGTGCTACTAGAATTTCAAAGCTCGGGTGACAATTTAGTGGAGAAAATGGTGAATAGAATAAAAGTATGGAGCACTAGACATCCGTCTTACACACCATAACTCAACCGGTCAACTCGCCCGATGAGTCTTCACATGTATTGGGCTCAAGTGTACATTCTCCCTAGGAAAGTGTTACATGAAATTGAAAAAATTTGCAGGAGCTTTTTGTGGAGTGGACATAGTTATTGTGCTAAACCAGGGCAGATTGCTTGGGAAAATTTGTGCTGGAGTAAATCTCAAGGAGGACTAGGTTTCAGAGATATCATTATTTGGAATGTTGCTTGCCTTGGGAAATATGTTTGGGATATTGCCAAAAAGCATGATAATATTTGGATAAAATGGGTGAATGCAAGTGTATATAAGGGAGAATCAATGGTGGGATTACAATCCAAATAGTAATTCCAAATTGTAATCGGAAAAAGATTTGTGAGGTTAAAGAGCAAATTAAACATTTTTATTCGCATCAAGATTTTTGTGATATGAATTCTTATTCTATCAAAGCTGTTTATAATAGAATGAAAGGGGACAAAGATGTGACTCATTGGGATAAAGTTGTATGGTGTAGATTGAATATCCCTAAGCAAAGATTCATAAGTTGGGTGGTCAGTTCAAGGGAGACTTCGGATCGCAGAGAGAATGTTTCACATCAACGTCGGCAATTCGATATTTGCTTAATCTGGGTGGCACGAGGTGGAAACTCATCATCATTTATTCTTCCACCGCAAGTTTAGTGAGCAGATTATTCATGAAGTGAAGACTTGGTCAAGATGAATACAAGGATAATAGATTTTCGAGGTTGATTCAATGGATCAACTCTAGTAGAAGCTCAAAATTTAAACGAGCGAACTTGGAGTGCCGGGTATTGTTGCCGCCGTATATTTCATCCGGGAGAGGTAGAAATGATTCCCTTTGGAAGCAAGCAGTTCCTAATGTTGCTACACCGATTAGGGATATGAAACATGAAATTAAACTGAGAATTCGTGCTGTAATGCCTCAGAAAGTTGCTAGAGCAGATATTAACTGGTTTAATATGTTGTAAGGTTCTGGTTTTGTGTTATGTCATTTTGTTTTGGAATGCAGTTTTGCTGCTAGGGTCTGTTTAATTCTAAATGTATTAGAATGATGCTCTTGCTGCTTGCTTGAGCTCTAAGTTGTAATTTTGCTTTGTGATATTTTAATCTTACTTAATTAGCAAAAAAAACATTTTGAAGTAGCACTTTTTCAATTGAGTAACATTTTGATGAAACACTTTCGCATAGGTAACACCTTACACCTTTAGGTAACACTTACATATTGGTAACATTTTAAGGTAACACTTCAGGAAAGTATTTTTTTAAGAGTATTATAAGTACAATTTTTAATATAACATTATGATTTTTTTTAATTACTTCATATTATTTCTTATAAGAGCAATGTACTTAAAAAACTCATCTTCCCTCAATAAAAAAACAGAAGTCATCTTAAATTAATTGAGTGCTGATCCCAAAATTATTGTTGGCGCGTAATCACCCGTCAAAGAGAATTAAACTCCAAAAAAACATTTAATTTATTTTCAACTATAATTACAAAGTAATGTTGCTTAGGCTTTAGTGTTTCACCATCGCCGTCCTTCTTCGTTCCAGCTAGACTCGCTTGCTCTCCTTCTTCGTTCCTATAACGATTCATGTCAAGTTTTATGCAATTAAATAACCACATAATATGTTGATGCAATCTAATAATTAATCTAAACTTCCCTTTGTCTTTAACTCTCTAACACACAACTTACATCCTATTCTTAAACTTCATGTTAAATTACTTTTTCTGCTACTCTAGACCCGAAATCAACATGTAAACCGACCCAATAATATTGGATCTTGAACATGAAAGTAGGCACCAAAATTGAAATATTACCACCCCGAAAAAGAAATCAGCTGGGTCAAACCTAACCTCGACCGATTGAGTGTCCAAATTTTTAATCTAAAAAATTCTATAATTTCCCAAAAAAATCGTGTAATCACATTTAACAAAGGAAAATTTAAATTTAAATTTACTTTTTTGCCTTAATGTTAAATTATGGTGAATTAATCATATATGTCAATTTTTGAATTGACAGTTTTAACAGTATGATAATTACAAAACTCATATTTAGAAACTTTCACTCAAGTTATTACTATACTTATGCATTTTTAGTAGATTCCCGTCTTTTTCTCAATTCATCAATCGTCGGCCACATTTTAGTGGAAGACGACCGAACTCGCTTCGACGTTTTGGGCAACCCCTAATAACCAACGAATAACTAGCAAGCGCTTTTGATAGAGAAAAAAAGGGTTGTCGACTCGCAAACAAAAACGACAAGACACGACCCAAGAATAATCCGAAACCGAATTTACGACCCAAAACCTACCGTTTGTCCATATCTACTCTCGAATATCAATAACATAAAAATCATTCATATATGTGCATACATAGTGTGTTAGCCAGCTTATCTAGAAGTGAGTATTGTTATGGCTGATTTTTTGCAGATCAACGTCGACATTGTGAAATATGTGACGCTGACGTTGACGAAAGGATCGTGACGCATGGACCAGGTCAAAGGCTAACTGATTCCCTAAGAATAAGGAAGGTTGAATCCAGGAGTACTTCAGTCAGTTGAATGAGTCTATGGACGTTTAAATGATGCGCCGAGATATCGTAGGGAAGTGACGAGATTCTAGCTAACTACTCCCTAGATTTGGGGATGCACGTTGAGTTGACAAGAGCAAAGATAAAAGGACCGGAATGATAGAAGCGAACTTCACTTGAATTGAGGCAATCAAGCTTAAGAACATATAGTTTACTATTGCTCACAAAATACTTGAGATATCACATTGCTATTCTCTTTCTTGTTACAAGTGATTACATTGTACTTTGAATAAAATTCATTAGGTTGTATTGATCGTTGATCACCCGATTGACGATTGCAAGTAGTGGATTGGTAGACTCACATCTACCCGCGGTTTTTTTACCCACCTTCATTGGAGTTTTTCCGCGTCAACACTTGATCGTGTCGTTACCTTCTCTTTCATCTTATTTACATTTGCATAACATACATCTCATAAATCTGGTTGTTGTCGTCCCATATCGAATCATGTCGTTCTAGCAAAATCAGCATAAACAAGTATAATTTGGATCATAAAACTTATGAGCTAGAGTTACTAGTCATTTCATGTAAATTTGCCAAAACCTTGATTCAAACGCACATCTTGTGATTGTAGACTGTAGAGAAATATAAATTTTTCAAAACGGACAATCAGACCCGAAAATATTGCTTCAGTAATTCACGGGATTATCAGAAATTTTTTTTAAAAAAACAATATCACATCCAAAAAAAAGAAAATCAAAATGTATACACATGGTAAGAAAATCAAACTAGGGAAAAGAGAGAGAAAAAAGGGAGAGAGGGAAGTTGATAGGGCATTGAAAAAGGACGATTAATTGTTGAAAAAATTAACTTCATGAAAATGGGCAGTCAAAAGTCAAAACACAAAAACGTTTCGATCATACTAATAGGGTTTACTTACGTAGCATGCCCTCAACAACAAACAAGAACAAAAATAAAACTAAAAACCCCCAAAATTAATACTTCAAATACTATATATATTTCAAAAAAATACACAAAAATAAAAAAGGAGAAAAAAAGGAGGGATATTTGTTTCTCTTTCTAGTTTCTATCAATCTCTCTCCTAAAGAAGAGCAATTACAGCACCTTACCCTCTCATCCCCACCACCATAAATGCAGTTTGCAACCTCCCTCTTCCCTTCCTTCTATCCTTGCTCACAAATTCACATACTCTTTTTTTTATTTTTCTATTTTCTCTCTCCTCAAATACTATACGCTCTTTGCAATTACTCCTCTTCTGCCACACTTCCCTTCTCCACCTGTTCCCTACCCTTTCTTCTTCTTCTTCTTCATCTCAACCTTCAATTACATCATTTTCTCTCTCCTCTAAACATACTCTTTTTTTCTCTCTTCACAAAGTTTAAACTTTGAATCCAGATCCAACCCTCCTCTTCTTCTCCTTGTAAGTCATCACAAATTCTCTTACTATATACTCATTTTATCAGTCTATCTATCTATCTATCTGTCTGTCTATTTGTGTGTTTGTGTGTGCGCGTATATATACGTATCTGTAACACTATTTTTTTTAAACAAGAACTTGTTGAAGAAAAACTTCTTTTTTTTTTACATGAAATGCCCTAGTTCTTTTTTTTTCTTACTAGTATGATGAGTTTGTTTTGAGATATTTTTTGTTTAATTTTAATAAAAGATTTCCATTTAGATTTTTGGGCTGTTTTTAAGCTGAACGTTAGTGTAATTTAACCTAAATGTGAACCATTTTTTTATTTCCGTTATAATTCTAGAAAGAGAAAGAGGAGCTGAAAAGCGTGATCTTCGTTGGCGTTATAATCTGTGTCAAAGAAAAAGAACTAAAAAAACAAAAAGGAAAAAAAAGGTGGCTAATTTGGAATTAGTGGTATGTCAAAGGGCCCTTTTCACACTGTCAACCCTCATTATTTAATCTTATTTAGGTTTAAAAATACTACATTTTTACATCTTGAATATCGTGTAAATAAATATACTTAAAGATAATAAGCTCAATTTTGTTATTATTTTTTTTACTTTCTCTCTCTTCTAAGACATTAGTCAAAGGGTATAGACTTCCAAGAGAGAGAAAGTAGAGAGAGAGAGAGAGTTACAAAACCAGAAACCACCCCCACGAGTCAATCTAGTAGAGCTAAAGTCACCCAAAAATTACAGAGGAGAGAGAAAATGAAAAATGCACATAAAGACAAAGTTTGTTCTTAAGACATAAATCTAGGGTTTCTTTTTTATTGAGGGGTTTTCTTTTTTCTTACTATATATCCCACTACAATTATTTCAGTTAACAAAATTTACTCTTTTTTTTTATTCTATATTTTGTTTGGGACTTTGGGTAGATCGGAAAATGGAAGAAGTGAAGAAGGATCTGGATTCTCTTCATAGTAGCTGCTTATAATCTTCTCAGGTGAAATATTTTCCTTATTTTTTGAGATAATAATTTAGTATTTTTTTAGTTAATATATATATTTATATATCTAATTATTTTTCCTAAAGTTTGGTGTACGTTCATTTTTAATATCCTTAGTGAGTTAGCTTTTCACATCAACATTCTCTCACTTAGAAGAAATCATTTTTTACTAGAAATGGAAAATTATCATATTTTTGTAAACCCTTTTGAGATAATTGCAAACCCCAAAATCTTGATTTTGATATGTTGATATGTTATATGTAGAAGTTGTGAAGTGATAATCCATCAGAAACAACAACAAAAGGAGGAAAGTAAAAGAGGGGAAGAAAAACAAAGAAATTCGCGGTGTAGAAAATAAAACAAAAAAAATGTTTCAGCCAAATATGTTTGAGACACACCACCAGCTGCTAGACATGGCAGCTGGGCATAAAACTCCGGACAGCGAGTTGGGGAAGATGAGAGATGATGAATTCGAAAGCAGCCGATCCGCCACCGAAAATCTGGAGGGCCTTTCGGGTGATGATCAGGATCCGAATCAACGGCCTAAGAAGAAGAGATACCACCGTCATACTCAACATCAGATTCAGGAGATGGAGAAGTAATTTTTAAAATTTTTATAATTAATTTTTAAAGTTGTAGATAATAGGATTATTGGATTAGGTAAAAGTTTATTTGGAAAGGAAATGAATTGATTTTTTTTTTTTTTGGGTGAAAAATAAAGTTTCTTCAAGGAGTGCCCTCATCCTGATGATAAGCAAAGGAAGGAGTTGAGCCGTAGATTAGCGTTGGAGCCTCTACAAGTGAAGTTTTGGTTCCAAAACAAGCGCACTCAAATGAAGGTATATAAATTAATATATATATACATATACTACTCCTTTCGTCCCATATTATCTGGTTAATTACTCGCAATATATGGCTCGTGCTATGAAATGTTTAGAAATTATTGTGGAACGAAGGGAATAATTACTATGTTATATGTTCCATATGGAACGAGGTCCTCCCCATTGGTGGAGAATGCACAACAAGAAGTTAGGGTTTTTTTTTGCGATTTTCTTTTCGAATTCGCTCCAAGTATCATAATCTTAAGATAGAAAATAGACTTACTTTCGAGTTCATACTTTCTTCAACGAACAAGCTTAAGAACTGGAAAATCCCTTTTAGTAAAATAAAAAAATTAAGGTGAAAATGGTGGGATGGGATCCTAGACAAGATAGGATTAACACTTCTACTTTACCCGTGAGTAGCCTAAATCTATCACACGGTAATGTATTAAAGATTGGTTTTTTGTTATTGCTAATGTTTGCTCACTTATGAGTTATGAGTATTACATGAAACTATATTTCATAGGATTACTAGCTAGCTTATGAGACAAGGATTGCTTAGCTAACAACATCTTCAACTTATTGAGTAAGTGTCCACTTGTACAAGTAACTATCACTTAACCTTTTTGTTTTTTGACAGGAAACGTTCAGTTAACTTGTTTAATCATTGCTATTTAGTCCTATAAGTCTTATTCCTATTAGCAAAATTTTAAAAGTAACGTATTGTATGCTTTTGCTAGTGGCAATGCTATCATGAAAATGACTATATCTTACTAGTTATTAAGAATCGCTTAATTATTAGTCATTCCATAACACATCTTCCTATGCTACACAAATGAAATGTACTATAGCTAGCATGCTCATTAAAGTCTTTTATACTTCTTCTTTATTAATTATGAGATAATAATCAAAATTGTTCACCTCCATTGCATGATTATAGGCCCAACATGAACGGTCAGAGAATCAGCAACTTCGATCTGAGAACGACAAGCTTCGAGCTGATAACATCAGGTTCAAAGAAGCCCTTAGCAATGCTACATGTCCTAATTGTGGAGGGCCAGCTGCCATTGGTGAGATGTCATTTGATGAGCAACAACTACGAATCGAGAATGCTAGACTTAGAGAAGAGGTATATTACACTTTTTTTTTTTGAGGGGGTATATTACACTTAATCTCATTAAAAAACATTTTTTTAGCTATAAGATCTACTATTCTATCCAATGGCTAAAATACTAGTTCATCTCTTCTTAGATAGTTTCATAAAATGTCTTTTTTTATGCAAATATTACTTCTTTTATTAATTGATGGTGTGACAATCAGAATGGTTTTTATAAAATTTGCCGAAAACATAATGTTTAAAGACCTTTATTACATAAATTATATACTAATGCTTCTTACATTATCAATTTTTTTACAGATTGATAGGATATCAGGCATAGCAGCAAAGTATGTAGGAAAGCCCTTAGTGACATACCCTCACCTCCAAAATCAAGGACTACAGTCACGATCCTCCCTTGATCTCGGAGTTGGGAGTTTTGGGCCACAATCCGGTATGGTAGGGGACATATATGGCTCTGCTGGTGATCTTTTACGGTCCGTGGCCCCTCCTACTGATGCAGATAAACCCATGATCATCGAGCTCGCAGTTGCAGCTATGGAAGAACTAATCAGGATGGCTCAAGCAGGTGAACCCTTGTGGGTTCCTAGCCCTGATAACTTAACTGAAATCCTTAATGAAGAGGAGTATTTTCGAACTTCCTCGCATGGGATCGGTCCTATGCCATTGGGCCTAAAATCGGAGGCCTCGAGAGATTCGTGTGTTGTCATCATGAATCATATGAACTTGGTTGAAATTTTAATGGATGTGGTAAGAGCACCTTTGTCACAATCAATTTTTTGTTTTTTAAATCTATTAATTTTTCCTGTAACTAATTTAAGTTAGTTTGTATTGTAGAATCAATGGTCATGTGTATTCTCTGGGATAGTATCAAGAGCAATGACCCTAGATGTTTTGTCAACTGGAGTTGCTGGAAATTACAATGGAGCTTTACAAGTGGTAATTAACACTAACTGACTTATGACTAAGATAATTTAATTTGGTTTAAGTTAGTTAAAAGTATAGTTATCAATTTCACTCATATTCCACTACTTATTTGTGTTTAATCACAGATGACTGCTGAGTTTCAAGTCCCTTCACCACTTGTTCCAACGCGTGAAAACTACTTTGTGAGATACTGTAAGCAGCACGGGGACAGTACTTGGGCAGTGGTTGATGTTTCGTTGGATGGTTTGCGCCCTAGCCCGATTCCAAGGTGTCGTAGAAGGCCATCTGGTTGCCTGATACAAGAGTTGCCTAATGGTTACTCTAAGGTATTGAATAAATAAAAATCCTACATAATGTCATTGAGATGATTCAATCATAGCTTAAGTAATTATATGGACTTAATTATGAATGTAATTTTTGAAGGTGATGTGGGTTGAACATGTTGAAGTGGATGATCGAGCCGTGCACAACATATATAGGGCACTCGTAAACTCAGGCTTAGCCTTTGGAGCTAAACGATGGGTTTCAACTTTGGATAGGCAATGTGAAAGGCTTACTAGTGTTATGGCAAGCAACATGCCAGCAGGAGAGGGTGGTGGTAATTTGCTTCTTTTGTCTTCTAAAAATTCCTCTCAAAATTTTACTTTATCCCGAAATAGAGAAATTTGTCAAAAACAACCTTATAAAACATGAATTTTGCGAGAAACCACCTTATATAAATATTTAAGCAAAAACAAACCTTAAACAATTTTTTTTTGTGGGTACAAACCTTATGCCGGATAACGATCATTGACCCAAGATTCCCAGCATTAATCATGTCATGTGCAAGTCATGAAATGTGATCCTTTGTCCAACTTTTTATGTACCGCTTGTATGTCAATTATCTAGGATCATTTTTATAAGTTGGATAGAATAAGATTTGGACTATTCTTGAAATAAAAAGTGGGACAAAAGATTTTGATTCACATTTTCTCGAATTTAAATCCCATCATCCCACTTTTTTATATACCGTGTTTATGTAAATTGTTTTGCATTGTTCTGGATATTCAATTAATATTTTCTAATCTGTTGCCCTACAAACATTCATCTTTTTTAACTTTTTTTTTGTTTGTTGAAAATTGTGGTAGTTATAACAAGTCCAGAAGGGAGGAAAAGTATGTTGAAGCTAGCAGAGAGGATGGTAATGAGCTTCTGTGCTGGGGTTGGAGCTTCAACAGCCCATACATGGACAACATTGTCAGGTAGCGGAGCTGACGATGTTCGAGTCATGACTCGAAAGAGTATGGATGACCCTGGGAGACCCCCTGGCATTGTTCTTAGTGCTGCTACTTCATTCTGGATGCCTGTCTCTCCTAAGCGAGTCTTCGATTTCCTGCGTGACGAAAACTCTAGGAGCGAGGTATAGCCCACAAGGCCACAACATCAATTGAAGTATTTAGAATTCTAAATTCAGCTTCATAAGCTGAGAATATATTCAATTGCATCAAGTTGCCAACTCGAGACTCAATTACTTGCAACATATTCTTGCAAATATTTCCTAGATTATTAGTGCAAGTTTTCATAGGGAATAATTGATTGAATTAATCGTGAAATCATGTCTTCTTTTTACAGTGGGATATCCTCTCAAATGGGGGATTAGTCCAAGAGATGGCTCACATAGCCAATGGCCGTGATCCGGGGAATTGTGTGTCGCTTCTTAGAGTGAATGTAAGTATTCAATAATTTGTCTCATTTCAGTTGCCAATTTTCTATTACATTGTATACAACGAATTTAGTCAGCCCAAATTACACTTTATTACCCTTTATGAGGTTGTCCTAATTGTAGTCACAAAATATCTTATACGACCGTTTAAATTTTTTGTGGTTAAATATAACCTTCTCAACCAATCAAAATATTTAAAACGGTTTTCTTTAGCCATGAATCATAGAAAAACCCTAATTGTCCAAGGTTGTGAATATTGGCATGCTTGTGTTTGGTGCAATGACTGATTTGGGATGACTAGGTTATTGTATACAATACATGTGACGTGCACAAATTCTACATTTATGGTTTTATAACAACACCTATGCCATACACTCGGGTGCACCTAGTTCCGGATGCACCGGATCAAAGTAGAAAAATTATTTTGGAAATGAGCAAAAATAAATCTGAAACGAGCAAAAACCACTTTGGAATGAGCAAATAAACTTTCAAACAAGTAAAACTAACTTGGAAATGAACAAATTACTTACAAATAAGCAATATAGCTTTTGAAATGAGTTGATGACTTTCATGTGTACCTAACTCTAATTCATTAAGTACCTATAGATGTACCTTACACATTGTGGCTTTATAATGGCACAAAACACATCAATTCAATCTAAGGGAACTTTGGTTGTGACACTTGTGTTCATTATTTTGTTATGGTGAAATGTAGAGTGCAAATTCAAGCCAGAGCAACATGCTAATACTACAAGAAAGCAGCACAGACTCAACAGGCTCCTATGTCATCTATGCACCAGTGGATATTGTCGCAATGAATGTGGTCTTGAATGGTGGAGACCCGGATTATGTCGCACTCTTACCCTCGGGCTTTGCCATTCTGCCGGATGGGCCAGTGGCTGGTCATGGCGGCGGTGCCATGGAGGTTGGCTCAGGTGGTTCGTTATTAACGGTTGCATTCCAAATCCTAGTGGATTCAGTTCCTACAGCCAAGCTCTCTTTGGGTTCTGTTGCTACGGTTAATAGTTTGATAAAGTGTACTGTGGAAAGGATTAAGGCTGCTGTAGCTTGTGAGAGCGCTTGATCAAACAACTGGATCGGTGTGCTTTTGCTGATGGTAAGCCAGTTTTCTAAATCTTCCTTTTGTTATTTCACGAAATTGTGTAAGTTTAGGGTAGAAATTTTGTGGTTTGAATATTACATCCCCTTGATACTTCATTGGTTTTTAAAAAATGAGTTACACGTCACTTTTGTTAAAGGCTGTTTGAGGCTATCTGGCATCAATATACTTCCTCGATCTTATTTAGTTGCAGCTTCTGTCTTTTCACGGCTCTCGACATACAATATCGTGGATATTTAAATTATTCGATGATAGAAGATTTATGTATTAGTGAGAAACTAAATTTATATATATTTATTACAACAAGATCATACTTGATAATATTAGTGAAAACATATGATCGTAAGAGCAAATATTATTGTATCATATTATTCTGGAACAATATTCCTATAAACACAAGCAAATAATGTTACCATTTCTCCTAGGTTAATTCCAATCTCTTGTAATAGGCATGAGCACTTTTGCTCACATCATTGTCCTATCTTCTAAGATGTAACAAAAAGTAAATCAGGAAAAAAAATCCACAAAAAAAAAGGAAAAAAATTGCACGCCAATTATCTTTGCCTTTTCACCAATAACAAACCCTTATTACAGTATTTACTTATCTTTGAGTGTGTTGTCTTTTCAAAATATGCACATTGTTTGGTCTCTTTTATCTTCCTTCTATTTGTCTGATCATTGTGATGTCCTGATTTTGGCGCTTAAGAGATCACTAGATTGCTAGAAAAACTATTTTATTGTGTATTCTTAACCTAGCCGTACTATATATTCTAAACTGAAATCTTCTATTTTTAGTCAGTTGAATGTAGCTAACACATTATTAATCAACCACATAAATACAAGTGTCTTCTTTGTTTTGTTAATTTCTTTTATTGCTTGCATTCGTTTTAACATCAACCGTCTTTCAGCAAGGGAATTGGCTCTTATCTTTTGGTTTTTTGCAGTAAGCTTGATTAGTAGAGGACTGGACCAAAACTAAGCTTGAGAAGGGGAGTGTATGTGTTACAACTTTTGGGATTTTACAGTACTATATCCATGGAAGAAGTCAAGAACGCACCTTTTGTGATCCTTGCAATGGTGTATGCATGAATTACACAGTAGAAAGGAACTCGAAAAATTGAACTATCTCGATTTGAAGGAACTTATCAATGGCTACCATTACAAGGGAATTGGGTTCGGGTATTGACTTCGCCAAAAAAAATAGTCAGTAAAACAAAGGTATATGGACTTTAAAAATATATCATCGTCATAAGCTATTCGTTTCCTTCCTCCCTTTGACTGTTAATTTTGTTGCAAGTAATTATGGCAAATTAAAGCCAAGTTAACTTGAGACTTTTAGGGTAAAAAAACCTTGTTGCATAAGAGTGTTTTGATAATTAGGCTGATTATCTCCCCTTCTTTAATCCTGATCATCAAGTGTATGTTTTTTCTTGTTTAAGATTAATGTAGGAGTACTTTCCAAACCTATTTACTAACTTGTATTTTGTGTGATTTTCTAAAGGATGTCTTGCAAATTTGTGCTCCACTTTCCGTTCTCTTTTTTTTTTCTCTCAATATTTAGCTAAGTGTTGCTAGTAGAAATTGTATAATCTTGGAAATGGTATTGACAACTAGTATAGGATAACCTTCACAAAACAACCCTAATTTCAAAGTTCAAACTTCTAAAGTTTATGTATTTCTTCCTTGTTGGACAACTTCGACTTAAAAAATATACCCTCCATCTTATAATTATTAGATCGATTCACCATTAGTTTGACTTGAATATTCTTTACAACCTTTGCATGCTTCTCATCTTCCTTCTTTATTACATTCCATCAAATTAATAAAGGTATGCCTAGAATTTGATCATAATCGGATTCCTTCCATAAAAAAATTGTGAAAATTATTTTCGGACATTCACGTGTTGTTATATCGTACTATTTGCATGAATTAGCATTCATAAGCAGAATTGAAGCCTACGGATACAAACTTTCTTTAAAGGTCAACTACAAGCCATTCGAGTAGTTCATGTCAAAATATTGTTAGATGATATAGCACAAATTTTGGCAACAATATCAAATAAAGCTTGCTCTTCTCAAACGAAAAACCAAATTAAACGTCTTATCCTGCTAAGTATGGTAATTCTTGTAAGTTGTAGCAGTCTAGCTAACTTCTCCCTTGGAAGAGAGCAAATTAGATGGTAAATATTTACACTAATACTACTAGATACTGCCATACATCATCTGATGAACTACCTACGCAAACAATTCAATTTATAGTAAGTTCAATATTTCAACAAAAAAATGTCTTCATGATGCCAAAATATGAATTATTTATATAAATACTATGTGAAATATGTGGTTCATCATGGTTTTTTAATTATTTTTTAAATTTACGATAAATGGGTAATAAAAGTTTTTATTTTTCAATAACGTAATTAACCTAACTTATCTAGATTACTACCCAAGGGTCGGTAAGATGTTCAAAGAAACTCAACCGGTTCTATTAACTTCTCGATAAACATGTGAAATTCATTTTTTCGAACATTTACTAAAGAAATAGAATTATTTTTTCCGTCTAACCTATCTCAATTGAGAAAAGTAAATACTCTCCTCTTTTTTTTAATTGTTAAACTTTACTTTTTCCTTATACATACCACCTATCACATCAACATTTTACACCGTTCTACCTCATATAACCCACCATCCATGTTATTAATCCACCTAAAATCTACCCACCTACTCTATTTTTTCTCTCCTACATTATTTTAATGTTTTTTTTCATTTTCCAAAACCAAACATTCTTTTTTTTTTTTTTTACTTCTTCGTTGATTGTTGCACAATAATTTCCTTAGCTTCTCCCACAAAAAGCGTACTCTAACAATTAAATAAAAACGGAGGGTGTAGATAAGAGTGTAAACAATAACAGGAGGAAGAAGTTAAAAAAGGAACATACTCAGATACTCTTAGTACAAAAACTAGGTTAAAAGCCGATGATCATAAGTAAAAGTCAAAGATAAAGGCAAAAAACTCGAATTTCAAGAAACGATCTTGGTCTTACCATCCATCATTCTCAGCTACTCTAGTAGTAAAAAGAAATGAATAAAAGGCCAGAAATAACTCACGAGATAAAATTTAAAAGGGAAATGAAAGGTAAAAAATAATGTACCTTAGGGTATATAGCTGGATATTATATGCAGCAATGCATGCAACGTAACCGCGTAAAATTTAAGAGAGCACTGAGGAGAGAGAAAGAGATGACCTGCGGGTACATGAAACAACAGCAGTCTCAAGCTCAGCAGACAGAACTTTATAATTTCTTCAGTTTCAGAGCAGCAGCCACCTCCCAACATTTAATTAATAGTAGTAGGAGTATAGTAAAAATATAAAATTTGACGTCCAACCAATTGGAGTAGTAACAATTAATGAAATCATGAATGTAGATTAAAGTTTGTTAGTATAAAGTTTTTATTTGGTGACGAATTTAACCAAATAAAGCTTCCATCTTTTTTGTTTTCTTTAATTTTAATGACTAATATCTCGTGAGGTTTGTATTGTAGTGATAATGAAGGCGATTGTTTGAGGCTAAATGCAATGTTTTCATAGTTATTAACTTATTATTGGAATCACAATTAAATTTGACTTTTTTTGGTTTAGTACAATAGGTATGGATAATAATGAATAATGGACTTGAGGTTGACAACGCCATATATTAGAGCCCATATATATGCCATTTGTAAATTTTCTAATTAGGTGTAAATAGAAAAAGAAAAGTACTTAAATCGTACATAAATTTTGCCTTGTAGACTCCTTAAAAAACCTTGTAGCTTCCACCATCACCTAGACGCTATCAATGGACAAAAAGCACAAAGCTAGACCAAGCAAAAATGAATTGCCTCCCCCATACCCAAATAACTATAGGCTAGATATCTAAATTTTAACATAAATCAAAATTGAAATCGAAAAGAAGTGCAGTCTAATAGAAGGATGATTAATATCAATTGAAATATGTTCAAAATTATCTCGATATATGAATATGCCAACATGAATTGACTCGACAACTAAATAACTAAAACTCGATTGTAACTTGTGTTAGCCGTTAGGTATGCAAACTCATTGTCCGTAATGGTGGTAGGATCCCAATAACGTCATGTGTTTTTTTTTTCAATGGAGATTCGTAGGGCAAACAAGAGCAAAGAGGCTAAACCATCTATATTGGACAAGCAGAGATTTTTGTAGTTCGTTTAATTCATAGTTTATCTTTGTTAGGGTTCTTAAAAAATAACATATTTTCCTAGAAAGATGATATTTGTTTTAGCAAGAAAAAAATAAGTAGCTTCGTGATTCTAGCTCGGACACATGTTGTAAACTCGCTAATTCTAATAGGGTTATGATTATTCCAACCTCTATTTAAAGGGAGCTTGAATCATTACTATCGTGCTCATAAAATACGGAGATATATTACAAAGACTCTTAGATTTCTAGGCAAAGTTAGAGATTGTAATTCACCTGATATGTGAGTGTAGGGTTCACTAATATTTGTTTTAGAGGATTAGTGAAACTTCAATTTGTTGGTTTTCCTCTACTTGCTATATGGAGAGTGATGAGTGAGATTTATCTCATTCTTAAGATAGATTTAAGGCCATATTCGCTTATGTCTTTTTTTTTAGGATCTTTTCCTTCAATTTCGCCTCTTATGTTGTTGTCTATTCTCTTAGTTCAATTTGTGTCCTACTTAACAATTTTCTTGTTTAAATAAGTTATTATTTCCGTTCCTAAATGAGGTTTTTTCTTATCAAATTTGATCTTTCTTTGTAGGAATTTAGGTGCCTACAAGTTTATAGGGGTGCAAAAGGAGATAAAGAGCTTGGAGCTACTTTTTTATATTTGGATGTGATTTCTGGATTGCAGTGTTTACTCATTCTTAGTACTTTTCCTTTGTTGATGTCAATCATGATCGTCTTTGTATAACTATTTAAATTTTTAATAGAGTAACCAAAAACCTGGCCTTATTTTCGTTAGCTTACTTGTAGTGAGTATTTTACCTGGTGAGACCTGCAATCCTAGAAGTTCAACCCTTGCTTATTAGCACTTGATTAATTTAGGTGGGTAGTTAGGTTATTTGAATTAAAGGCTAGCGACGACCTGATTCTTCTCTTTTTCAGAGAGGTTTTCCACATTAGAAAATGTGTTTGTCATTGATTTAATTCTTCGCTCCTTAAGGTTTGTTCATATCGTTTTCTTGTTACACGTTTCCGCATTAGTCCGTACAAACTTGAACTAGATCAACATCGAGATTCCAAGCATTGTTTGTGATATCCTCTAACAGATTCTTTAATCATAATGATATAAAAACTTTTTCTACATATTGTAGGGTGCGTTATCATACAAGTTCATCCACCATGTGGCATCTCTCCTCATGCATGAATGCTTGAACCCATGCGTTGCACATGAATTATATGTTAAAGACCAATCCACCTTTACTTAAAATTATAAATGCTTAACAAATCACAAAAATTATAATTATACATTTCTGCGTTAAGAAAAATTAGAAATTAATCCTACTCCATCGGTTCATCCCTCCCACACATATAACGTCCGCTACACTCTTCTATCTTAGACGATAG
>CANSZD010000191.1:315000-543092 GCA_947648045.1 Beta corolliflora | reverse complement strand
TTATTACAGTGATCCTTCTCCAATTTACCTTAGGACTATCACCCTAAATATACCAATAGACCTTTTAATGGAAAATTTACCATTAAATACAAACTGACCGCAAAATGATGAAGAATCAACTAGAGCGGGGTCCTTGATCAAAAAATTTCCCTCATAGCCCATGAGTAACCTTCTAGGAACATTGACAATCCAGCACATCAACTTGTTTAATGTAATAAGAATGAAGCTCATTTAACCCATAACCGATCTTGGCTTTGAGATAAGGCCCAAAAATGCTTTGCAATGCAACCTTTATTCCATGAGATAGGCTTTCCTTGAAATTGAAGCCCCGACACACCTTCTTATTACACATATAATCCCAAGAAAGGTGTGACTTCCCTAGAATTAGTATCCAAACCTTTCCAAAGAAAGCTTCTAAGAATAGTCCCAATCTCTTTGTAAGCACGTTTGGAAGCAAAAAGATTCGGCACCGGATTGATTGAATGCCTTGCGAACCGAAGAAATCCCGCTGAGTTACTTACTAGCACAAGAAAGCTTCTTAGGCGTCCAAGTTTTGACTCTTAGCCACCACTTTTATTAATAAGTGGCTTGCACTCATTATAAAAAGGGCTTCCTTGAGTGTAGGGAACACCCCAATACACGAATGGAAAGCTTCCCAATAGGTATTTGTAAAATATCTTGCGAGCTATTTAGTGCATCTTCCGTGATACCAAAGAAATACACATTGCTTTTGTCAAGATTGAGCTTCTAGTCCGAAGTGGAGAACTTATGAAAAGCTTGCATAATAAGAGTAATTGAACTAGCATCGACTTTTAGAAAACAGCACAAATCATGGAGAGAACATTAAAGTGAGGTGATCTGAGCTTCCGCCATATCGGGATGAAAAATCGGGGTCGGGAATAGTCTGGCCCGATCCAAACAACGACATGTAGAAGTGCCATTCAACCGAATCATAGGCCTTTCTTAGATCAATTTTCACATACACCTGAGGGCTAATATTCTTTGTAGAATAGCCTTTAATAAGCTCAATAGCAAGTAAAATGTTATCGAAATGGACTCTATTAAGGAATAAACCGAGCTTGGCAAGATCAACAATATCACCAATGACCTTCCGAAGCCTCAGAAAGTGATAATTTTAGCAATTATCTTATAAATGACGATGCAGCGAGCAATAGGTCTCAAATCCTTAGCGGGAAAGGATTAGGAACTTTAGGTGCCAGAGTGGCGAAAAGTACGGTTTACCTCATCCCGAGTAAAATTCCATTATCAAAAAGTCCTAGATAGCCATGTACATTTGAGGTTTAATAACATGCCAAATTTTCTTAAAAAACAAGCTATTAAAACCATCAATACCAGTGCCTTGCTATCATCAATGCATTTAAGAGCATAATCAATTTCATCGAAGAGTAACGAGGAGAAATAAGATCATGATCGGCATCAACACCGACACCTTACCGGCTCTCATGATTGTAATATCAACCCCGAGGGAATACTAGCGGCAGCGAGATCCCCGAAGGCTTTTATAAAATTGCATCAATTCTAGGCGGAATATCCATGGTGCCCGAGTTAACTTGTTGCCATGAGCATCATAAAAAGAACATCAATGCTATTTCCCAGCAAATCTATCTTTCATTGCACTGAAAAAAGAAGTGATTGTTACCATCACCAAGTAGACCACTTGAATTTTAGATTTTGCTTGTAAGCACTTTCTTCAATAGCTAGAAATTTCCTTAATAAAACCATATACTCGACCTCCCGAGAGTGAATAAACTCATCGGCATAATTACTACAAAGAGTTGTTTGAATTATGTCAAGTTGCTCTCCCGAGTTGAGCAATTCTCTTATCCAAATTTGCAAAATCTCTACGGTGCGGATGCTTCAATTTATCTTTCATTGCTTTAAACCTTCTCCGGACTTGCTTCATCCAAGGTTAGACCGAAAGCGAAGCCAACAATCATGCACCACTTGAGAAAATTCCTCATGATATGCCATGTAGTTAAAAAACTTGAAAGGTCTTCCTCCCGACTCGGTAGCAGCTGTACATTTCACAAGTAAAGGACTATGATAAGAGAGCCCCGGATTTAAATAATCCACCACCACTCAAACATACTTGCTCATCCAAAGAGAATTGACAATGCACCCGTCAATTCAAGAATCCTATTTTCCCATGGCTCTTATTATTCCAAGAATAAAAATGCCCACAACTCCTTAACTCCAATAAATCACTATTTTGCAAACAATCGACAAAATCCTTAATTTCATAGGAAGATAAAATCTTACCCCTTGAAATCTATCGACATAATCAAGCAAAGCATTAAAATCCCCATAATACACCACTCCTCTCTGTGTTAAAGCATCAAGTCTCAGATCGGCTCGATCCAAAGACTATTCCTTGTTTCCACGGTATCGGACCCATGAGACAATAGTGACTTGTAATGTGTCCCCTGTACATTTATCGAATGACAGAACCATGAATCCATTGCTCTTGTGTATACGTGACTCGAAAAGTAACATCGGCGGTATTCCAAGCCACCCCAATTCTACCTCTATGAGAAGCATTATAATTATCTTCCCAACTCCAACTACCACCTAACTTCCTTCTAACTTTCTCTTTATTGCTACTTTTAACCTTAGTTTCTAATAAGCCAACAAAATTGATCTTATTATGACTTAAAAACTTCCTCACTTCAACTATAGAAGAGGGATTATTCAACCCTCGACATTCCAAGTACTTAAAATCATGTAGGTGATATATGGAAAGAACTAGTCCCCCTCATCTACTGTGTGAACAACGCACTGGTCCCCGTATTGACTTGTTTATCCTTGTTCCCTTTAGATGGAACAAGCTGTCCCAAACAATGTCACCAACTTTAACTTGTGGCTTCTTGTTTCTCACTTAGTATCTTGCACAGCCTGAACATGAGACCTTTACGCTTCTGCTCCGTAGTGCACATCGGGGTATGCCCAGGTGGAGGCTTAAGAAGACAGAAGATGTGCTCTTTTAGGCACCCATTTTTGTGTGACCTTAGGATCGATCCCCTAGTCACAATAGCGACCTTCTTCCTAGCACAATCATGTCAATGATTGACATTTATGACAAAAGGAGGGAATCGAATTATATTGGACCTTTTGTTCTAAAATGTTACCATTAGAATCTTGATACATACTACTTTAGGAACTTCCTTAGTCACATCAACTTCAATAAGCACCCTAGCAAATGAGACTCGCATTTGTCTAGTAGTACACTTATCTCGCAAATAAATGAACTCCAACCGTGGCCGCGATTCTACTTAGTGTTTCGGGACCCCAACAATTAAGTGGTAGATTAGGAAATCTAACCCACAAAAGGAACAACTCATAATCTCATTATGGAAGCTAAAATTAGGAGCCAAGCTTTCACAATCATTGGTCTATTATTCAAAGTAAATGGACCAAAGATATAGTATTTCATTTATATCCTCCATACTTTCAAACTTAACAAGAAAATAACCATCTTCATGCAAAAATACTTTAGGGTTTACTCACATTATTCCATTCAAGAGCAATAAACCTAATAATGGCTCCAATAGAAGGTGTTTGTCCCACAACATATAACACTGACATTAGCCCATACATCGGACAACCTGTTCACTTCATGCTTATCAATTTGAGGCAATTGACTTACCATCTTTGACACTAGGCGTGACAAATTTCAATGACATTCCCTTGGGCGATCAACCTCTTCTCGGCAGTCAAAGTAGACCACGTTTTTGTATGGGCAACCTCTCCTTGTGGATTTGGCTCGAACGAGGCTCGAGTTCTACAAAAACGCAGTTACCTCGGTGCTAGTCATATCAATGCGGCGTTTTATCAACACCACTAGAACTTGCCGCATTCACCTTTTCCACCATTGTTGCTTGTCTTTGAGCTATCCTATTTTGCTCAAAAGCTAGCCGCATAGCGAAATTGCACTTTGCACCCATAGGAGAATCATTTCCGGTAGTAGCTAATGGAGTACCATTACACTCGGCACCGAAAATCCCAACATTTCCCACCAAAGTTCATTGCTTTGATGCTAAAATTTGTGCTTGGCGAGTTATCGGAGGATTAGGAGTACGGTATTTTTTTCTTTCGACCCATAATAAGCGAGAAATTAGTAGCTTACACCATACATAATCTCAAGCTTGTCAATGGAAGAGAAACCCTAAACCTCAGCTATGCCTTTCCCGCTGAGTAGGTCCCCTCCCGTTTATATCGTCTTTCCTCACTACCCCACCATCAGAACCCTTAAGGCTACCAAGATTGGGTTTTTGTAAGCATTTGAAGCCATTGTCATTTAATTTGTTGTAAGACGTTTAATATTTGGTGTTCACTCATGCCATCTATATTCCATTCATAGATGGAAGAGGCATTATATTTTGGTTGAATAATTGTGTTAGGGCGACTTCCGAGCTTGGAATTCACTAGACTCTATAGGAATAATATCAAGAGGTCCGGTATTTTTGTGAAGAGAGTTTAGCTACTTCGGTGTTTTGTCATGGTTGGTGCTAGTCTCGGCATCGGGTGTCGTCACTTAAATCTAGGACAACGACAAGATATTATGCCGGACTCATTTCTTCCTCAACTATTCTTGAGGTAGAAGGTTCAACCACTGCTAATTTGGTCTTTGAAGTCATGACTTCTTTTTTTGAGCCTTTTAGCGAAATCGAAATGGTTTAAAAATCGGATTTCGGAGGATCTTTCCGAGTAGAGACTAAGCTCGTCTATGCTTTAAGGTTTTGTTTCTCAATTTTTAGAAGGCGATTTTCAAAAGTGTTAAGGCCAATGTTTGTAAAATTGTTTTGTAGGATAATATTTTTAAGGTTTGTGGTGGCTTCTTCCCGAGATTTCTTGAGAGGAGAAGCCTACTACCTTGTGCTCACCTATGGAGAAGGTAATTTGTCGCAAGGAGGATGGTCGGCTTGAATAGTGACATACTGAGTCTCCCAGGGCGGGTGTCATTATGTTGGTGTTGACTTGGGTTCTATGGAATTAAAAGGGTAATCAATGTCATGATCAAAACTATGGAGTTCGAAACCAATCAAAAAATAAAATATGGGCTCTATGCTGTTTTAAAAAATTGTAATAGCTTTCTTGAATCTTTTCCCGAATTTCTAGAAAGTGCTTAAAAAACCACGTATTTGTCGTTTATAATGCATGTTATTCATAGAAGGAAGATGGGAAGATCGTCCTAGGCTTTCAGCAGAGAAATGGATCACGAATACCTAGAGCTAGTGCTCTGTTAAAGGACTAAGTTTAACACTACTATCAGTATTGTATAACTTGTTGTAAGTCGGTATTAGGTCTTTATAAATCAGGTCTTTATTAACTTTGGGTATCTCCCAATTGTCAATACTTTGCTTTCAAGGTTTTCTATAGTAAATGTTTCATTTTTTTACCAACTTATTAGCTTTACTACTACCACGAGAAGAGGGATGGAGCTCCTCTGCTCCATATAGAACTTTGACTAGCTTGTATTTATCGTGAAAAGAAAATATCAATCATATATATGAGTTCTTTATTTATTCCTCTCAATATGTTTTCTAAAAAATATCAACTTTAATTTTTATGTTTTTTACCATGTGCAATTAAGATGGTTAACAGTCAATAATAGGCATTAATAAACGTGCCAAGTCAAAAACTTGTTTCGATAGAAAGAAGATGTATTAGTAAATTTATGTAGTATAAATTGTGTTTTGAAACTATAAATTGAGGCAAAGTCAAAAACATAATTAGTAATTTCCTTCAAAAAATATAGTAATAACATCTATTTTCTTTTCTTTAAGGGGAAATAACATCAATTTTCAATATTTCATATACTATCTTTTACTTTTTTTTTTACTAAACTTAAGTTAGACCATAGTTTCTAGCATTGGCATAAAATAATTATAAGTAGTATCGAGAAAAATATGTGTTTGTAACTGAATAACATCTTTAGGTTGTGTTAATTTTAACCTGGGAAACTTATTAGATCGATTGAGGCGATCGGCTTTATTTTCACCTTTTTGTTTACACTGATTGGGCCTGTCGACTGCACAACGGCCCGAAAAGTATTTTTTTTTTTAAAAAGTGAAGAGAAACATGGCTCTTAAGAGTATGTTTTATTCACCTTGATTTTGCTAACTAACTTGTCGTATTTTTCTGAATTTCTTGTAAACATTTTTAAAAAAAAGTAAAATTAGGAGAAGAGAACAAATCCAGCTAAAGATTTGCCATTTAGAGTTTTTATACTTTTTGTTGTCTCAAATTCTAGGGTTTAAAGAAAAGCCAAACAAAGGAACAGAATGGCGGAGAGGGAAGCATGATAGTATACAAATGAGCTTTTTACCCTAATTTTATACCAAAATAAAAGTGTAATAGCAATGAGCTGTTTACCCTAATGAAGGAAGAGAAAATAAACCAAAAGAATGGACCCCCCACCAAGAAGAAGACGCATTGACAAAGGAAAAGAGGCAAGAAAAACACAAAGGCTGCCAAAAGCATCCAAAATGTTAATAAAAATAGAAATAAGAAATCCAAATTCCAAATAATATAAGGAAAAAAATAAAAAATAAAATATTCAGAATCCTTCATCTCTCATCCCACCCACTGTCCACTGAAGCCTTTTTCTCGTCTTGTCAACATCCATGTCCTCACCCTCTTTCTGACCCTCCACTCCCTCTTCTTCTCTATCTCTCATTTTTCTCTCTCCTCCCATTACAGGACAAAAGAATCTTACCCTTACCCTTACCCCCCTTCTGCTTAGAAATTACCACTACTCATCTGCACACGTTAAATAGCCCAAATAACGGAACGGAATCGAGAGACCTTTCTTTTTCTCTGTTGCAGATGTTTCAGATTCAGACCCCATACATTATAGGACCATTTGCAGTTTGGATTATCATCGTTAACTTGGGTCAGTGGATGTATAGAATAGTTAACATTATTTTTTTACTCATTATTTTGTGAGTTTTAAAGTAAGATCCTCTTCTCTTGGGCGAACCGTATTAAATTAACTAAAGTGAAATAAACTGAACTAAATTAAAACTAAAATGAAGGCGTGAGAATTGACAAACTAAACTAAATTAAAACGGTAAGAGTAAACAAGTTTAACTAAATTGAACTAAAACGGAAAGAGTAAACAAGTTGAAATTGAACTGAAACTGTAAGAGTAAACAAGCTGAAATGAAGTGAAACTGGAAAAGTAAACAAGTTCAACTGAATTGAACTGAAACTATAAAAATAAAGCGAACTGAAGCCGAAATGAATGAATTCAATATCTATCGCGAAAATCGTCAAATGAGTCGTAAAGTTTAATCCCAGGACCCCAAGGATATGAGATGGGAAGCGATGTCATTGTTCCACCACCTCAACCTCATGTCATGTCATGTTGATATTATGTTGATATTACTGAATGCACTGTAAACGTTGTCCATGCATAGAAACGGAACAGGGTAGGAGGGGACAGTAAAACGGTATTGAATGAGTAGACTAGGGGGAAAATGATATTCAGTGAATAAGCAAGTGTGTGAGTGGTCTGGGCAAGAATTTGTAGGAGAGAGAAAATAGAGGAACGGTTTCCTGGCAGCTGACAGCTGGGGGTACAGGGGGCACAGATGGCTCACATGATATCTCACCTCATTTTAGGGACACCACCCATTCATTACGTCATTTCTATACCTAATAACAAGCTTCTTTTGTAGTATACTCCTCAACAAAATTACCCTCTCTTGCGGTCTTTTTTTGTTTGCTTCATTTTTTCTGGACTTCTTTTTAAGCGTTGCTTAGAGTAAAGATGTAATTTCGTCTTTTTGTATATGGGACAAGAAAAAAGAAGAAGAATAAATTATAGGGATTATAATACTTCATCTGCTTTCTTTTAATTGAAATAAACAACTTGCACAAAAATAAGAGACAATTCCCGTGTGATTCTGTGAATTGTAAGAGAGATGGGAGTAAAAATAAGAGTATAAAAAGTCAAATTACACAAAAATGTTATAAAAAATAGAAAAGTGTTGCAATTAAATGAGAGCGGAAAAAGTACATAAGAAGACGATAACACGATCTCTTAGGGACAAATTAATAGGAGAGTGGAACAATCTTTTAGGGATGGAGGGACCGAGGGAGTATTAGTTTTCAATTAGGTCATTTACGATTCTGACTAATTAAAAAAGATTTTGCTATGGGGTAAAGATTGCACAAATTTTATTTTGTTACTTTATCAAGAATTGTATTAAGTGAGTAGGTAGTTTTATATTGTAGTTTATGAAATACAAATCACCTACATAGGAAGTTGGAAAATGAGCAGCAGGTGATAGCTTAGTGGTGTTGGCGTCGCCTCCGATCCCGGAGATCACGGGATCGAGTCTCACCCCTTGCAGGAGGGATCCCCAATTTGTCCCCTTCGCTCAAGGGATTTCATCTTACCTTTAAAAAAAAAAAAAAAAAAAAAAAAACATAGGAAGTTGGGAAATAATATAAATAGGTTAGGGATAAACAAAATAAAACTGGCGCAATCTCATAGGGAAGGATGGAGTAGAATTCATTCATCATACACCCGGGTGTACCATGTGCATGGTACACCCAAGACTAATTTTTGCTCATTTTAAACTCTCATTTTTGGTACATTTTGCTCATTTGGATGATTTCAAATGAGCAATGCTTCAAAAAGTTGCATTGGGTGTACCATGTCTAACTCATAGGGGTGTAAATGAGGCAGAGACAACTCGCGAGATACTTTAGATCGACTCGGTCAAATCTCGACTCGAGTGAGCTCAACTCGAGATGTTGGTGAGTCTAGTTGATCGCGCAACTCGATACTCGACTCGATAACTTGTGAGAAGTTCGAATACCCAATTATCAATAGCAAAATAGCTAAATTCAACATTTTTCTACCTTAATAGTTGCTTTTAACATGGGACACTTGCAGCTACTCGAAATCTACTTCGGTCAAAGCTCGACTTCGGTCAAAGCTCGACTCGGTCAAAACTCGGTCATCGAGTGAGCTCGACTCAACTCAAACTCGACTTGAAATGCTAACAAGTCGAGTCGAGCTAGCTCAAACTCGAACTCGGCTCGCATCATTGACACCCCTATGATGCTTCCACGGTCACCTGATGTATAATAAAATTTGTAGGAGGGAGTACGATTTAGAAGCTGATTGGGTACATTTTCTTCGACTTATTTTTCCTAAATTTATATAAACTTATTAAAATTTACTAAAAGTTTTTGAAACCAAATAAATTATTTCCCTTAATTTACAAGGTCGAGAATTTCTTGAAACTTATTTGAAATTATCGGAACTTATCAAGACTTATTAGATCAAAAACTTATTTAAATTAATGTGAAATAAATACACCGTCAGTGTAACTCAATTTTAATTCATTTTGTTTATGTAACGTATATAGTGATGCTTAAATTTTTTAATAAGCTGTTAAGCTGAAGATGTATCAATATTGTTACTCGTGTTCTTCATTCTAATTATGTACTTACACGAAAATGTATACAACTGAAACATAAGTTGTTAAATTAATGGATGTAAATATATATTAATCTTGTACTAACTTTTATGTTCATTTTGCAACCTTGTATCGTTGCGAAATCATACCAACCTTGTTCAACTAATCCAAAGTGTTAGAAAGTTGTCAATTATAGGATTTGTGAGGAATTCAGGAAGTTGGTTTCTAGTGGACTGTAGCATTTGAACATGAAGGAAGCAAATAAGGGTCTGTACTCAATTACTCATACATTGTCAACCTTGAACCAAGGTCAAAAATTATGAGTTTGAAAGATAACTTTAAGATACACTCACAGCAAATAGCTTTCTATGTGTTCATGGTCTTTCACACAATCGTTTAAATAGTGTGAAGGAAACATTTAAGGCCATGAGAAACACAAATTTTGATATAAAGTTGAATTTTTTTTTTGACAACGTGGAAAACGTACACAAACAAAAAAACAACAAAATAAGAAAACCACTCAGTGGTACACAAAGGGGAAGTTATAGTCTCGAAATGATTTCGCGAGATCGTGAGCGGGAGCAACTTCTTGCCGACTAACCTTCAGGATTTTACACCATTGAAAAGTAGCTGCTAGTCATTTAATATCTTGAATGGTGTGGTCGACATGCATATCTCTAGCTATAGGCGATCCCAAGAGTCTAACAAGATTCTCTGAGTCAGTATAAACCAAGAAACAAGAGAACGGGGTAGTTCTGGCCCAAAGAAGAGCAAGCAAACAAGCCTTGGCTTCAACTATCCTGAAGAGCCGAAGAGGCTCTTAATCCTTGAATCTGGCCCATGGAAGAATTAAAAGGCAAAAAATTAGCGACCCAAGCGGCTACAACCAGGTGAGAATGTTTACTCCAAACCCCATCCACACGAAGGATCATATCAGGTGACGCCTGTGAAACATTACCAAAAAGGGTAGAGATAAACCCCGGAGGAGGACCATTTCGTAGGATATTTTCTTGTTGCTTTTGCTCTTCCTGAGAAAAAAATAAAGTGTTGCTGATGCCCTTCCCCAAAATTGCGCTTGAGGGCCTCCAGAGTAGCACGTGATTGTCTGAAAACTCGATCATTTCCAATTCTCCAAATAGCCCATAGGATGCCAACAAACACTGGCAGTTGATTACCATTCAGACCCTCCTGTTTTCTATGGTGTAAGATTTGTTGAACCAACCAAACCTTAAAAGGAAGCATCTAGGTCTGAGCCATATTGGAGTCTAAATTTCCCATTTGCCAGACTTCCAAAGCGAGGGGACACTGTCTGAAGAGGTGCTGGCAATCCTCAGCCTTTTCTAGACAAATAGGGCAACTATCATTGATTCCAATTATAACACCCCTGAATTTCGAGTTACTATCTAAACTAAATAATATTAAAATTCTACGAAAAATCGGCGGAGCTCAGGTCCGAAATATGGATTGCCTAAAATTTAATTTAGGACTCGCGTCCAATTATAAACTTCTTTCATCAAACCAGCAATCCAAATTCTCAATAATCCTCATCCAGCTCAAAAGCCAATACATCCATGCATAATTACCCGAAATTCCAAAAGTGTTATTCCACGGTTATTGTGAGAATAACCGTTAAGGATGAGCTACAAGTACTGAATCCAAGTCAAAGCAAAACTTAACTAAACTATTACACCAATACCCCTCCTACATAGATTAGCAGATGTTGCAAGACTGTTGTGCCATAGTTTCCAAAGAAAGAGTTTCCATTTAGGCATGATGTTCAAGCTCCAAAGAGTGCGAAAGAATTGCCCCATCTCTGAGCTCGTCATGCTACAAATTTCTTTTTGCTGATTTTGTATAATAAGAGAGTAACCTGGTTTAGTAGTATAATCTCCAGAAGTCGCGAAAGGCCAATAGCGGGTATCAGTAGTAGCAGGATGAATCAGAAGCTCTAGTGTAGCGATCATGCGAGCACTAGTAGGCACAAAATACCTATAAAGCTGAAAATAATGGAGAGGTATTGACTCTTTATCTAAATTCAAACACAAAATTTTGATGAGTTCAGGTAAAAGATGATTGAACACAAAGATGGTGGTAATGAAATTAAGAAGCTCTTAGCATGTTCTTTGCCTCTTTGCTATGTCTACATTCCTTGCTCCAATTTTTTTTAGGTCTTTGAAGTTCAACATCATCAAAATGAAGCATAAGCATCCACTAGTAGGAATTATTGAGTATATATAACATTTGCTAACACAATTCAAAACGATAATAAGTACGAAATCTTACAAAATCATATACTACAAAATCTAATTGTTTTGGTGATTCACATTAAGTCATTCATGATAAAATTCATATTCTACAGTCGGGTGTACCATATAGATTTTGCACTCATAACTTGAAAATCATGTGAGAATTGAATGTTGAATGAAACGTGTGTTCAGGATAAAACATAATTAATAAAAAAAGCTCATGAAATAATCTAAGAAATTGCAAGAAGTTATAATGATTGAATGTAGTTGAGGAATAACACAAACTTAGTCATAATTGAACTAATTCATCCAAGCACTCAAACTTCTAGGCTCTCAATGATAAATTCTCTTGAGAAAACCTATAATAAAAAGGTTTATGTAGGCCAGTACGTTTCTATCAACAACTCAAAAAAGTATAGATTCGTTAGCGAAACATGGTCTAAACTAAGGTCACGAGTGAACAATAAAAAGAAGTTCGTGTAAACAATATATACCGCAACATTAGAGGTTGAGTATGATCATTTGCTCAAATGTGCAAAATTTGGCATGATTAAGCCACATATTGAAATCAATACTCCTGATTGGATCCCCTATATGATTGAGCTTTGCCAAGCACGAGCATACACAATTACTTGGCTCATTCTTCATCTTCTCATAAGCCTATTATGGTCCTTGTGCATATAATTTTGTTTGTGGAATGCTCAAATATATATATATATATATATATATATATATATATATATATGAATGAGATCTCGTGAAAACCATCTTTAGGCTGAAAACTGAAAACAATGAATCTCAGCCGTTGATATTTCATCGCGCGGATATATATCAATTAATGTAATCTGGTCGTTCATTCTTCATCGTGCGGTGAATATGAAACCTCTTTTTTATACCAAAAACTTTCTCTCTCCTCTCTCCTTCGTTTATCTTCAGAAACGCAAAAACTTTCTCTCTCTCCTCTCAAAGTTCAATCTTCTTCCTGTTTTGCGCAGCTTTTTTCATCTTCTTCCATTGTTTTTTGGTTTTAGATTTAGTTTATTTTCGCTTACAATTTTTTTTTTGAGTTTTAATTCTTATAATCTCTAGATCTAGATCTCGTTGTTCGAAATTTTATTGTGAACTTTTTGTTAGATCTAGAAGAGAAAATTTTGTATATTCACATGATTTTTTGCAAGATTTACTGAATTTTCGTTTTTTTTTTGAAGAAGCTATTTTTCAGTTCGTTTTTTTGTTCTTTAGATGAATGAGGAAGAAAATGTGCAGAAAAAACTACCTGCGAGGAAATAGAATGTTGATGAAGCTGCTACAGTTATAGATGCTTCTGAATTTGAACGTAAGTTGTTAAATCTGTCGTAAAATGTTGTTAAATGTGATTTTCGTTTTTCGAATGTGGTTGTTCGTTCTCTCTCATGACTTTATTATAATTTTTTTCAGTCCAGATTATTCGTCGTGTGTTTTTAATACATAAAAATTGATTTTATTTTGTTAGATTTTTAATTTTCACAAATTGATGAATGTTAGGGTTTATACTTTTGCTTGCTAGTGTTTGCTTGTGTGTTTATATTTTTTGTTTAGTATTGTTGATTCTGTTTTGTTGCTTGAATGTCATGTTACGTTTAAGTTTTCTTGTATATATCTTAGTCCTTTTTGTTGGCTTGGTGCAATGGCTTCCCTAGCTCACTAATTTCCTGTATTGTCTACTTTTGTTGTATATTAATCATGTATGTGTTCAATATGTTTTTAGTCTGAAATTTTTTGTCTAAAAGTTTTCAATTAGTGTTGCTGATTTGTGTTTCCAGTGATTTGCACTTCCTCACTTACACTTGTGCACTTATTTGTTTCCCTATTGTGTTGGATTAATCTTCTATATTATTAGTAGTTGTTCATCTTCTATAATTAGTTACCCTTGTCATTCTTTTAGTTATCCTTATGTGTTGAATGCTTGCTCTTTTTTGTTACATGTTCTTGTTTTTAATGAGTTGCACTTCCTCACTTATTTGTTACACTTGTGAGCTTATGTATTTCCCTTTTGTGTTGGATTAATTTTTTATCATTACTACTTGGTCATCTTCTATAATTAGTTACCCCTGTCATCTTTTTAGTTATCCGTATGTCATGAATGGTTGCTCTTTTTGTTACATATTCTTGTTTTTTGATGAGTTTCACTTCCTCACTTACTTGTTACACTTGTGCGCTTATTTATTTTCCTTTTGTGTTAGATTAACTTTTTTGGTGATATAAGGTGTTTCTATGCATACAACAAGAACTCCAATTCTAATCTTTTTGGGATTGTTGGTTATTAGATGTCTTTGTTTTGAGGCATAGAGGAAAAGTTCTTTGCATTTGATTTCCTATATTCACTAGATTAAAACTCGTAATGTCTTATGGTTTTGTCTTTGCCATTCGATTTTAGCTTATAGATTTACGTGATTCGAATTGTTATTTTACTCCAAATTCACTTAGGTCTAATGGCAGGTTGGCCGTAAGTTAAGACACTAGGAAGGAATTGGAGCTGCTTTCTTAAGGCTATCTAATTGTTGCTGTTGTTGAGGAGGAGAAGGTGAATCAAGAGAAGGCATGAAGTATCCCCATGCTCGAAATTTTGGAAATTAATCTTGTATTGTTTGTACTTTGTTTAAGTTTTTAAGAAACTTCAGCATTAGTTTGTTTTGGCTTTTTTATTGAATCCCAAGGGTTAGTCTTGGGCTTTCAAATTTTACTGTGGGAATTTTGCTTGCAAAATGCAAATGTAATTAACTAATTATTCCCCTTGTCTCTGATGTGGAAGAAAAATGGTTGCTGAAAACAAATTTTTGGACATTGTATCACAAACTTAGGCGAGTTTATATTGAGAATCTGAGACTCAGATGAATGCAACATCATCATAAAGGAAATACGATGCTTGATTTGGAGAAGGGAAGTGAAAAAAAATTGAAGCTTATGAGCTTATAAATTACCTCTATTTCGTTAATAGTTTACCTTTATGGGCTTATAAGTTACCCCTATTTCGTTAATAGTTTACCTTTATGGGCTTATAAGCTACCCCTATTTCCTTAACAGTTTACTTTTGTATTTTAATTACTGGTTAAGTTTGAATAACCATGAGGTGCTCATGTTATCTAATTAGCTATCCGTATCAGTCTATAATATATGGGCAACTTTCAGCTTCAGATTCATAGAGAGAAAATGCTCCCTAGCTTTCCTCTGCCATGGCGGGAAAGAAAGGGGGCCAGAAACGTGGAATCTCGTCGGATCTAGAAAGAGATTCACCGGTGCAAGCGTTAAATAAACCGAGGGGCCCGTCATCTGATTCGCAAGCTAAGAAAACTCATTCGATTGAAGAAGTCATGGGAATAGAAGCATTGGAGTTTGGTAACTTTGAGGTGGGGGAAATTTTGACTCCACAACAATCAATTCTCCAGCTACGTCAACAGTCTGAGTTGAATCGTTCTTTCTCAGAATGGATGACTTCAATTCATCAACCAGAGAGGCAATCGGCAAGGATTGATTCAGGTAATTCCAACCCGATTCCAATATTGCAGCAGTTTAATGAGGTTGCTGAGAATGTGAATGAAAATATGGTAGAACCGATTAATAATAAGATTCAAATTGACCTAGATGACATTAAGGAGGAGGTTGATTATTGGAATTCTGCGATTATATGCTATGTTTTAGGTGCTAACCCTCCTAGTATGGTGATGGAAGGTTTTGTTCGAAGGATTTGGAGAAATTTGGGTGTAGATAAAGTAGCAATGGTGGAAAAATGAATTTTTGTAGTGAGGTTTAGAAGTATAGAGAATAGAGATAAGGTGGTGGCTGGAGGATATCCTTTCTTTGATGGAAAGCCGGTCATGGTGAAGGCTTGGTCTCAGGACATTGATTTTAAAAGGGATGAAGTGAGGAAGCTGCCAATATGGGTTCAGTTAAACCTTGATTTTAAGTATTGGGGCCAAGGATGTTTAACTAAAATTGTTAGTAATGTAGGGAGATTTTTAAAGGTTGATAATGCTACGCTGAAACGAGAGAAGCTTCAGTATGCGAGAGTGTTAGTGGAGGTGGAAGTGTCTCAGAAATTCCCTGATGCGATCTGGTTTGAGAATGAAAAAGGGATTGATACGGAAGTCCAAGTACAATATGATTGGAAACCATCATTTTGTACTACTTGTCAGGTCTTTGGGCATGAAATACAACATTGTAGGAAGTCAAGACATCAGACTTGGGTGCTTAGGAATGTTCATAATAGGAATGCAGAAGGTGTGGGAGTGGAACCTGTACATATTCCTGAGGCTCAAAACAATGTTCAAGTGGATGCAGAGGGTTTTCAACTGGCACACAAGAGGGTGAGAAGGGCATCAAGCCCAATTACTCGAACATCCACAAGAAAGTCGTTCAATGTTCTTCTTTGTAGACACAGGGAAAATGAAGGAGATCAAGGGGAACACGTTGGTGAACGAGAATGATGGAGGGGAGGGATCTCTCCCTCCCAATGGATAAAATTTGTTCATGGAATGTCCAGGGGGACTTAATAGTCCTAGGAAACAGAAAATGGTGAGAGACTTTCTTCACCAACATTCTGTGGGACTAGTAGGATTGCTGGAAACCAAGGTGAAGCTTGCAGCTATGGGCAAGCTTTACCGGGTAATGCTTAATACATGGTGTTTTACTTCGAACTCTTCATTTCATAAAGGTGGTAGAGTGATTATGGCTTGGAATCCTGAAGTGTTTGATATTGATATAAGAGGGGGTGCTAGTCAGTGGCTTCACTGCATAGTGACTCCTAAAAATGGTAATTCTAGTTTTGATTGTACCTTTGTATACGCATTTAATGACAGAAATGAGTTTTAGATATTTGGGAGTGCCCATTTATTCTAAAAAGAATTTCAGCTGCTCAATGTGAAAGTCTTGTTGAGAAGATGACTAGTAAGATAAGAATTTGGAGTTCTAGGAATATATCTTATACGGGGAGAGTTCGATTGATTAACTCTGTCCTTATGAGCATACATGTTTACCGGGCCCGAATTTTTATTTTGCCTAGTAGTGTTATTCATGATATTGAGCAAGTTTGCGAGCTTTCCTATGGTGCGGTAACTACTTCTCTTCCAAGGGTGGCTATGTGGCATGGAAGGAGTTATGTAGCAAAAAGTAGAGGGGGCCTGGGTTTTAGAGATGTTAAAAAGTGGAATTTGGCCAGCTTGGGCAAATATGTGTGGAATATAGCCACCAAGAAAGACATTGTCTGGGTGAGATGGATTCACGCAGTTTATATTAAGGAGGGAGATTGGTGGGACTATACACCATGTAGTGGTAGCGATTGGTATTGGAGAACCATTTGTAAAGTGAAGGAACAATTAAAGGAGATATACGATAGGCGGGACATCATGAATATGCAGCCCTATTCAATACAAAACACATATCAGCAGCTAGTTGATCCCAAGGAAATGGTTAATTGGGATAACTACGTATGGAATAGATTGAGTGTGGCTAAGCACAAGTTTATTAATTGGTTGGCTATGAGGGGAAGGCTTCATACTGCAGCACGTATTGCAAAGTATAATAGTTCTGCTCCTCAGGAATGCTGGTTATGTGGTTGGGGCACTGAAGACCATACTCATCTACTGTTTAGTTGTTGCTACAGTAGGCAGATTTTGTCTCACATTAAGAGTTGGATGGATATAAGCTCTCCTCAAGTTGAAATTAATAGCCTGATCAGTTGGATAAATACTTGTGGAAGAACAAAATTCCAGAGAGCAGCTTGGAATGCTGCAATTGCTGGAGTGGTGTATGGTATTTGGCAAGCTCGAAATGAAAGCAAATGGAACATGAAAGTTCCTACAGTTCAGCACATGGTCCAGGGGATCAAGGAGAATGTTAGAAGAAGAATTTTTCTAGTTCTTCCTAGGAAAATCTCAAGAGCGGATAGAAACTGGTTCTACACTCTATAGGTGGTGTTTTGTATAGTTAATTGTTTTTGTGCATTTTCAAGAGGGAGGGGTCCAACCTAGTTGGTTTGTTCCCTTTTGATTTTGTGTTTAGGTTGTAAAGGTTTTTTGGTGGAAATATATCTTTTAATTACTTAGCAAAAAAAAAAAAAAAACTTTCAGCTTCATATGGGTAACTAATAATGATATATGGGTAACTATTTAAAGAAATCTCTATTTTGTGGACCTTGGCTGTTGAAACTTGTTTTTGGACGTTGTATCACAAACTTAGGCGAGTACTTATTAAAGTTGTCTATTAGGGTGCAAAGTGATGCTTTATTTTAGGAAGTAGAATAGTTGTTGTAGTTTTTGTAAAAAAATAAAAAAAAAATTGTGGACGGTTCTTATGGTTGGAGGGAGCATTGAATGAATTAAGTTTGAATAACCATGAGTTGCTCATGTAATCTAATTAGTTATCCTTACCGATCTATAATATATGGGTAACTTTTAGCTTCATATGGATGACTAATGATGATTAATGGGTAACTATTTAAAGAAATCTCTATTTTGTGGACCTTAATAATGTTGCCAATACTTCTAAATAGTTCACTTTTGACTAAAAAATTGGAACATTTTGACAAAATAAAACTAACTCAATTTGTAACTTTTAGCCAGAGAAGAGTAACTAAAACGAGGTTAGGAGTAACTTTCACACAAGTATCGTAACTTTTGACAAATGTAAAACTACTTTGTAAGATCAATCTCATAATTTGGAACATGGACCTCCTAATACTAAATTTTGAGAGAGCCATAGACCTATTTTTTGTGCACCTTGAAAGAGTAACTAAAATTTTAGGGGTAACTTTCCAGCTTCATATGGGTAACTAATATTAAATAATGGGAAACTTTTGATGGTAAAGTGTAACATAGCAACGAAATGAAAACTAAATCAACTAGTATGTTCTAGAGAAATGAGAGTAACAACAACTCGCCTTTGTATCATCTTGACCTACAACAAGAGATCTAAAGTTTCGGTCTTCTCATCTGAAAAAACAATTACATCAATAGCTTTCTTGCTTGTCGTACCTAGAATGTCCAAATGCTGCACAAAAGACTCAACAACGGAAGGTGACCTCCTCCTCTCAGCTGCCAATCCATCAGATGGTGGATTTGACTTTTGATATGATATGTCAACTTGTGAACCTTTATCTGATAATGAAACAGAGAGGCGTGGTACTTGCTCGTTAATGAATCCATTGGAATCACATCTACTTAGCCAAGCATTCAACATAGGCCAAGCATAGGAAAAAAACATATTATCATCAGCAAGATATTACAAGGTTTTATAAAAAGGACCAATAAGCTAAGTATTTAGTTCCTTACCTAATGTGATCAACTTTTCTATGGATGTGACAATCTTGCCTGGTCTTTCATTGCAAGAACTCTTCAGCAAAGCAAGCAAGGAATTCATGGAACGCTTCAAGATCTTAGAACCACCACTTCCAACCAAGATTTTCCCTAATCTAACGAGATCATGGAGCCAATGAAGCCGGATAAGCCATTCATCTTCTCCAAAGCTTTCTTTAGCTCAATGTAGTTCATAGTTCTTGTCATCACCACTTATCACCAAATGTATAACATGTTGTAATATATAATAAGATCATTAAGATATGAAACCTTCCAATCACAAGATTAATATAATATGAAACCTACCAATCATGCTATTAAGTTTAATATCTCTAATCTTTTTGAGAAAACATTTTCCATACCTTACTTCATGTGATATGATACTAAATCCTCAGAAAACACTCATAAATATATAGAGTTTCCTGTACACGAGAATCATCATCAGCGAACTCGGAGCTTTACAACATAAGATTATTAACGGCATACACTCAGTTGCACATTTATTCTTATTAGTTACCCATATCAAGCTGAAAGTTACCTAAAAATATAAGTTCCCCAAATTACATAACTAAAAAGGTGAGCAATTTGCATGCTGATATATTTCATAACCAGAAACAATGAACATGTATTCCTATACTAGGAGATGAAATCTAACTTACAATTTGATTAAACCAAAACTCAATAGCTTAGCTATATCTAACATACAAATTCATGAATTCAATAAATTAATCAAACTATAACTTATAGCATTTAGAATCACATCACATCACATATAAACTATAAACATAACAAAAAATGATAACAAAAACCAAAAATCACTACTTTGAAGCACTCGAACCAAATCACAAGCAGTACGAAGTTTCTCGAAAAATCGAAATTCTACGCTTGATTCGAAGTTATAGGAAATCGAACTACTCAAATTAATCCACAAAACGCAAAAAATAATCCACGAAAAGCAAAAACTAATCCACGAAAGTTAATAATTGGAAGAAAATAATCGAACACCAGTACAAACCGAAAATACCTTTTCTCCGTCTTAGTCTGGATATTGCTTCAGATCTTCAACAATCTTCAATCAATTATAGATTTCGAAATCAAGAACAATCGAAAAATTAGGGATTTCGATAGCTAGGGATTTCGAAAACTAAAATTGAAGCTAGCAAGTTAAATTAGGGATTCTGAATCATAAATTAGGGTTGTGCAGATAGATATTTCACGAGTGTTGGAGATTTTCGCTTTTCTAGAGAGAGAAAGCGTCTTCTTTTTTGTTTTTGAGTGGGAGAAGCGTGTTCTTAGTTCGGCATGTTTAGGAATGTTATGCGAAGAGTGTTTTTGGGAAAAAAGAAGAAATACAACAGGTTCGTGCCATCCAACGGCGAGATTTTGGTTCGTGCCATCCAACGGCCCAGATCTCACGTTTTCAGTTTTCAGCTTTGTCTTGGTTTTATTGGATCCGCATTATATATATATATATATATATATATATATATATATATATATATATATATATATATATATATATATATATATATATATAATGCTATAACATTACCACTCGACCTAATTAATTAAAATGCTACTAATATATTTCTTACCGAAAAAGGAAAGAGAAAATATGCTACTATATGATGTTAGATTATATACATGTCATTCACAATACAAGTCAAAACAATATATCAATATAATGTTGTGTATTGAACGTGGTTTGTAATGATAGTTTATTCAAGAATTATATCCATACAATTAAGACCATATTACCTTTTCTAACATTTTGTACACTAGGAACACTTTAAGTTTTATGTTACTGAAATTATACATCATATATTAACTAAAGAATTTAACAAGTTCAAACAATTTCAACTCAATTAAAATTAAGTTGGAGCTCATAGATGGATAACATTTAAGTATTTGCCAACATTGTCCATATATGAAATGAATTCCTAGACTTTTGTATTGTAACCAATTAAGTATATCCCATAGCTAGACTTTTAGCTTGTAGCTCTCAACGTCCAAACAAATAGGAGTGAAGATGAAGATATAAGCATCAAAAAAGAAGAAAATAAAGTATATCTATATTATACTCATAGACGACAGACATACGTAACCAGTCACCATAAATTCCAACATGTCAAGAACTTATCACATTAAAAATATATGATCTCTTTGCCGATCTAACTTGATGAATAACTTCGATGATGGGCCTCAGTTGTTTCGCAGATAACTTTCCTCCTAAATTTTGTTACAGGATTTTTACTATGTTTTGGGACCAAATTGTTTGAGCCTATGTTGTCCTTTGCTCAGAATGTTCCTTTGCTGCCTTTGAATCTATGTAGTATATATATCTCCATACATATTCATGCACTTAAAATTTGTCTTTTCCTGTATTTCTATATACGTGATGGTCATATTTGGTTCTATATGGCTTACATCCATATTTTATATTTTAGCCATTGAAGATGCATGTTGTACTGTCAAATTATTATACAACGTGACAGTCTAACCCTCATTAATATATTTTGTAGGAGATATACCAATATTCATGGAAGCTTCAACTCTTCTTTAACCACATGCATTCACTCTTAATAAGGTTCATAACTGTTCTCTTCAGATTGTAAGTTTATAAAACACTTTAATTAGATACATTATGGTAATTGATGAGTGCCTCCGTAAAGGGTATTTGAAACACTTCATCTAGGAGCATCTTTAACAATAAGCTGGGTTTTGATGTCGAGTATATGAGTATATTATAATTTCCTCTACGGACTAAAGGACAATTTTATTATTTTCATAATTTCATGGTGAGGTTAAAAAACACAATTTTATTTAGACCATACTTACTTTTAAAGAGTTTTCGCTTTGATTTTGATATTGACTTTAATTTTTAAATTAATCTACAAATTTATTCATCAAGATTTAAAGTATAAATCCAATAATAAATAAATAAAAACGGATTTTTCACCAGATACCCTTGAAGTTTCTTAATATTCACCTGGTACCCTCGCGTTTTCCAATAATCACCAGGTACCCCTGAGGTTTGCTAAAAATTCCTGAAATGCCACTGCCGTTAAGTTTCCGTCACATTCTTAATTCACCAAATACCCCTTAGGTTTGATAAATTTCTTTTTCTCCCGCCACCCAAACAACTACCACCACCCAACCACTTCCTCCCTCCACCTCCACCCCCACCCACCCAACCCGGAAACCACACCCCCCCACCCCCCACCCCACCCCCACCCACCCAACCGGAAACTACATTCCCGAGAACTCTCTAAGATCAAACCCGATAATTGAACCACGAGATCCAAGACAATTCACGCTAATGTCGTGATAATGTTCTAAAGAACACTAAAAACAATGAAAACTCGAATCTGAAACCAGAGTACTAAGCACTGAGTTAATAGCTTTGCAAAAATGGGCATCTTAAACCACCATCACAGGTCCACATATCTTCAAAGCCTCGCAAAATTGGGCATCTCAAACCACCATAACGAGTTCTAGTAATTCACTCTCTAGTCACATATGAGCACTTGCTACATTGTTACTATAACCAAAATTCACTCAAAACCCAAATTTAAGCAAACAACAAACAATTTCATCACATAGGAGAAAGCATACAAAAGAAATTAAACTTCAAACTACAAATTCACTTATTTCCACAATGCCTCACCTTTCTACAAAAACTACCAAATGTGCATTTCCAATCATCATTACCTCTTCTAATCTTTCACTCTTTTGTCACTATTTCGAGCATAAAAAGTAAAATCAAACGAAGTGGCGCGAACCCGAAGGGGAGACGGTGCGGCAGCACCACCGACACGCGAACAAGACAAAGCGGAGAGGGAAGAGGACAGAGGAGAGAGAAAACGCGGCGCGATCGCAGCCCGGCGAGCAACAAGGGGGAAACTGCGGCGGATGGGTTGGCGAAGAGAGAGACACGTGGGAGACAAGGGAGGAGGAAAGATAGGTTGGGGAGGTGGGTGGGTGGTTTTCGGGCCGGGGGTGGTTTTCGTGGGGTAGGGTGGTGGTATGGTGGTTTTTGGGAGCGAGGGGAGGTGGGTCGGTGGTTTTGGGGGGGCTCGGGAGGTGGGTCGGTGGTTTTTTTTGGGGGGGTTGGGGAGATGGGTGGATGGTTTTGGGGGGGGGGAGGTGGGTTTCGGGTGGTAGGGTGGTTGGGTGATGGTGGGTGGAGGTTTAAAGTAATTAGGGATAATTAAAGTTTAATTAGGGTTAATTAGAGTTTAATTAGGGTTAATTTGGGTTAATATGAATGATTTGGACGAAAACCCTACGAAGTTGACGGAAACTTAACGACAGGGGCATTTCAGGAATTTTTACCAAACCTTAAGGGTACCTGGTGAATATTAGAAAACGCGAGGGTACCAAGTGAATATTAAAAAACATCAGGGGTACCTGGTGAAAAATCCGTAATAAAAAACCATTATGATATTCTAAGGACAATTAACGACCAAATACGATTTTTTCACCAGGTACCCCTGTGGTTTTTCAAAATTCATGGGGTACCCCTGTTTTTTTAAAAATGCACCAGGTACCCTTACTATTTCCACAATATGCATGAAATGCCCTTAACGACTAACGGTGTCAAGTTTCCGTTAGTCATTAACCCTAAATTTCTATTTTAAACCCTAATTAAACCCTAATCCTAACACCTACCCCTAACCTTAACCCTAAACTCTAACCCTAACCCTAACCACCGGTCCACCACCCCTCCCCCCACCCTCCCACCACCCCTGCATCCCCACCCCTCCCACCACCCCCGCCAGCCCCCCCCCCCACCCCACGCAGCCCCTCCCCCACCGCGTCGATTTCCGGTCGAACTCCCCCACCCCCGTCGATTTCATCAAAGTCCCCCCCCCCCGTCGAATCCGTTGAATTCCCCCCCACCCTCGTCGAATCCCGTTGAATTCCCCCCACCCTATCTTCTTCTCGCGGTTATTGCTCTCTTCTCTCGGCCCAAAACAAAACACACACACTCACGCGAAGGAGGGAGGATGAATGGGCTGATGTCTTTGCTGTTTCGCACGGCGAGCAGCGAGGAGACCAAGTGTTGATGCGGTGGTTCACGAAGAGGAGAGCAACCGAGGGGTGAGAAGGGAAAATGAGGAGGAAGCAACGTGAGATGAGAGAAGGGGAAAAGGGGTGGCTACGGGGGTGCGGAGGAGGGGCTGCCGTGGGTGCGGGAGGGGGTGGCGAGGGGGTAGCAACGGGGGTGGGGAGGGGGTGGGCTACGGGGGGTGGAGGAAGGGGTGGGGGTGAGGGAAGGGGTGGTTGGGTGATTAGGGATAGGGTTTAGGGTGGGGGTTAGGTGTTATGTTTAGGATTTTGGGGTTAGGATTAGAGGGTTAATTAGGGTTCAAAGGGTTAATTAGGGTTAATGACTAACGGAATCATGACGTCGTTAGTCATTAAGGGCATTTCATGCATTTTGTGGAAATAGTAAGGGTACCTGGTGCATTTTTTAAAAACGAGGGTACCCCATGAATTTTGAAAAACCATAGGGTTTGACGTGAAAAAAACCGTATATTTTAATTGTAGAAGATGAATATGGATGGACTTAAGTTGTAAATATACCCATAAAAAGACTTAATACTCTTTTCTCTAAGAGAAGATAAGATAGCTCTAATTATTACCGTTCGTTTTGACATAAATGACGATATGACTAGGGCTGGTTAATAGATTAGGTCGGGTTTGGGTAAAACATAACACAAATTATACCATTTATTAAGAGAGTTGAAAAACTCAAATTCAACATCTTTTTATTAAAGGGAGAACCCAATTAACCCATTTATAGAGTATTTCTTACTATTAAATTGTAATTTAAACTAATTAACTTTCAATAATAAATTTACCTAAAAGTATGCATGATCAGAGTTTTCTCTATTAATGTGTTCTACTAGAGGTGTCATTGGGCGGGCCAAACTGGACCCAACCCTGAACCGAACCGTAAGAAGACTGGCCCGGACCAGATCGCCAGATAATCGGACCTGAACCAGCCCGGAAGCGGACAACCAAACGGGTTATCGGGGGCCAAATTGATGAGTGGGGAACCGGCCCGACCGTAGCACTGAACCGGATCGTGAACCGCACTCAATCCTGAATCGGACCGTAAACCGTACTTAACCCTGAACCGGTCAGTCAAACCAATCGAGAAAATACTTAAAAATACTTCATCCTCGACCCAGTTATTAAAAAACACTAGTGTATATGGACGGTATTGAAAATTATTTATTGTGAATACTAGTGCATATACAATTAAAATTTAAAAATCAAAACGGATTTTCATTTACGCAAACAAGAAAACACCGGTTCAGGTTTGAGAAAATCCAATCCTGAACTTGAACCTGACCGGTCCAGTTCAAGTTTATGCCAAGCTGAACTGGCTCGGCCTGGCCCGTGGCCATGTCTATGTTCTACACTTAATATTTCTTAAATTCTCACTAATTTCGATACATCTTTTTAGGTAGATATATATGTAAATGAGTTTAACAAGTTAAATCAGGTTAAATTCGGGTTGAAAATGTCTACCTTAACCTAACCAATATTATTAAACGAGTAAGTCGTATGGATTAAAAATCCCAACCCTAATTTACTATTTTTAGATTAGGTTTAGATCATGTTAACAGATGGCAATCAATTTTTTCCCAGTCCTAAATAAGATTATTAAGAGATAAAATTTGAAGCCATTTAAAGCTGTAATGATCCTATCTTTTCATTTACACAAAGTTTCAACTTGCTCTCAACTTGCTAAGATCATATAGTAGTAGTATATGCCGACAAACATTGCAATTAAGAGGTTAATCTCTTATCAATAGATTGAGACTAGCTAGGGGTGTGCGCTTAAAAGTGTGCCATGATCTTATCCTATAACTCGAGCAGAGTTTTTGTCCTATCTTCATTAATATCATGTGAAATTGTGAATGATGGGAGTATAATCATGTGAATCTGTGTAATTTCAGCCGTTTCAAAATTGGCAATTTACTAGTTTTCAGTATATGCAATTATAATTAATGTAATTAACATTCATGCAATGTCCTCAATTATTGAATCATTTGAATGTAATGCGAGATTACTCTTTTATTTGACGTAAGTGAGATATAAAATAAATTTTATATATTTTGAGATAGTTAGTCATGTATAATATGATAAAATTTTATAACAGTTTTTTTAATTAAAATTCACATATACTAACATATCTATACAAATATATTAAAAGGCATTCCCATTAAAGGAATGTCGTCATATGACACCCTCCTCAAACTTCTAATACACATGTTTATGATCTCATTTAAAGATATTAACAAATGCATATCTACTAGGAATCGAACCCATGACCTTTGAAATGAAATGTGAGACTTTAACCACCAATCTACTACTATAATATCAATATATAATGTTTCAAAGTAAAACATAATAAAGTCTTATGATTATATGTAACTTTTAAGACATAGGCAAACTTTTTGATCTCTAACACTGTTATTAAGACAATACATTCTCTTATCCCAATTCAATTGAAATTGTTATTTTATCCCAATTCCTTTGAAGGTTTATTTTTAAAACAATGTATTATGTCATAAAGTCCATTTTCCAATTTCGCACTAGACAGAAAATTATGAAAAGCTAATAAAATCAATTATGAAATTAATGAATAATAATATACTTGATAATTATAACTGACACGGGGCATCGCTCGGGCCAAAATACTAGTTGTCTTAGATAACAAGTGTTTCGTCAAGGCGCATAATATTAATGAAACAAAATTTCGGAACATGTTTTTTTTGCCTATTCCGTTGACGTTACTAGAAGAGTTTTATATAAATCTTTTAATGTTTTTCTGCTTTTATATTATGTACTACGTACTCTCTCTCCTCAAAGATAATAAAATAGGTTTCTCCTTTACATGTAAATGTAGCTAACTCATTGTTAGTTAACCATTTATATTAATGCGTTGTGTTCTTCACTTCTTTGTTTTTCCTTGCTGTCGATTATTTATGTCACAACGCAAAGTGTCGAGTCGACGACCTAATGATACTTAAATTTGATAAAATTCCTATCTTGAAGAACATATTCGTTGTCAAAGTGAAAAAAAATAATCTCCTAGAAGGCCAGAAAGAGATTACACTTGTACGTTTAAACATATAGGTTTACTATATGAGGCATAAAAAAAGTTTTCTTGAGTTTCAAAGAGATACAAATAAAAGTCATGCAAATCTAAGACCTTTCCAAAGTCAAATAATTATTCAATTGATATGAATAGTATGTAGGGGGATATTAACTTCCAAGTCCTCTCTAAATTACAAAACTTATGGATTAGAGGTAAAGATTAAACTAAATAATCCTTGACAAAACTTTCCCGATAATTACGTTGACATGCAATTAAATTATTATATTTCGTGAGAAAGCCTTTGAAGTCATACAGCTTAATTAATGATTGGATTGAAGGACTTGATTGGCTAAAGATTCATGTGATTATGACAGTGGGAAGACAAATGGACTTAGATTAGATAATCAGGAGGTTATAATTTATAAAGATGTCCTTACTTCCATTTTGATTTGTAATTTCTATAAGTGTTAGAGATGATTAGTCTATTTTAACTTTTAATTATTAATCGTCTTACGACCCCTAAAGTTTGCAAAAAGTTTATAAATTAAACAAGATAAAAAGAAAATGTGGGTTTGCTATTGAATTTCCATCTTTTTTGGAATTAGACTAGGGAGTATATGAATATCTAAAAGTAATTGTTGTTGACCACTCTAAAGTCAAAACACCAAATAAAAATAGTAATTGTTTTTTTTTTACCAAAAAAAAACAGAGTAATTGTTGAAGAATGAAAAAGGGCTGACATAAACACAAAAATGAGAAGCGAAGCAAGTACCAGCTGCCGGCCGGTAATGCATGTGCATGTGTAATAATAAGTGGTGACTTGCAAAGAATTTCTCCAAACAAGTTGCTGAAATTTTGTTAAGCTTATCTCATCATTTCGATTACCAAGTATGCACATGTATAATGATATACTTAGATTTGCTTTGTCGATATGGGACGATACGTTTCTCTCTGCCAAATTATTGTACGTTCCAGATGAAATCTCAATTTTTTTTTTTTTTAAAAAGGTAAGAAAAGAACATTAGGCTACCCTCCTCGCGAGGGGGGATGAAATCTCAATATATTGTCACTTTCTCCGTGTAAAAAAAAATTACTCAATTTTCTCTTTTAAAAGGATTTTAGAAATTTTAGATTTTTTTTAAGGACTTTTTGTCAGAAAGTACCTTATAAATTTCACTTTTTGTGAAAAAGTACCTTATATAAAAAAATGTTGTGAACAAGTACCTTATACCATTTTTTTTGTTGTAACTTAGCACCTTTTGCCGGACTCTGATCGTTGACTTAAAATTCCGGCGTTGACCCCTACACGTGCCAATCATTATGCACTGCTTACCATTGTTGTAACTTACCATTTAATGATCCAAAAACAGCCCAAAATCCCTAAAAAAAACCCGATGAACCCCAAACCCATTTTCCCCCCTAATTTCCCCCCAATTTCCTTCTTCTCTCTCTTCTTCTCTCTTCTGTATTCTACAATTCGCAACCAAAATTCCCCCTAAATTATGCACTGCTGCTCCATTGTCACTTACACTATCTAATTTCCATTATCACTTCTTCCTCCACTTTTAAAGTTGGTGTTGTAGTTTATAAGGGGGAAGTTTGCGAAAATTTAGGGTTTTTGGGAGAATTTGGGCACGTCATCATGTCTTCTTCCTCTCAGCATGAACGAAGGTGCAACTGTGGGATTAGAGCTGCAAAGAAGACTGCTTGGACTCATGACAACCCAGGAAGGAAGTTTTTGGCTTGTAAGTTCTACAATTTCGAGACAGGGCACAAGGGGTGCAATTTTTTTGAGTGGATTGATGAAGAGCTATGTAATTGGCAAAAAGAAGTGACCAATGTACTTCTTGGTGAGAAACAGAGATTGGCAACTGAACTTAATGTGCTGAAGGCAAAATTTGTGTTTGTTGAACATGAAAAAAACAGGCTTGGTGATGAATTGGTGAAGGCAAAGAAGAAAATGGAGAAGGTGAAGAGGACTGTGGAAGCTCCACAACAAAACTTGGGGGTTGTTATCATAGCATGTGTTGTTGCACTTGTTGTTAGCTTTATTGTTTCTAAGTGATTAGGTTAGGATAGGTTAATAGCAATGTAATGGGATGGGAGATGAATGTAGTTTGATCTAAGGAATTGATGTACTAATGTTGTGATATTTATCACATCTTCTATGATAAGTTAAGTTTTGTTTGACTATCTTCTGTTTGTTTGAGTACATTGAACAACCATTCACAACAATTGACAAATACTAACTGATTGTGGCATTTGCAAACAAATAACTTCCATTGCATTACTAACTGTTTTAACAAAATAAGCATGTGTATGACCAAATAAGCATGTGTTTGTTCATTACAAACTTGAACTCAAAAGCCAAAAGAGATGTTAATTACATTAACAGACTTAAAACAGCAGCTACATTATGCTTCATTTGGGTAGTTTGCAGCCATTGAAATGCAAGAAGGAGCAGCTGAACTGCTAGCTTGAGAACACAAATCAACCTGATGTGGTTGATGTGGATGCACTGGATCTGCTGTTGCTTGTTGTTGTTGCTGATTTGGAGCTGTTCTTTGCTTCTTGGTAGGTGGAGCAGATGGATCTTTCTTTGGCCTTCCAGTCTTGCCTTTTGGAGGTTCTACTGGTTTGGGTGGATTCTTACACGTGTTCTTGTAATGACCCAAACCACCACAATAATGACTACATGCATTTTGCTTTTTTGCCCTGACAACCAACAACTTTCCCCTATCTTGGCCTTCACCTTGACCTTCACCTGGCTCTTTTATTCTCTTTTTTAGCTTATGCCTTCCTGGCATTTTTCTAAAAGGTGGGGGTCCAGGTGGTTGTAAGTTAGTCTTGGGCCATTGATTCTGTCCAGACATGGGGTGAAATGCAGGGGCATATGTCCTGGAATAGGTGGACACATGGTAAGCCTGATGCACATAATCCTCAACATTAAGCCTCTGCCTCACAATACATGCCAAAGCATGATAACAGGGGATCCCCAACAAGTCCCATCTAAAACAGCCACATGTATTTGTCTCTAAATTCACAACATATGACTCCCCAGTTGACAAATGGTCCACCTCAAACTCCCATACATCTGCCTGAGCAACATCACAGTTCCTCACTTGCTCAACAGCCTTATCAAGCATTTTTTGAACTGAAGGCATAATCACTCCCTTAAAGTTCTTTAGTTCAATTCTTTTTGCACTACACCTCTTCATTACATACCTTCTCATCCATTCCATCATGGATAATATAGGTTTTGTCCTAGCATCCCTAATAACAAAGATTAAAACTCTCACAAGCATTGTTAAGAACCATACCAGGACTTAGACCTAGTTGTGAAAGCATGCCTAGACCAATGGCAAGTCGGAATATCGCCTAGGTATTTATGTGCATTAGTTGACAACAACTTAATGGAGGCCATCTCACAGTCAAAATGCCACTGCACTTGCAAAAACACAATAATCACTAACCTATATCATGAATCCAATTATACTGGAATTAAATAAAGGCCATTAAAGCATGCACTAACCTTTGTAGATGCTCTTGCTGCTTTCCAAAATGATTGTCTGTATAACTCTCCAGGAAATTTTTGTTTGAAGTTGGCCCAAATGTGTCTACAGCAGAACCTCACCTCTGCATTTGGGGCTACTTTGTTGAAAGCATCCACCAGCCCCTACCATCAGTTGAAGCAAAATGAATTAGCAAATGAATTAACAAAGCAATGTAAGTGATGTAAATTAATAAAGTAATGTAAAGAGAAACAAGTACCTTTTGCCTGTCAGACATGTAAGTGATGTCAGAAGGTGGGCCCTCTCTAACCCATGTCACAGAATGTGCTACACTATCAATATCCTTCACAAGAAGCTCCAAAAACCAGGCCCAAGTGTCTCCATTTTCCACTTCCACAATGGCCCATGCCACTGGAAAAAGATTGTTGTTCCCATCCTTGGCTACTGCAGTTAGACAAATACCTGGGTATGGGCCTCTAAGGTGGCAACCATCCACCCCTATGATGGGCCTGCAGCCTGCCATGAAGCCTTCCTTACAAGGCTGCAGCAGATGTACAATCTCTGAAAGCAAGGGTACCATCTTCCACCCCTGTCACCTTAACCACTGCTGTGGAACCAGGGTTATGCAGCTTGATGGCCTCAGCATAGTCCCAAACCTTCCCATATTGCTCACTTGCATCCCCATGAATCATCCTCATTGCTATTTGCCTAGCATAATAACACTTGAAATATCTAAGCTGCACACCAGTCACCTTCCTTGCCCTTTTCATAAACTCAACCAACTTCCAAGATGGTGTGTCCCTCCACTCATCTAAGAACCTCTCAGCTAAGTACTGTGAGGTGACTTTGTTGTTCTCATGTTGCCTACCACATGTATGCTCTAACCTAATGCTCTTGATTTAGAATGTAGCCTCACCCTTCACTTGCTTGCAATGAACCTTAAAGTTGCACTTCTTCCCTTCACATGTGCATTTCACCCTTTTGTTGTTCTTCCACTCACACTCACATCTATTGACACAATACACACTCACTCTCTTCTTATTGTTATGCAGAAAATAATAGTTGTAGCCCCTGTCAATGGCATGGTACCTTAGTGCCTTCTTAAAACAGTCACTGGAAGGAAACTTGAGTCCCAAAGTCAAGTTGATTTTCCCCTTGAAATCAACTACAGGGTTGAACACAGAGTATTGTGCCCCCAACTCCTCATCAGATCCACCTAAGCTAGCCACCTCATCATCATCATCATCATTCAAATCCTCTTCATCTAACAGTTGGATGTTCAAATCATCCTCCTCAACTTGATGTGTTCCTAACAAACTGCCTTCAACACCACCTAAGCTCATTGTGACCCTCTCACTTATACCTTCATCAACATATTCAGCAAATATGTCATCATCACTTTCATCTTCAAAGTCACCCTCACTTAACACTACATCACTATCTTCCTCATCAGAATCCCCTGAACCACCCTCACTTAAATCTTCACCCTCACCCACTTGTTCACCCTCACCCACAAGCTGACTTGCACCCACTTCCTGACCCTTACCAACTGAACCTCCTGCCTTACCCTCACCTTCCAAACCCTGTGGATAATAATTTCTCCACCTCCCTGACCTAGTGGTTATCCTAGATCTAGAGTATGGCTGCTGTTTATTTGTTTGTTTTGAGCTGAAAAGAGGTAAAGGTTGGGGCTGGTTTATTTTCTCCTTACTCACTATTTTTGTAGCTGAGGGTTTTTTTTGTCTAGGGTTAGCAACTTTGGATGTGGGGACCACTTGCACATCTTTTTGTGGACCCCCTGTTGACTGTGAAGGTCCTTTTGACTTCCCTTTAAGTCCCCTATAATTACCCTTCCCATCATCAGTATTATCCCCCCCTCATCAGTACTCTCCCCCTCATCAGCATTTCCCTCCCCTTCTTCACAATGAGTCACATACAAATAGTATGCTCCATGTGACTCAGGAGCATTAAGAAACTCAGGGATATCACCATCATCCCTTATCTCCTTTCTTCCATTAAATAATGTACAACCCTTCCTCCTAAACCAAATCTGTCCAACATCTGTGAATTTTAATCCATTCCTAATCCAATCCACAAATTCAAAGTAACAGACTTCTTCTACTCTACTATGCAAACTAATTCCATAAAAATTCCCAGGCCCAGGTTCATAAGTTGTTTTTTTCCTCTTCACATTTGTGACAAATCTTCCACCATAGTACAAATGAATGTTCACAGGTGCCATTAATTTATACCAAGGATAATATATGTTTACTCTACCATTAAACCTGAATCAAAATAAACAAACATAAACCTAAGAATCTACCATTCAGCTTTTAATTTTAAATTGCAAACACCAAAATTAAAAATTTTAAAAAACGTACCTTGGCCTTTCAACTACTTGAAACCTGTCCTTTTTGTCTCCAACTTGCTGCTTTACAGAACCACCACCATCTTTACCCATTGAAAAGGACAAGAAGAAGAACGTAAGAAAGTGAAAGAGGATGAAAAAGGAAATAAAGTTACAGACTTTTTTTAGCAAAAATAAACTTACTTTGTTAACCCTAATTAACGTTCAGTTCGCCTGCCACCTAATTGCCTTTCCAATCAATGTCTGCTGCAACTTGCGTTTAATTCAATACCTTCATTCAATGATGATGCAGTTGAATTGTAGAATACGAAAGAGAGAAGAAGAGAGAGAAGAAGGAAGGAAATAGGGGGAAATTGGGGGAAAATGGGTTTGGGGTTCATCGGGTTTTTTTTAGGGATTTTGGGCTGTTTTTAGATCATTAAATGATCACGTGCTTGGCACGTGTAGGGGTCAACGCCGGAATTTCAAGTCAACGATCAGAATCCGGCAAAAGGTGCTAAGTTACAACAAAAAAAAATGGTATAAGGTACTTGTTCACAACATTTTTTATATAAGGTACTTTTTCACAAAAAGTGATATTTATAAGGTACTTTCTGACAAAAAATCCTTTTTTTAAAGAAGTTAAGAAAAGTTTTACAAAAATTTAGAAACTCCAGAAGATTTCGAGTGCCTTCATCATACACCCGGGTGTACCATGTACATGGTACAACCAATGCTATTTTTTGCTCATTTACTCATTTGGAGCTCTACCTATTATGTGATTATGATCATTTGGAGTTTCAAATGACCAATGAGCAAAAAGATAGCTTGGGTGTACCATGCTCATGGTACACCCAGGTGTATGATAAAAATTCCCGAAGACTCCAGCTTACTCTATAAAAGCAAGGTAAGTTAAAAAAAATATGTTGAATATGGAAAATCATAACTTATAATGAGGATTAGCTTACCATAAAGATTTGTAAAATAACTTATTGCTAGACCTGAATAAATCATTTTGTATTTCTAATATCATGACAGCTTTTGAACTTTTTTTTCACCCGGGAGGGGTAGAATATTAATCTCACAAAGTATAGGATAATTTAACCAAGTTATAGCGAATTTTCTTAAGAGATATATATATTTAGTTCTAATATATCTATAGGACAAATACACAAATATTATGTTCCCCTGTCGATATATATAGTGAATGACCTCCATTAAGCTGGAACCATTTAGGGACATCACGCACACACAACCAATACTAAAAGGGACTCATAAGAAGAGATGAGGTAAGGTCTCATAATGCAATGCACAAAGGGTCCACTTATCCTCATCACAAACCTTGATGGATAGCTAAGGAAACCTTGGTTTTTAGTTTACCTAGCATGTAAAATAGCAATAGATTGGGAGGGACGGTCTGATACTCTTTTTTTTATAGCCGACTATCATCAATGACAAGTACAATTTTAACTATAAAATAAATTCCATATCCATATCCACTACATGCTCAAAGCATGGGAGGTTATATCCTAAAACCACTGACAATAAGAGGAGTAATTTCTCAAACTTATACGCTTCATGTTCAATATGAGACATCTCACATAAAAGTTTTACATGAGCTTAATAACAATCCTTTAAATACACAAACCACTAGCACTAGATCTACCCATTAAAATGTGGATCATTCTAAGAATTGAGGAAAAATAATCTAAAACTATAATAACATGCCCAACATAAAACAATGTAAAAGTATTAGAGGTTAATCTAGAAAAATCTAGATGTCTAATGAAAAATAGTGTATGTAGTCTAGAAAAATCAAGTGATGATGTATCTAGAAATATCTTGTAAAACACAAAGATATGTGATGTAGAAATGTGTAATATTAGACAAGTGTAGAAATTTCTAGAAACTAGGATACAACAACTATAAATATGTTGTATGTGCATGAGTTGAGAGGTGAGCTAATCAAGTGAGCTCCCACAAAATATTTGAATGGTAGAAACAAGAGTTCTACCAAAGAGATAAGTGAGAGATATGTGCTCTCACAAATATAGTTGTACAATTTATATTAATGTTATTAATGAAAATGCAATTTTGTTATATTATGAAGGGTCCATTAAAACTTCTGCATGCACCCCCAAATTTCTATCATGGTATCAGAGCCGGAAAGTGATTACGACGAAATTGAAGACCGGATAATCGAGAGATGAAGGATTACAAGATTTGAAGAAAGTATGGAATATAGCAAGAGAAAAAGAGGTAAGTACTAAATCTAAATTTTCTTAAAGAAGAAATTTATGGAGGAAAATGAAGTAAAATAAAGTTGAGAAAAAAAAATTAAGAAAGATGGAGAACAAAATTTTTGATGAAAATTTGGAGAAAGAAAGATTAAAAAAAGAGAGAATTAGTTGGTTAGTGACATGAGCACTAACAAAGAATAAGATAATGAGGGAGGTTGATGACATTGAGCATCAACAAGAAAAATAAATTTGGAGAAATTTTACTAAAAGAATGTTGAAGAAAAATATTTGAAAATGGAAAAATTTTATTAAATGTTGGAGAAAGAAAGATTAGAAAAAGAAAGTGTTTGAAGAATGCTAATAACAAGGGCATTAACAGTATGTTGGTGACAAGAGCGGATCGGTTAGGAAAAAGGAAAAAAAATATTCACAAAGAGATTTTTGGAGTTTGCTAATGATATGAGCATTAGCAGTGATGGGTGGTGACATGAGCACCACAACAACAAAAATATTGGATAAAAATAAATAAATATTTTGGGCGAAGGCTGGTGACACGTGCATCAGTAAGCTAGTTGATAACATGAGTATCAACGAGAATATCATAAAAATTGAGAAGATGGAGATTGGTAACATGAGTACCAAAAAAATTTCAAACAAAAATAGAAAATGGAGATGAGAAACAATAAGAAGAATTTTTTTGGAGAAAATTATGAAAAAGTTAAGATTAGGGGGAGCAAGTTGGTAACACGGGTACCAACACAAAGAGTTGAAGATCTACAAGATGGGAAGAAGAAGCAAAGTTGAGGATAGTTAGTGACATGGGCACTAACAAAAATAATTTCGGTACGTGGTCGGATCGTTGATGACATGTGCATCAACATATTTAAGAGTTTTTAAAGTACAAGATTTTTCAAGATTAAGGGGGAGTATTAGAGGTTAATCTAGAAAAATCTTGATGTCTAATGAAAAATAGTGTATGTAGTCTAGAAAAATCAAATGATGATGTATCTAGAAATATCTTGTAAAACACAAAGATATGTGATGTAGAAATGTGTAATATTAGACAAGTGTAGAAATTTCTAGAAACTAAGATACAACAACTATAAATATGTTGTATGTGCATGAGTTGAGAGGTGAGCTAATCAAGTGAGCTCCCACAAAATATTTGAATGGTAGGAAACAAAGAGTTCTACCAAAGAGATAAGTGAGAGATATGAGCTCTCACAAATATAATAGACAATTCATATTAATGTTATTAATGAAAATACAATTTTGTTATATTATGAAGGGTCCATTAAAACTTCCGCATGCGCCCCAAATTTCTATCAAAAAGACTTTAGTGATTAATACCAATCAAAGGTTCATCCAGATACAAATAATAAGTTCCTCTTCAAGAAATATTCAGAAACATAATGTTTGAGTTGTCCGAAATTTAAAATTTATTTTTTTAAATGTTACTCAATACTAATCAATATTGAATTTTGTCTATGGGAGACGAGGGTGGATGCGGACAAATGGAGGCGACTTCAATTCCTAGACACACTTGCTTCATTGATCTTTTCGATTTCTAAGCATCAATAATTGAGGGTTTTTGCACCAAACTTATATGCACCAAAATTTATTTTTTAAAATATTGATACTAATTTGCGTTCTCCTCACCTGAAAATCCCTAAACTTATTTAAACTTATGTGAACTTATTGGACTTAATTGAACCTGATTGGAACTTATTGGACTTGATTACACCTGATTGGAACTTATTGGACCTGATTGAACCTGATTAAAATTGATTGAACCTGACTGAAACTTATTACACCTGATTGAAACTTATTAAACCTTATTTGACTTGATTGGAAACTTATTAGACCTTATTTGACCATAATTATGATGTAGTAATAACATAGTTAATACAAATAAAATATTCAAAATTAGCTATGACATAATACTTATTAATAACATTTGCTAATAATAGTTAACAAAAACATAATACTTTTATAAATGCAAATTAATTACCTATAATTTTAAATAATTTTATTAATATAATAATAGCTTAAAATAATAAATATATGATAACATAATAATTACATTGATATAATAATAATAATGGTACTAGTAATTATAAATTGCTACATACACAGTTTGAATTTTTGAAAGAGTCGCTAACAAGTTTTTTAGAAGAAAACTTATAAACTAAAAATAACTAGATTAGCGTTTGAGGATGAAGTGTACAAATTAGGGGCTTTCTCCCCACCTTGATTTTCGGCCGGCCGGGCCAATTCAATTCAATTCGATTCGCTTGATTCGGTTCGGCCGCTTCGGTTCTAAAATTATTATCTTTACTATTAATTAGTTATAATTTAATTCAGGCCAATTCGGTCGGTTCAATTCGGCCCGTACTTGGTTCGGTTGCTTTTATGCCGGCATAATGCAGTGCCAGGTCATGAAAATATTATTGAATGTTAGTTGCGATATATATGAGGTGTTTAAGGTATGTTATTTGCTTACAATCACTATGATATCATCGTACCCTCCACAAGAGACAGAACTCTTGAGGATATTTTATAGATCATTATCGAATAATAAAAAAATATTAATGATAAAAAGTTAGATTTTTATAGTACAATAATAGCACAAGTATAACCATAATGGTATTTTGATTAAACATTTTTATACTAATTCGTTAATTATTAGTTTTGTGAACCTTATTGAAATTTACTTAGGCACAATCGAAACTTATTGAAGCTGGTAGGATCGATTGGGCTGTTGAAACTTATTGAAATTTATTTGGTGTTATTGGACCTCAAACTTATTTTTTTAAGATGAAGTGAACACGCACTCTAAAACTACATGATTTATTCTTTGTCTTAATTCGGTTTTCCCTTACCATGGGCCATGGCACCAAAACAAGATTGGAGGAGACACAATCAGTGATTAATTTTTAGAGATAGAGGAAAGAGTTTCTCTCTATAACTCATCTTATTCTATTTATAAAAATATTTTTAATTTGCTTTTACCCTCAAATCTATAATTGATTTTGAATTTATCATGTTTTGATTTTCTTTATTTTTTTTGAAAATTTACCATCTTTTACTTTATAGATGTGCTAAAGTTACTAGGAGATGACAAAATTCTTCTAAATTTTTCACGCAAGTGGGGCCATTAACTATTTTCTCCCTTTCTTTTCCACCTTATTGTTCTTTGGTTTCCTAATTACATATTCAAGCACTTAAATTTGGGGCATAAATCCTAATGCCACAAACAAAATTCAGAATTTGAGCATCCCTTGTATGTGTTGAATTCATTTATACGTGGAGATCATCTGAACAAAATAAATCTGCTAAAGAGAAAAAATATATGTTAGTATTATTCATCCAGGGTTTTTTAAAATTGAAACTATCAAGTGATTTATTCACAAAATTGGAGCTATTTTGCATCAAATTATGGAATGAATTTAATTTATAGTTTAAAATTGATATTTTATGGTATAGTTAGGGTTCATATGCTATTTGGGGATATATTATCATAATTGCGAGTCATAATCACAAATTGAGCACATATATTGGTTCAATACGAAGTTTGTAGGAACTAAAATTGTATAGGAACAATCAAAACAACTTATTGGAATAGTCGTGGCGTGAATGAACACTGCCCAAAAGTCAGTAATATAAAAGGTGATAAACATAAAAAAATCGTAATTATAATGAGCTTTTGTATAAATATTGTTTAGATAACTTCTTTTCCTATCGGAAGTCATTCCACTAATCACCTAGGACCTTTTATTGTTGTTTTGTGATATTCTCGATAATTTTTGGTGTGTGCCGATTCAGTTTGGGTCATTACATATCAAGTCATTAGTTGGTCATCTCGATAAAAGGATCAGAATTCAATTTTAGGAGTCAATAGCAGGTCAATGACGGACAGGCTAACAAAAAGCTTATTAGCAACATAATAGGAGGGAGAAATAGATAAATTCAGCATACATAAAAAGAACCATTTGACTAGTCTATCATCATCAAAGGCCAAACCCTAACGAGTAACACCTAGAGCCGGTAAACAGGCCATGCCGTGTCAAATTCGTGTTGGGTCCATTTGTAAACGGGTTGAATACCCAACCTTAACTCGACTCATTTATTAAACAGGTCAACAACACTCAGCCCAAAACCGACTCGTTTAATATACAGGTTACCCGACCCGTTTATCAAGCGCATATATACAAAAACTAAACAAATGTTCATCATATCTTTCTTAACCCACGTCTTATATTCTTACCTAAATAAATGAAATCGAAAAATCAAAGAATAAATCTAATATATTTATGAAAAATATTCAAATTATTTCAAGCCTTATTAATAATATTGATAGTAGAATAGTAGTTAAACGAGTTGTCGCGTCAGATTCAAATCAAAATGTTCTAACCCTAACCAAACCCGTTTAATAACCGGACAGTGTCGGGTCAATCCGCTTACTTAAACAGGTTGGAAACCTCAACCCAAACCCTACTAATATCATGTCGGGTTAGCGGATCGTGTCAGTTTTTATCACATCCAGTAACGCCGATTGAGCTACCATGTTCATTAACGGGTCTACCTATAGCTACAAATTACAATATTACCTATATGGCTATATGGACTTATGGTAAAGTTCCATAGGAAAGCTGAAGTAGAGCAATTGAGTGAAAATTAGAATAGGTAGAATTAAGAAAAGCAAAATGAGGCAAAAGATGAAAGACTGAAAGTAGGACACACTTTCCTTTAATTTTTTAAAAATTTTCTTGCAGCAGATCGGGTAATTGATGTCCACACTCTCATCCTCTCTCTTTCAAAGTCTCATCTCATCCTCAATCTCTTATCTTCTTCCCACCCTCACTTAAACCCAAACCCCCACTTTTATACAATAAACCCCCCTTTCATTTTTCAACTCTCTCCTCCAAATACTTGTTCAACATTTTTACATAAAAATTATACTTTTTTTAAAAAAAAAAAAAAACCACCATAACTCCAAAAACCTTTTATTTTCTCTCTCCGACCAAAATCCATCATCATCAACTCCCAAAACCCAGATCTTCTATGCAATTAATTTACAAGTTTAATTAAACCCAAAAAAGAAAATTACGAGGTAAAACTTTTTTTTTTTAAAGAAACAAAAAAAAAAGATGGAGTTCGAAGATGAGCACGATGAAGAACAAGAAGAGGAAGACGAAGATGAAGATGAAATTACCATACCACCCCCACCACCACAACCATCAGCTATAATCCCACCGAGTTACGACTCAATTCCAGGAGCCAACTCAGTACCGAGTCGACCCCGAGTTAACCCACCTAGTGGAGAGAGAAGATCCGGTGCGGTGAGGTACAGGGAATGCCTAAAGAATCACGCGGTCAACATAGGAGGTCACGCAGTAGACGGTTGCGGTGAGTTCATGGCAGCTGGTGAAGAAGGCTCACTCGACGCGCTAAAATGCGCTGCGTGTAACTGTCACCGCAACTTCCACCGCAAAGAGACCGACACAAACAATGGTGACAATAATAGTACAATGATTTCATCACCACCTATACAATCACCTGCAGCAGCAGCTGCACCTGCGGGTACAATGTACCCGCAATTCTCTGCATACTACAGGACTCCTGCCCCTCCTGCATCTGCTTACCATCAGCAGCACCCGCACCACATGCGCCATCATTATAGTAGTACGCCTCTCGCTGCTCTTCCCTCTACCTCGGGTGGGACTCATAGTGGGGATATGGCGGATGATATGTCCCACCCGAGTAGTAGCGGAGGGGATGGGAGACGAGAGAGCGGAGGAGGAGGAGGAGGCAGTGCAATGATGATGGTGCCTAAAAAGAGACACAGGACTAAGTTTAGTCAAGAACAAAAAGATAAGATGCTTGCATTTGCTGAGAAATTGGGGTGGAGGATTCAGAAACATGATGAAGCTGCTGTGCAACAATTCTGTGCTGAGGTTCAGGTTAAGCGTCAAGTGCTTAAAGTTTGGATGCATAATAACAAGCATACACTTGGTAAAAAGCCCTAAATATTTATCATCATTTCTATAATAAGCATACTAGTATTATTACTAGACTATGGATTTCTGTTTTTTTTTTTTTTTTTTTTTTGAGAATTTGTTGTTTGTTGTTATGTGTTTGTGTCATTTGTGGTATTAGTGAGTAATTTTTAAGTGCATTCATAAATTGGTCGGTAATTTAGAGTTTTTTTTAGGGTTTTAAATGTTTGGAAGAGTAGTAGTAGTTGTAGTGCTAAACTCTCTCTCGTTTCTCTTTTTCTCTCATTCTAGGACGTTGATGATGATGATGTACTTAGCTTCTTGGTGGTGCTAGCTGCTCAAATATTTATATCCCAGTACATTATATTAGGAGGAATTTTGAGATTGAGTTGATTCAATATTTATATTATTATTAATATCATATTCACATTATTGAGCAATTGCTCATTCTCCCATTTTATTTTTTGTAACACTAATGAACTATTTGTTTTTTCTTTTCATTTTCACTTTCTTCGGAAAGAAAACCAGGCAGAGCTTACTAAAGAAACTCCGCGTCTACCCCAACCTCTGGGGTAGACGAATAAATCATAAACTCGAATTCGAGTACCATGAAATCATAACCTTAATATACCGCATTATTAATCTACATTCAACCCAATCACACAATTTTAATGAATGGTTCAAAACATTAATAGAGTATCAATTACTGCTAGTAGTACACAATTTTGTGTACTAGTAGTTAGTTAGTACTTATTAGATAGATAGTAGTAATATAACTAGCAAGTTACTATTAATGTAGGAAGATGAGATCATATGATATCATGTACATTTAATCAAAATTCATTGAATAGAAGAGTTCCAAGTAGAATCAAACGTGTTTAGCATGCAAACCAAACTTAGGTGTTGAGTATTTTTGTTTTCATTAACATCTGTCATCTTCTCCTTTCTTTTGCCCTCATAATCTTATCTACTAATTTTACTCCATACTTATCCCTTATTTTTTCCTTAATTTCCTCCTTTATTTTTCTACACTTTGAGCTCACGGTTTTCTGTTACTCATCTTTCAAAACTTCATCTCATTGGGTAAAAGATACTTCAACTTTATTCCCCCCCTTTTTTTTCCTTGACTTAGTTTCAAAGTAATTCTTTATTTTTTTTGGGTAAAGGTTAGTTATTTTGATGAAGAATAAGGGGGAATCATGCGTTATATATACAGCTGGATGATGTAGTAGAGTAAGTTCCAAAATAAGTGATGTTAGAGTTATATTTTGTGATACTACTGAATTTAGGGAAAGAGCACATTTTCTCTTTCGTGTTTGGTTGCTTCTTTGTTACGCCCGTTACCTCTTTTGTTTAACTCCCCCTATCAATTATCTTCAAATTTTCTGTTTTGCCTATATATTTTTTTCTTCTGTAATTTTACGAGTTCATTCATTATATATCCTTGTATAACATGTGCATGGTACTGGTAGACTAATTTTTCCTCATTTGGTCATTTGGAATTCTTCTTTTTTATTTGAATTTCAAATGAACAATGACCTAAAAAATAGCCTTGGATATACTATGCTCACAGTACAATGTATGATAAATTTTTTTTAATCTTACCTCACTCTTTGAATTTTATACCCTTTTTTCTTCTTCCTTGTGGTTACTTTGCTTCCATTCTCTCTCTTCAAAATGACTTTAATTTTATACCCTTTTATGTGGCATGTATTGTGAAAGTATTGGTTCTGCGAAACTTAATTTAGTGCTACTCTTTCTTACCGTTATGAGAGCACTTTATTTAATGCTTATCTCCAAAGTTAAGAGTGACTAAAGATATGAAACATACCTATGAGTTCTAAACTAGTATTGAGGTCCTGGCGATGCCCGGGGTTTCTCTGTGCTACAATTTAGTAGTAGTTAAATAAGTCATCTTCATACTCATTTTAAAAAGTCATCTCATTCATATATGGATTTCAAAAGTTTTCCATTCATATATCATCATTAATTTTGATCAAATAAGCAATAATAGTATGGTTTAAGTTAGAAAGTGTATGTAGTGACACTACCAATGGTTAAATTTACGTTGTCAAATGCTATGAAACACGGAAACCGTTGAAACTTGAGGTTTTACGATTTTTCGTTCTTGAGGCCTCGGCCATTTTTGAGCTAGTGAATCCTGAAAATGGCTGAAACCGAAAGTATCCCCCCCTTTACACAACATTTTTTGTTTTCGAACCTGGCCTGTTTATATCATTGAAAGCTAACATGTTAAGAAACAAGAAATTACTGTTCTCAAATTTTTTGAATTGTATGTTCTCTCGGAACCATGAAGCTCCTGACTTCATGATAATCCAAGTCTGTGATCTGAAATCTGAATTATGTTGAATGAAGAAGTCTCATGAAATTTGATTCTTCTCATTACTGCGAGGTTATGTGATGTAATGAGCTAATGACTAATAAATGTAATGATAAAAGGACAGTATTTATACATTTTATGTATATCAAAGGTTGGGTTCACTAATACATCGACCTAGTATATGGAGATTGTACTCTAATTTGTTGTAATTAAAAGTTCAATGGGGTAATACTATGCTCAAAATGACAATTTTGTCGAGACTCCGATCTTAATTACCGTGAAGAAAATTGACGATAGATTGGCCTGGTGAACCCTGTTAGAGTGTTAGGTTATGTGAAAATTAACTATTGATGTAACCTAATTAATGATTTGAAATTATAATCATAATAGGAAATTGCACTCTAAGTAAGGAACCTACATATGGGGTCTTGATAATTTAAAGAGGACATGGTAATAAAATGGTGCTGTTAGTGTTAGAGCATGAATAAGATCTGAGTCTTAAAGAGCCCTGAATAGAAGTAAAAATTGACAAGGAGTATATGTTACTTATTTACCAGCAAGAAGAGTTATAAGAGGAAGCAATGCAACTCTATCAAGAGAGAACATAGTAAATTTTATGTGATTTAGTAAATAGAATATAAATTCCATCAGAGCTAGATCGATCTATATGATTCAATGAAGAATGAGCCAAAAATGGGATTTTTCAATAAATGAGGAGTTGAATATAGAAAGGTGGAGAAGGGAAGTAACCTAGGATAAGGCACATCCCAATTTTTATTCTTTTCCACTAGGATTCCTTAAAAAATGTAGCCATGTTAAAGAGAGAAGATATTCATGAGAAGAGCCTAACTACTAACTAGTATAAATTCCTAAAAAATTCGATATACATAACTGTGTTACAATGAATAGATAAAAACCTTATACTGCATGACTATAAAGCATGGAAACCTATGGGACCTAAGGTTTTCCCGTAGCCAAAATATATTACCATTCTCGAAACCTTAACCATTTTGTGCTAGTGAATCCTGAAAATGGCAAAACTCGAGTCTTCCTCAATCTTGAAACATATCTATTTCTCGAGACCTTAAATATTCTCATAATATATACGTACTTCCTCCGTGTCCTTATTATTGCAATATCATCTCTTGACACATTTCTTAAGAAAGCCATGTGAAGAAAAGAGATAGAGATAAATAAAAAAGTTACTAAGGGTTAGTATATTATAAGTTAGTATATTGTAAGTTAGTATATTGGAGCTCTTTTAGCCATATAAGAAACTTTTATGCGTAAGTTAGTATATTGTACTAGAGTGTATCTTGCTCTTTTAGCCAAACACCACTCTTTGTGTTGAATCATACACTCTAGTACCATATAACTCAACCACAAAGAGAAACTCTTAAGGCTAAGGGTAACTTCTGAAAAGAGCTCCAAGTCACCTCTACTTTGAAGGACTAGAATCATTTGCTCTTTGTAGTTGAGTCGTATGGTACTAGAGTGTATTTTTGCTACGTTAATATATGCAATAAAACTATAAAAGGATCAGTCATTTACCAGAAAACGATCAGAAGGTAAAATGGTTTTTGGTTGCACTATGTCCAGACTCGTAATATATAAGAACAACATATGTTCTTGAACTGGGAAATTAATTGCATACCATATTTCACTACATCCATAGAAGATAAAGAAGAATAATTGGGAAATTTTTAGAGAGAATAACTAGCTTAGATCCCTAATTTGTTGCTGAGAACGCTTGCAAATTATTGTTATTAGGTAACATTTGTTATTTCCAAGCTATTGTAATGGGTAAGCAATATTATCTCTTTAAATCTAATATAACATATTGTATAATATCTATAATATCAACTTTTTACAATTTTTACTAATTGGGAATTATTAATGGTCAAAGATGTGCATCAACAAGTGTGAAAGTCAATGTGGAACAGCTAAATAAAAATCGAGGAATTATAATCTTCTAAATTTTAGAACCAAATATGTACTAAAAACTAACAATGATATGAACAAGTCATTTTCTTAAACTTTAAAGATTGGTAATACTTTTTGCTGGTTTAGAATACGAGAATATACTTTACTTCCATAGTATATTGTACAATCAAATTCATCCCAACAAGTAAAAATACACTTACATTGGGGTTGTGAAAGTTTTTATATCGTCTTATAGTGCGTCGTATATACCAGCTTATATATAAAAGTTTTATATTGTCATACATTGTAGTAGTTGTCCATCATGAATCTTTCGGTTTGAAAGAGGTACAAATGAAAATAGCTATGATGATGTCTCAAAACAAAATCTCTAGAGTAATATCTTCCGAACACTATGATGATCACTACTCAAAACTAGCAGAAAAATACTACTCCTAACCTCAATAATGTTATGTACGTGGTGTGTCTAGTCAAATCTTGTTACACCACGCCAACTACTGTGTTTCACTATGTACAGGTCCTATTTTAATGGAGTAGTCTCATCATATGAAGCTTTGAGAACAAAAGAAACCTACCTCAAAACATGCAGAAACAGCTACTCTTTTAAACAAATAAAAGATAGATGCATGGCAATATCTATCATATCGTGGTTTGATCTAGTTTAATAAACTAATAATACTTAGTCAAGAAAGGAAAGTAATGGAATATTTAAAGAAATGATCATGAACAAACAAAAACCTATTATTTATGTTAAGTAAGACTTAATAAATATAGTTTCTAAATCAAGCAAAGACAAAAGAGATGAGAAAGAGAGAGAGAGAAAAATAAAGAAAAGAAAGAGATTCTGATGAAGTAGGGAGAAGAGGGAGAAAGGAGAAAATATGTGGGCTGAAACTAGACACATCAAATGTTGGGGAAAGTCTACGCCATTGTCATAGCTGTCTGGAAAAATGATCTCAAAGGTGGAGAGATTACCCCAAATTCGTCTCATTCAATGTTGCTTTATTCCCTTCTGGTGGGAACATGTGGGCTCTTTTTCAGGGGAAGGAGGGGAAGGGGCCAAACTGCCAAAGGGGGGGTTGATATGAATTGTGATTTCTGAACCCCTTTAAAAAAATTATGTACATTTTAATATAAGTTTACAAAATTTAATGCGTTACACCCCCACCTCCATCCTTTGGTGGGACATTTTCACCAGCTAATTATGCAACCATTTTTTCTAGCCCTACAACTACAAGTACTCTCCCCCTCCTTACATACCTCCATTATTGTCTCTTTCTTTCATTCTTGTGATGCACTTGTTATAAGCTACATATCTTTAAGCTTGTTTTCATATTATATCCACAAGTTTTATTTTGATTTCCGAGTGCTAGGCAGTTCTATGTAAGTGAGGCTATTGGACTAAATTTTAATCACTAAGTTTGTTGATTGTATAGATCTTATAATGGATGCTTTTATTAGCACTACTGTTTGAGACCCATAACCTAGCTCATGCATGTATTTCATTTAGCTAACTATAATTAGTCTCTTTTTTGTGTACAATGTCAACTAAGTTGCACACCAAGCCAACATGATAGTGGGTTTGTACGACCACATAGTGAGTCACAAATTAAAGTAATCTTTTATTTTGATTTTATGCTAGACAGTTCTATATAAGTGAGGCTATTTGACTAAATTTTAATCGGCTAAGTTGTTGATTGTGTAGATCTTACAGTGGAGGTACTTTTATTAGTGCACTCTGTTTGAGACCCATAACCTAGCTCATGTATTTCATTTAGCTAACTATAATTAGTCTTTTTTTTGTGAACAATATCAACTAAGTTGCACACCAAGCCAACATGATAGTGGGTTTGTACGTGACCACATAGCGAGTCACAAAGTAATATTTTGTTTTGATTTTATGCTAGACAGTTCTATATAAGTGAGGCTATTTGACTAAATTGTAATAAGCTAAGTTGATTTTATAGATCTTATAGTGGAGGTACTTTTATTAGTGCACTCTGTTTGAGACCCATAACCTAGCTCATGTATTTCATTTAGCTAACTATAATTAGTCTTTTTTTGTGTACAATGTCAACTAAGTTGCACACCAAGCCAACATGATAGTGGGTTTGTACGTGACCACATAGCGAGTCACAAAGTAATCTTTTGTTTTGATTTTATGCTAGACAGTTCTACATAAGTTAGGCTATTTGACTAAATTTTAATCAGCTAAGTTAATGGTATAGATCTTGTAGTGGAGGTACTTTTATTAGTGCACTCTGTTTGAGACCCATAACCTAGCTCATGTATTTTATTTAGCTAACTATAATTAGTCTTTTTTTTGTGTACAGTGTCAACTAAGTTGCACACCAAGTCAACATGATATATAGTGGATTAGTGGGTTTGTACGTGACCACATAGTGAGTCACAAAGTAATCTTTTGTTTTGATTTTATGCTAGACAGGTTCTATATAAGTGAGGCTATTTGACTAAATTTTAATCAGCTAAGTTGTTGATTGTATAGATCTTACAGTGGAGGTACTTAGTGCACTCTGTTTGAGACCCATAACCTAGCTCATGTATTTCATTTAGCTAACTATAATTAGTCTTTTTTTTTTGTACAATGTCAACTAAGTTGCGCACCAAGCCAACATGATAGTGGGTTTGTACGTGACCACATAGTGAGTCACAAAGTAATCTTTTGTTTTGATTTTATGCTAGATAGTTCTATATAAGTGAGGCTATTTGAGTAAAATTTAATCAGCTAAGTTGTTGATTGTATAGATCTTATAGTGGAGGTACTTTTATTAGTGCACTCTGTTTGAGACCCATAACCTAGCTCATGTATTTCATTTAGTTAACTATAATTTTTTTTTTTTTTGTGTACAATGTCAACTAAGTTGCACACCAAGCCAACATGATAGTGGGTTTGTACGTGACCACATAGTAAGTCACAAAGTAATCTTTTATTTTGATTGTATGCTAGACAGTTCTATATAAGTGAGGCTATTTGACTAAATTTTAATCAGCTAAGTTGTTGATTGTATGGGTCTAGTAGTGGGGTTTCTTTATTAGTGCACTCTTTGTGAGGCCCATAACGTCATATATTTCGTTTAGCTGACTATAATTCTTAGTCTTTCTTTGTGTACAATGTCAATTAAGTTGTACAACAAGCCAACATGATCGTGGATTTGTGAACACATGGTGAGTAATTAACGGAGTAATCTTAATCAATCTCGGAAGGAGATACAAATACAAATAAGCAACGACTAGAATTAAATCCGGAGACACAACCTTGTCGAATATAATGGCATGATAGTGTCATGGTAGTCAGGAAACGTGTAGTGTTATATTCAACCTATTTTGAAACAATAAGTTCAAATAAGGTCCAACAAATTCAAATAAGTAAGTTCCAATATAATTTCATATTAGCTGCAATAAGTTCAAATTAGCTCCAAATTTTTTTTAATAATATTTGTTACTATTAATGGAAGGCATAGGAGTAGTTCATAAATAATTGTGTAATAATTATTGTAGTTATATTGGTAAATTTCAATAATATATGTTTGATTATTATTTCATTATAACATTATTGATTTTATCATAATAGAGTATTTATAATATCTCTTAGAAATAAAACCCGTGTAATTTCGATTGTCACTAGCTCACATTCATAGGTGACTCTTCTAAAGTAAAGTGGAAAAAACAAAAAGATATGAGAAAATATTAGCGAAATAGGGTTAATATATTCCGATAAGTTTTGATAAGCTCTAATTAATTCAAATGCATTAAGATAAGTTCAAATAAGTGAAATTTTATTTGAATAAATTAAACATAGTACAATTTGTTTGTTGTATTACACAATCATGTCTTGTTGTAGGACATGGCTAGGTAGGTCACATGTGCACAATAAGATTTTCATGGTTTTGTTATGTTTTTATTTTGTCTTGTTTGTATATCTTGTTTCTTTCCTAATAAATTGTGGTTGTATACTTGTATTTACATCTATGTAAACCCATGTATGTAAACTCAGATTGCGGAAAAATCTAAGAGATTATCTCCTAAGTTGAGTACGTACGAAATTTCATGTAGGATACATCTAATAGGAATAACATGCATGGATCATTCATTTTCTTCATCAGTGGACTTGAGCACTCTTAGGGAACTTATCAATTATCATATTAGCTAGTGTTCTCTGAAAAGAAAAGATATGTAACACGCAGTCAAGGTAGATTTTTTGGGTTTACACGATTACTTAAAATTGTAAATTGATGAATAACGTTTCTTGTAATGTAAGTGTTTTTTACGTGCTATGTATCAATATATCTCGTTTTTCACACTTTAGTCTTGCGATTCTTAGTGGTTAGGATTCTAAGCATAAACAATCTATGGTCAGATTTCTCCATCTGCATATATGAGTTTTTTCCCCATAATTTAGCATTAGTAAACACCACAAGTTAGATATATATGTAGAGAAAAACATATGCCTGGAAGTGGAATGCACTACCATGTAATTCAATGTGATATTTTTTTGAGGTTAGCTAGACAAAGATTCATCACTATTATCAACGTACCTTTTTTTGTTTTGTTCATGTATGACCAATAACCAAAGACACCATAATTCAATGTGTGATGAGATCGATTCTCATATACATCGTTCTATTGACAATATATGTGCAAATTTTATATATAATACTTGGTTACTATTCTCATTCATTTTAATTATACAAAAAAGCATATAGCCGTATACTCATACTCTACTTATGAGATACGTTAATATGTGCTTTAAGGCTCAATGTGTATAATAGGCCTTATAAGTGGCAAGTGTGGGGAATGGATTTGGTTTGGGTAGATTAACATTATATTATATCAAAGTGATAGAGTCATATAATTTAATTGCGGGTCAGTATGAATTAGAATTATATATATGTCATTTCATTATACAAAAGTAATAGTATGTTTACGTAATTTTTTGGATTGAATCAAATTTCGAGTGAGTCTAATTTCAGGTTATATAATTTCTCGCTTAAACGGATAATTCAAATTATCTAATCAGTGTACCTGTTCAAGTTCCTAGGTTTAGTATGAAATTTACTTATTGGGAAGATACTTACAAATAGGAGTATAAACCAACTAGTAAATTACCATGAGGATCAGTGGATCACGTACGGTTGTCCAAAAATAGTAGTCAACTCGGATATGTTAATTACAATTATAAAGAAAACATTCGCAATCATATAATATGCCTTAATATTAGAAGCCTTTTAAGGTTGACGATTTATTCAAGAAAACGAAGATCAACAACCAACTTTACATCTCAGCCATCATATGGGTAAACTGAAAGTCCACATGGTGTTAGTTGAAGGTTAAACATGACTAATCTAGATAAGATGATGAGGTTATTGCCAGTCTGTTATGAACAATGTGGTCCAAATTTTAGTAGCCATTTTTTCTCAACGGTTGAAGAAAGCATGGTGGTGGCCTGGTGGGGTCTAAGTCCTTGATCACTAAATGTAGAAGTTTTCATTTCTCCTAATTTTTGCAAGTTGTTAACTTATTATTGGTCATTATGCCTCTATGCTTAGTAATTACTTCTATAATAATACAAACCAGATCTTGACAGTTTCATGTCATTTCTTTTCCTCTAAAACTAGCAAGCTATCAATGTTTATCCAGCTATTTTTAGCAAGTATACACCTACTTGAATAACTTTGAGCTTTGGACTGTTCAACTTTTTTAATTCAAATTTTCTTGATCATACATATAATATAAAAAAAGGCTTCATAAATATAATAACCTGAGTAAATCATTTATTATATAATTTTATTAGAGTAATATATGTGTGCAAGGGTAGATATACTCATATTTTAAATGCTTTCTATTTTCTTTTTATCCAACTATTTTTGGCAAGATGATTAATCGTGAAATAGTTATGGACCGCACTCAATTTTCGATAATTTACAAATTTAGAGGAGGTTTCGTCCAATAATCAATTGAGAATAAGGGGTTTGGTTACCCGATGTGTAACAAACTCGCATATGGGTTCCACCTCTAACATAAGTCACATGGTCCTTTTCTTTAAAGGAAAAATTGATCACAATAATCCCTAATATGATCGTTCCGCCAAAAATAATCCCAATTATATATGAGTTATTTCAAAATAATACCAACTATGTAGGAGGTCGTCCAAAAATGCTCCAAAGTGACTTGAAACCTGTTTATCAGGTCACTTCCTTATTTTCCTCTTCTTTCTCTCTCCTCCACCCTCACCCTCAACCCTTCGACCCAACAACCCCACCCCATCCACCATCCACCATCCACCTCCCCCACCTACTGCCACCAGCCCTATCCCCTTCCTTTTTTCTCCCCGACCCTACCGCCACTTGCCTCCCCCCTTCCCCTCCTCTTCCTCCCCCACCACCAAAAAACCCACATCCATTAGCCATTCCTGAGCCCACAAGCCCTCGAAAAACCACCCCACCACCGAAAAACCCACATCCACCAACCTTTTCGAGCCCACAAGCTCCCGAAAAAACCACCCAACCACTTGCCATTTTTCTCCTTCATCGGACTCACGTATAATTTTCCAACGAATCGAATGTCAAGAGGAAGCGGTCTATTTGGGGTGGGTTAGTTCTAGGTGGAAGGATGATTTGGGGGTTACTGGAGGAAAGGGAGGGGTGAGTGAAGGGTTTTTTTCGAGGATGGCATAGCAGTGGGGTGGGGAATTTTTTCGAGGGTAGGGAAGGGGGAGCACTGGGGTGGGGGAATTTTTTTCGGGAGTGGGAAGGGGGAGCAAGTGGGGTTGGGGGGTTTTCTATAGGGTGGAGGAATTTTTCCGGTGGTGGGGAAGAGGGAGCAAATGGGGTGGTGGGATTTTTTTCGGGGGTACGACTGGGAGGAAAGAGAGGGGTGGTAGTGCGGTGGGGGAAAGGGTGGGGCGGGCGAGGGTGGCGGATTGACGGCGGGGTGGGGGAGGAAGGGCATAGGTGGCAACAGAGTGGGTGGTTTTCTTCGAGGTGGGGGATGAAGGGGATAGGTGGCGAAGGTGGGGGAAAGGGAGGGGTGGGGTTTTTTTTTGCGGGGGTGGGGGAAAGGGAGGGGTGGGGAGGGGTTGCAGTAGGGAAAGGGTGGGGTGGGGGGTTTAACGCGTCACGTGGGGAGCACGTGCCAAATTTACCCGTTACAACAGGTTAAAACATGTTAAGGGAGTATTTTGAGAAGGGTTTGGCAATACCTGTGATTATTTTGAAATAACTCATAGGTGGGATTATTTTTGGTGGAACAGTCATAGTAGGGATTATTGTGGTCAATTTTTCCTTCTTTAAATCACTAGGCTTTATTTTTTTTGGACGATAATGGGTCGAAAAATATTACTGAAGGGAGTCTGACTACATACAAATTAAGTAGGGTTCAAACCCTAAAATTAATTGCCAATATATAAGTGGAGCAACACAACAAAGTTATAGTCATTATCTCCGTCCTCTTTCCTTTTTTGGTAAGTTATAAGATTTTATTGATTACCAAAGTAGAGAAATACAAGTCAAGCTCAACCGTTTACAAACATACATGTAAAAGCAAAGAAATTACATATGTAAATTTCCATGTTTCAAACACACCCAAACTTAATATGTTTGTTAATTCCCATCCTCTTTCTAATTAGACTAAAAGGGAGGGGGGTTGATACTAGTGATTTTCTCAATTGGTGTCAATTATCAATAAATGCTATTTTTTTTTACAACGGGGGAATAAACAATAGAGTCTATATAATAGAAGCTGAAAGTAAATAACTAAAACGAGCTCTTTTGACTCGTACATGACTGTCTAGCAAAGTAGAGGAAACGAGTGACCATGTCCTTTTGTCACCGATACCTACCTTTAGGAAGGAAATAAACTTAAGGTATTTCCCTTTCCTTCGCAAAGCATGTATGGAGTAGCTCGATATATGGTTGGAACCTGAATTGTAGTATGCATACGAATTTTTGATTTTGTTGAGAAGATAAAGGGGGGAATTGCTTCCAAGTTGTTATTGTGAACCAGGCCAGTGGAGGAAAATGTGACAACTTCACTTACCTTGACATCAATATCCATTGTTAGTCCTTGATTATCATGTTCTCCGAGAACAATAATACCTTCCTTCATGCTGGTATCACTCGATTTGTGAACCACAACTGATTTTCCTTTTAACAGGTTGTTATAAGTAGAAGCAGAAAGCTTTAGAGTTGATAAAGTCCTATGCTTGTTGGTAAACGCAAACTTGGTTGAGCTTGTGCTTGTAAAGGAGCTCGATTTTGACTATTGATGAACCACTTCAGAAATTTCCATATCTATAGTCTCAAACACTTTGTCATCAACTTGTGAAAAGGTACCTCCATTGCTTCGCGAGCAATTTAAATTGTCTTCCTTCCCCTTTTTGGTATAGGTAAACGTACATGGAACAGTTGAAAAAATCTTAATGCTTTTCCCGTTCTTAGCTATCACATAGTCATCATCCAAAGGTCGTTTTCCTCTTAAAGGAACAACCTTATTAAGCGAAAGAAAGGGATCAACAATCCCTGTTGGTTGACTCTGATTAGTCAAAAAGCTAATTGGCTTGGCTAGTTCATCATGAACGCCTTCGGTAGAAACCACTTGCTCAAGATGGCTTCCTTGAATTTGATAAAGGTTGAAAATTTCCAATTTGATAGCTTTGTCTAGAAGTTCCAGTGTTGATACTTTTCCTAAATCTAAGAGAGCTTCCCTAACTTTACCTATCTTAGCATAAGCTTGCCCTCTCCTGTAGAGGCTCTTGATGTTATTGCGGTCCATAATCAAGATAGTAGAGCATAGAGAGATGACTTTATCATAGTTTTGAAGCTTCAGTTCACACGCTAATAAGTTTGAAAAACAACTAATTACCAATTTGGAGGTTTCGGATTCTTGCAGATCCTCCTCCGAGAGTTCTGTTATAACACTACATATATATTCGACCACTAAGCCGGGTGCAGTAATTAATACTGGACATTAACCTCAACATTCTCATAAACCTCTTAGTCAATTATTGAAGTAATAATAATAATAATTAATAATGTAAAAAATTTAAATTAAGAGTATGAGTAAAGCAACAATCTTAACATGGTTATTTCTAATAAAAAAAACTTAAATAGACTCGGTGCACACTCAGTGTGCGGGTTGGTAATTAATATTAACTTCAAATAGTGAGATTTATAGAGATATAGTGAACTTATATACAATATAGTTGATTTTATTAACAGAAAAATATATAGTGAAATTATACGCAATATAGTGGAGGATTTAATTTTAATGTTTCAACATGCAGGAAGATGTAGGTTGTGTATTATATATCGTTACACATGCTTTAACATATAGAAAGATGTAGTTTCTACATGATATATCTATATATATATCTAAAACCCAAGGCAAAAATATGCCATGCTGCCACATGTACTCTCCCTCCCCCACACAATTAAATGAGAAATATTAAACAATAAAAATGTGTGTTATAAGACTCGAACCTATGACCTCTCGTTTGATATACAAATGCACTAACCAACTACTCTATTATCTCATATTGGTCACTATGGGAAAAATAATATATTTAAAGACAAGATAATTTTCTATTTTTAAGACAATTAAATACAAATGTATATATTAATACTCATTAAAACAATAAAAATGTGTGTTATAAGACTCGAACCCATGACCTCTCATTTGAGATACAAATGCACTAACCAACTACTCTATTATCTCATATTGGTCTTTATGGGAAAAAGAATATATATAAAGACAAAATAATTTTCTATTTTTAAGACAATTAAATACAAATGTATATATCAATACTCATTAAGCTATTGTTAATAATAGCGTGTCCTACTTTTCAACAATCTTTTATTAAAAAAAACTCTTCACTTTTTTATAACCACCGTAATTAACACCACTACACCATTTCATTGCATCGCTTGTATCCTTACATATTAACCTACATCTAAAAAAAAGATCGTATTATATTTTTTATAAGTAATTATATATTTATATATATGTACTCTCTTGAAGGCGAGGTTATATTGATGAATAATTCATATTATAATTTACTATGTAGAAAATTTAATAGGAACTGGAAGATCACTTCCTATGCACAATCCAATGCATATAACTCTTTTTTTTTCCTACTTTACTCAAGTGTTTGATTCAAGACTTCAAATTCACATTGATAAATTATTAGGGGCATCGCCCGAGCCAACAACTAGTTGAGTGTCTGAAATGATATATTGAGTGTATGCATGATATAGTGGATTGTTCAGAAATGATATAGTTTCTGCATGATATAGTATGTTTCTAAATAATATAATGAGTTTCTTCACGATATAATGGGGTTTCTAAATGATAAAGTGGATTGTTTAGAAATAAGGTAGTTTCTGCATGATATAGTATGTTTCAGAATGATATAGTGGGTTTTTTTTAAAATTTTTTTTTTTTATTTTTATTTTTTTTTTTTTTATTTTTTTTTTTTTTTTTTTTTTTACCCTATTATAATTTATTTTCTCTTGCCCACTGAAGTCGGTTTATATTTCAAAACTTCATTTTTTTCCTTTTTGGTGCATTCCCAATCATGTACTCCATTTTCAATGAAATTTAGGTATGAGCCAAGGAATAAATTAAATTAAATTATTATCATGAAAAACGATATTAGTGGGTTGTGTCGAAAACCAGGGGTGTTTTTATAGGGGGGGTTGGGAGCCCCCCCCCCCCAAAAAAAAAGAAAAAAAAAAAGAAGAAACTGAAACTCTGTAACTGTACATATATTTTCTTCAACAAACATGTACTGCAAAGCTTATGTAGCGCATTGGTACAAGCCTCTTGATTTAAGCTTAGTCGTTTAAGGTCGCAGGTTCGAAACATGGTACAATCATTGTAGCCATTTTCTAGCTCCTTGCCTTTATTCTTTGTTTTACCTCATTTATTATTCTTTTTTAAATTTTTGGCCTATACTTTCTTCATATTTCTTTTTTATTTTTTTTTTTTTTTTATTTTTTTTTTTTTTTTTTTTTTTTTTTTTTTTTTTTTTTTTTTTTTTTTTTTTTTTTTTTTTTTTTTTTTTTTTTTTTTTTATTATTTTTAAAAAAATTTTAAATAAATTAAAAAAAATAAATTTTTTTTTAAAAAAAATTTTTTTTTAAAAAAAATATTATTTACTTTTTTTAAATTTTTAAAATTAATAAAAATAATATAAAACCTCACTTTAGTATTTCCATTAATCAGTTGACATTCCTCATTATCTATCTAATTACTTTATTTTCTAAAGAAATTTGAACTACATTTTTTAAAAAGAACTCAATTGGAATAAAGTAAAATATCTTATAATCATAGACAAAATATAAATTGGTATTGCTAGATGTGTTTTGGGATTTAAAAGTCATGACTCATGAGTGGAATGTATTTGGTGAATTGGGTCGCAACTCATGGCAAATTTCTTGAGGAAGAGTGAGAAAGTTGATGTAAGAAAAGGATAGCATGTTTATATATAGCACGAGTAGCCATGCTCTTACTCATCTTTGTAATATTGTCCAATCTCTAATATATCATTGACTCTAAGCTTCAACTATTCAAATAGAACCTATTTTTTCATCTCTTATTTCTGTCTCACTCCTTTAACATGACAAATATTTCGTACATTACACATATAATATACTTGTTAGTTCCTAAAAAAAATCGTTAGGTAGTAATGCAAGGTTATGACTTAGGCATTTATTTCGCTTGACCGGTAACTATCGCTGCTCAGGGAGGACTAGGCTAAAGACGCAAAGGCTGAACCATAGACTGTGACTGGACATTGTTTATGTCATCCGTATATAATTAATGGACCAGCTTCTGCAGTACTACAAATTAGACCCAATTCAAATATATCAAGGGTCATTGGGCTATGGATCTGCTCATCAAGCAATAAAAATAAGTAGCCTGCTTTAGTTGGGCACCATTTGCGCAATTGGGCTACAATCCAATAATAGTCTTTCACTATTTTAACATGGGCCTCCTCGATTATCTCATGCAACACCCTCACCCAAAAAAGTTCTATAATTTTGAATTCTTTGCACGAGTGCGGCCTTTGTACTCCCAATTACAACCATCACTTTTTTTTCAGGGAGGATTACAAACATAGCTTAAGGCTATGTTCAGTTCACCTTATATTTACTTATTTCAAATCAGATTAGATCAAATAAGTTCATATCATGCTTATATTTAAAAACTTATTATTATTGTTATTATAATTGTTGTTATCATTTTTTTTTTGAAAGAGAAATTTCATTAATTGAAGACCAAACGACATCTACAATAGGTATTAAAAAAACAAGATACAATTAAACAAGACTAAATCAAATTCGTCGTCGAACAAACTACAATGAACCGGATCGAGCAATACAAATAGCAACCCCCTTGTATTTGCTGAATCAAGCAGCTATTGATGAGGAAGTCTATCATTCTGATATAGTTTGGGAAGAACATTCTTGATCGAGTCAGGTTGACCGCATCCGAGATTCCAATACCTTCATGTTGAGCCTCGAACTTCATCTGATGAGAATAATTTCTCATACCTAAAGACAAAAGAGCCATACTCACAACTCCCATAGGGGAGAAGGAGATTTCCAAAACATAAACTAAAAACCCCATAACAGGGTTTGAGAAAATCTCATAAAGAGATACTGATTTATTAAACAAAACAAGAAAATGAACTAAAAACTGAAAATAAAAGGGAAAAGGGGCTTACCATGGATGAAATCATCCATGGCAGCCCCTAATTGATGAAGAAGGGGTAGGGGAGGCTAGGGTTTGAGAGAGAGAAAAAGAGAGAGGGGGATAATTGTTGTTATCATTGTTATTGGTATCATGATAATTATGATGATTATTAGTATTACTAACGCTATTATTATTATTATTATTATTATTATTATTATTATTATTATTATTATTATTAATGTTATTATTATTGTTATTATTATTATTATTATTATTATTATTATTATTATTATTATTATTATTATTATTATTATTATTATTATTATTATTATTATTATTAGTACTGCTACTATTTACTAGTACATTTGTTCAAAAGGATTATTATTATTAATGTCGTTGCTATTATTATAAATGTCATTATATCACTATTTCAAGCTATTTGTGTTCAAGAAGAAGAATGTTATTTTGGCATTTGTACGTGTTCTTTTTTATATTTGTTCTAATAAACAATTTTGATATGCAATGTTCTTTTTGATGTTGTACAGGTAAAGAACATGATAATAGTATATGATGTTTATTTTTTTAACAGTTTTGGTAGAATAATATAAATTATATGTTACTAGTTTATATAAAACATGAGTAGCAAGGGATAACTTAATGGAATTAGCATCACCTTCAAATTTCCCCCTACACGGGATTTCAACTTATCTTTAAAAACAAAGTTTATATAGAACAGGACAACGATATAAGAAGGATATTTAACAATTTTGTTCAAGATCATATGATTATATATATTTATAGGTTTATTTATAATGAAAAAAGAACACTTGATTGATATAACGAAAAAATGTTGTTAGTTAAATCCAAACATGTCATCAATATAAAAATAACATCTATCTTTTTTTTTTTTGAGGGGACATCTATCTTTTATTTTTAGAACGTGTTCTTTAAATATATTTTGTGTGCTCTTTCAATATATGTTCCTTTTTTTATTATCATTATATGTTCTTTCATTACTACCTAAATTCTTATTATAAACGGACCTTAGACATGAACAATATGTTCTTTTTACCATAAACAATATATCTTTTTAACCTAAAATATGTGTTCTTTTATTTTTAATATTATGTTCATATATTATGTGTTCTTTTAAAAAAAATATTATGCTATTATTATTATCATTATTATTATTATTATTGTTGTTGATGTTGTCGTTGTTGTTGCTATTATCATTATTAAAAGTTGTGCATAGTAATAAAATGATAGTAATAGTAATACTAGTCATGAAATACAAAGTAATAATATTAGTAATGATATGTTTTATAAAAGTTAAGTTCGGATTAGATCGGATAAGTTCGGATCGGATCGGATAAGTTCGAGATCGGATCATATCGGAAAAAAATAAGTTCAGATCAGATCAAATAAGTTCAGATCAGTAAATATAAGGTGAACTAAACAAAGCCTAAGTCTTTAGATCATACTACCCCGTTCCTTTTTAATCTACACACTTTTCTTTTTGGGTCGTTTTTCTAATGGTTACACTGTTGCTTTATCTATATAAGGTAAAATGCCCAATCATTTTGTCCCTCATGTGGTCCCTCACCAAATGAATTATCCCACTTTAAACCTTCACCTACCCATTTTTCTCTCTCATCTATTTTTTAATTTACTTTTTGTACTTCTCACTCCCCACTTTTCATAATTTCTCTTATCTCTCTCCTACTTTTTCACTTTTTTCTTGGTTCTAGTAAAAAAAAACCGTGTCGATTATTGAGTATTGACTAAGAGAGCGAGTGTTTAGTTGGGCTAAAAAAATCTCAAAAAAGTAATCTTTCCATGTTTCTATGTTTGGTTTATAAAGGATGGTAAATATTTCTCACAATGATGGAAAATTTTTATAATCATAAAGGAAGGATACAATGCCATATTTTCCTCCCTATTATGCAATTTCTTCTTTGCTTCCTCTACATTATCCTCCTCTCATTCAAATATAAGGAAAACTAATTTATAATTGTAGTTTCCCTTTAAAAAATGTTGTTTCTTGAAAAACACTTATCATAGAAAGATGTTTTTATCTAACCAAATGGAGCCTCATATTCCTTAAATAATAGATAACCTATTGCAAGAATTAATTGAAGTAATTATTGCGGAAGTGTATATGTTAGCATCTCTAGTTTATTAAGTAACAGTTCTTCGAAGTTATAAGTTATATTAAAGCTATATATAACCTCTATACTAATATATTAAAAGGCGTTCTTTTTTTTAGAGGGTTTAACTACATGTAATCAACATACAATTAAAAAAGTAGTAGATGTATTTTATAAAATTCGACCCCATGATCACAACACAAGCATATATACTAAAGTCTTAATAACCACTAAACCAACTGATACTTGATGTTATCATTTTAAAGTAAAATATTAATAAATTAAATATATAATTACCCGGGGAATAGCCCGGGACTAAAAACTAGTTTAAATTAAAGAACGAATTGGTACTTAAAGAGTTAGTCATCAATATAACTCATATAGTGTGATTCTGATCGCTCTATTCATATGTATCATGACAATTTCAATTACAAAGTCTAATTAAAAAAATAGATTGGTTAACTTTTAAAGGTTGTTATGAAAATGGATTATGCAAAATGGAATTAGAAACTTCTGATCTGAACTTCAAAGTTTCTATTTCGTGCACGATAGATTATTGGATTAAACGTCTTTTGTCACCTATTCTCTCTCTCTTTTTTTATACTTTTAGTAATTAGTACATTTTTCACAAGGAAGAATAATGCAGATAAAATATATTACTTAATACCATAGAAGTGCAGTCAAAATATAGTACAGTCAGAACAATTTTTACTACTATTAGTTTGACAGAATAATTATTGGAAAAATTAAACAAACATAAATCTATATGACTATATGTCAATGAAAATCAAGTAGAGTTCATTCACTATAAATCCTAGTGTACAATAGTATGGTACACGCCCTCAATTATCCTAACATCATGTACAGAGCACATGAGCATATAACTATAAATTAATAAGTGGAGAATGCATGTGAGAGGGTGTAGGATGCAAATGTAGACTTGGCTTGGAGGCGAAATATTTGATTAGAAATATACTTCGGAAGTTCGGATGCAACCCTCATGTCTTTTCTAATCTTGGTTGAAATTGTCAGATTCATTGCAGCAAATCCTTGAAAAGATCTACTTCTCCTTCATCTTCCCTATGAAAACTACAAATTTGTTGAATTACTCGTAATTTGCAAACGTATAGTGACTAGTAAAAGAATAAGGACAGATGAAACCGAATCAATATAACAAGGAAATTTATTAAGAATACATCCAAACAACCATTGATGACTGAGTCATTGTGTATTGGCTTTCTACATTAATTAACTTTGGATTCCACTATAACTGCATTGTTTCTACTAACAAGTTACCCTTATCAATTATCAGGAACGTGGTCCAATGATATATTCCTAACATCATGAACCACAAAACTCTTGCTTAGCTCCATGACTTATCCAAAGAAATAAGAATAAGAACAACAACAACTTGCTTAATGTAGCAAAAACCATGATTTTAGTCGTTATCATGGAAAAGAGAGGGTGACAAAACTCCTTCATCAGCGGTTGGTCTGATCATTCAGAATAGTAAATGTTATGACAGATGTGAGAAAGAACAAATATTGAACGCAAAACAAAGAATAATCACACACAGATTTAACGTGGTTAACCAACAGAGTGTTGGCTACGTCCACGGGCGGAGAGAGAATAATATTATTGATGAGAAGAATAGCCAGAATTACAGAGGTGATTAATGACTTAATCGTCAATTAAATAAACTAGGTTTAAAACCTATTTATAAGCAATTTCGGAAAACGCGTTTCCGCGCCTCATTAAACCTCCCCCCGATTGGGTCGGGCGGTCCACTTTACCAGACGTAGAATGTTCTCGGGCCCGATCGGGCGATCATCGCCCGGTCGTACGCCCAATCGAGATCGGTCGCCGGACGCCATCGGGCGCCCAGCTTCCAAGCAACAGCTTGGACCTTCGACCCCGCCCGGTCGGGCGGCACACACCCGACTTGACCGGGCGGGCCTGCGAACATGCAAATCCTCGAACAGATTCAAGGCATAAATCCTACAAATCTCCACCTTGACTTGAATCCTCTCACAACAAACCAGAAACCAGATAACAGACGCATTGAACACAATGCCCAGATTCTCCCTGCAACTAGATTTGCCCCGAAAGACAACCAGACCAGATTTGTCCCTTAAGGACACCAGATTAGCCCCTAAGGGCCCCAGACTTGCCCCAAAGGGCAATTAACAACCACGAACATTGAGCAAGTTCAAACAATGTTGAAACTTACTCTGCGGAACAGGTTTAGTGAACTTATCAGCAGGATTATCAGCAGTACCTACCTTCTTCACCTTAACCCTCTTCTCACTCCTCAGAAAATGATATCTCACATCAATGTGCTTAGTCCTCTCATGATGGATTTGATCCTTGGCTAAGCATATTGCACTCAAACTGTCACAATACACAATAGCCTGATCGTGATGCAAACCAAGATCACTGACTAGCCCCTTTAACTATATTCCCTCTTTAGCAGCTGCTGTCAATGCCATGTACTCTGCTTCAGTAGTAGACAAAGTAACTGTAGCCTGCAAAGTTGCCTTCCAACTAAGAACAGAGCCACCAAAAGTAAATACATAACCAGTCATAGACCTTCTACTGTCTACATCTCCAGCATAATCAGAATCAGAATAACCAGTAACTAAACACTGAGTATCATTCCCATAAATGAGACCAACATTAGACGTACCTCGAAGGTAACGAAAAATCCTCTTGACTGCCTGCCAATGCTCCTTACCAGGATCACCCATGAACCTACTAACAACACTGACTGCATGTGTAAGATCCGGCCTAGTGCAGACCATAGCATACATCAGACTCCCTACTGCACTAGCATAGGGAACCCGACTGATGTACTCCTTCTCCTCAGCAGACTTGGGTGCAAAAGCAACAACCAAATGATTATTGGAGGCACTTGGAGTATCTATAGGCTTAGCTGGTGACATGCCAAACCTTGACAAAATCTTCTGAATGTAGCCTTTCTATGACAAGAAAAGCTTCCTCTGATCTCTTTCCCTATAAATCTCCATCCCCAAAATCTTTTTCACAGCACCCAAATCCATCATCTCAAACTCAGCACTGAGAAGACCCTTCAACCTCTGAATATCAGACTTGGACTTTGCAGCTATGAGCATATCATCTACATACAGGACCAAATAAATCCATGATTCATCACCCAGCTTGTTGTGATACACACAACAATCATACAGACTCCTGTTATAGCCCAACTCAATCATATAGTTGTCAAACCTTTTATACCACTGCCTAGGAGACTGCTTTAGCCCATACAAGGACTTCTTCAGTCTGCAAACATAGTCTTCTTTATCAGGAACTTGGAACCCATCTGGCTGAGTCATATAAATCCCTTCTTCCAACTCTCCATGTAGGAAAGCTATTTTCACATCTAGTTGCTCAAGTTCAAGATCCTGATGTGCAACTATTGCTAGTAGCACCCTGATGGAAGTGTGTCTGACCACTGGTGAGAAAATCTCATTATAATCAACCCCTTCCCTTTGAGTGAACCCTCTTGCAACAACCCGAGCTTTATACTTGACCCCCTCAGTAGATCCTTCTTCTTGAAAACCCATTTGCAGGTGACAATTTTTCTCTCCTTGGGACGTTTAACTAGCTCCCAAGTTTGATTCTTATCCAGAGACTCCATTTCATCTCCCATAGCAGCGATCCATTGAGCAGACTCACTACCTGAGACAGCTTCCTTGTAGGTGGATGGCTCATGAGTATCTACCTCCACCTCCTCAGCAACCTGCAGTGCATAAGCAACTATATCCTCAAAACCATACCTCCTAGGAGGTCCCACACCAACTCTTCTAGCTCTATCAAGTGCTATGCTAGTTCGATGTGCTTCAGATGAGGCATATTGATGACTAGAAGATGTGTGATTCACTCTCATCATGAGTGACTTGCAGCTCCACCTGTTTATCAACATTACTATCAACAGACACCACCATGGACTTCACAGTGGGGTTAAGCATAGAATTTTCATCAAATATTACACTTCTACTAAGTATAACTCGACTCTCAGAAGGTGACCAGATTCTATAGCCCTTGACTCCACTTCCATAACCCACAAATACACCCTTCTTAGCTCTAGGTTCTAATTTACCCTCACTTACATGATAATAAACAAGTAGAACCAAAAACTCTCAACAAAGAATAATCTGCAGGCTTACCAGACCACACCTCATAAGGTGTTTTACAATCAATACCAGTATGAGGTCCACGGTTGATCAGATGGCAAGTTGTACTTACAGCTTCTGTCCAAAATCTTCTAGGTAACCCGAAGATTAGAGAGCATGCACCTCGCTCTCTCCAACAAGTGTCGATTCATGCGTTACGCTACCCGGTTCATTGTGGAGTATTCTTGACAAGTATGATGGCGAGCAATGCCTTCATTCTTGCGTAACTCATTAAACTCGGACCAACGAATTCCCGGACCATTATCGATGCACGGCCTTTTGATCTTTCTTTCGACTTGATTTTCCACCAAAGCCTTCCACGCTTGAAGTTCACGAAAGCCTCACTTTTATGCTTCATCATAATTACCCAAGTCATCCTTGAATAATCATCGATCATCGACACAAAGTACCTATGACCTCCAATAGACTCAACTCGGGAAGGACCCCAACAATCGAGTGAATATAATCAAGTGTGCCCTTTGTAGTATGCACGGCCTTTGGAAACTTGCTTGCGATGAAGCTTCCCAAATACACAATGCTCACGAACTCTAGATCCCGCACCTTGTGCCCACACGAAGATCCCTTTTTGCGAATTTACATCCCCCTTTCACCCATATGTCCAAGCCTCCTATGCCACAACTTGGTCATATCCCCCTTGGGAACCTCGGATGATGCAACAAAGCAAGCATAACCCCGTCACGATAGAACCTTGAAGAAAATACAAGGTAGTGAGGTACCATTTTTAATACCTTTCGGAACTACCTTCGAACCCTTGCGGACACTCATAACTCCACCTTCACCTTGAAAACCGAAACCTCTACCGTCAAGAAGACTCAAAGATATCGATTCTTTGTCATCGGTGGAACATGCCTAACTTCGTTCAAGGTACGTAATGTACCATCATGAGTCCTCAATCGATGGAGCCTATTCCAACTACTTTACGGAGCAAGACCTGTTGGCCATAAAAACACCGCCCCCATCTATCTCGCTCATAAGTTGAAAACCACTCCTCGCAGGGACTAATATGATACGATGCCCCGTAATCAAGAACCCAGGACATCCTTATAATGTGACCGGTTATTAACAACTAGGGTCGAGATCTTCCTCGAATTACCATTAGTTTTCGCCGGAGCAGTGAGAACCTTAATTCTTGTCCTCCGTTTGCTTCTTTTTCTTAGGACATTCATTTTTCCAATGCCCCTTTTCCTTACAAGTAATTACGGACATCATTAGGTTTAGGACCCTTAGAATTCGAATTTTTATGGTTCGATTTCTTTTTACCAGATTTTCCCTGTCCCTTACCCCTAGTGACAATTAATCCAGATGTCTGATTTTCAGTACCAGAACCAGATGCCTGATGACGGACTTCTCTAGTATGAAGAGCAGATCTTACTTCTTCTAATGACAGACTATCTTTCCCAACAATAAAAGAATCCACAAAATTCTCATACGATAAAGGCAAATATACTAACAGAATTAAAGCAGCATCCTCATCATCTACTTTAACATCAATATTACGAAGATCTAGCAAGATAGTATTCAATTTATCTAGATGGTCCCTCGAGACATACCTTCCCCGCATACGCACGCTGAACAGACGTTGCTTCAAAAACAACTTGTTGGTTAGAGATTTTGTCATATACAAACTCTCCAACTTCAACCACAGACCGGCGACGGTTTCCTACTCCGCAACCTCAGTAATTATGTCGTCAGAAAGACACAACATAATCGTTTAATGTGCCTTCTCCTCCAGAACGGCCATCTCAGCGGTTTCTGTATCCGATGACTTCTTTGCCAACGGTGCCCACAACCCTTGTTGCTTCAGTAAAGCCCGCATCTTGATTTGCCACAGACTGAAACTGTTTCTCCCAGTGAATTTATCAATTTTCACATTCATCCCAGACATCTTCCTCACCCGGATCGAACACAAAGCTCTTGATACCAATTTGTTATGACAGATGTGAGAAAGAACAAATATTGAATGCAAAACAAAGAATAATCACACACAGATTTAACGTGGTTCACCAACAGAGTGTTGGCTACGTCCACGGGCAGAGAGAGAATAATATTATTGATGAGAAGAATAACCAGAATTACAGAGGTGATTAATGACTTAATCGTCAATTAAATAAACTAGGTTTAAAACCTACTTATAAGCAATTTCGGAAAACACGTTTCCGCACATCATTAAACCTCCGCCCGATCGGGTCGGGCGGAATCCGCCCGATCGTGCGGTCCACTTTACCAGACGAAGAATGTTCTCGGGCCCGATCGGGTGATCATCGCCCGGTCGCACGCCCGATCGAGATCGGTCGCTCTCCCGATCGGACGACCACGTCTGACGCCATCGGGCGCCCATCTTCCAAGCAACAGCTTGGACCTTCGACCCGCCCGGTCGGGCGGCACACGTCCGACTTGACCGGGCGGGCCTGCGAACATGCAAATCCTCGAACAGATTCAAGGCATAAATCCTACAGTAAAAGTCAATCGATTGCTACTTTGCATTCAATCTATATATATAGGCCACTTTACTTCACCTAATTTGATTGTCGAAACTTACTATTTTATGTAACGTTTTTTTTTCGTACTTTTAATCTCAATATCCGTAATATTGATATTCAAGATGAACAAGTGATCACTAGCGAGCTTGGTTGGTATTAACTCAATCCTTGACAAGATTGCAATTCCTTAAAAGATTGATCATATGATTATGAAATTTGTAGTATTGTCCATCAATTTTTTTCCCTATATTTTGTAGGTCATATTTTTTCGAGAAGATAATTAAGCTACCAATTAGCTAGGTTGCAAACATGATTGTTCACTAAGTTATACTTCATCTTGTATGAATATGAGGCAAATATCTATTGTGTACCATCATCTTATTCCCATACTACTATTGAGAAAGATAAAGGTAGGTACACACACCCACTACTAAACATAAAAGTAGGTAAACACTCCCACTGCTAGTTGAGAAACATAAAAGTAAGTAAACACATCCAGATCCACTGCTACAAGAATTATCTAAGTTTGTAGTCAACATGGAAGCCCCTTTATATATTCGGTGCTTTTGATTGCAGATCTACACATTCTTAGAATCTAAAAAAAATCAAGAACATGTAATACTTCTTTAAAGTTATTATCAGAGCAAAGCGCACACTAATATAACAATAATTGAAAAAACATGCTGGTCCTATTCATTGATTTATCTGCAGCTGCCTATTCATTGATATATCTGCAGCTGCAGCTGCAGCTGTAGAATCTTTGACTGCAAAAGCAGGCAGTTATAACATTAAAGTCTTCAAAGCCCACACAAATCATAGCTCCTTTAGTTTAAAATATTAGGATCTAGTATTACACAACTAAAGTTACAACACACTCCACAATATTGTCAATATACATATACATTTAGCCATTTATTAAGTCACAAAATGTTACACATCTATCTAAGGAAAATGATAAATGCAATTCAAAAATTTGATTTTAAACACAAATTATTTCTAAATATATCCGAGTATATCTGTATATGTAAGAAACACAACACAGGACACATACATATACTTCGCTTAGTTTACAAATTAAGGTCTATAATTTTTTCTACTATTACAAGTTACTAACAATGGAAACACTTCCAGCTCCTTAGCCTGAGGATTCCTTAGACTATTTTTACCCTCAACTCCATTTTTACCACTGTATAACATACTCATCGACCTTGATTTACTTAATTTCACTGAAGAAATTTTTACTGTAACAGCCCTCCTTTTAACAACCAAAGTTGTATTATTAATCTCATCAACACCTGCCTCTAGACGTGGGCCCACTTTTAAAATCTCCCTAAAAGAACCTATTGACTTTGATCTTAATCGAACAGTCCGATGCCCGCCACGTGTCATCTCATCTTCATCCCCATCAACATTGGATACTTTCCTATTTCTGTCCGACAACGATTTCCTACTCCCATACTTCGGTACCCTCACTCTACTCTCCTCCCAATCACTACCGTCAAACTCATCCAACGGTTGAGATCTCCCCACGTGTCTCACGCGCCGCCGTAGATTACCCCAAACAGGAAACCCTTGAATCTTAACCCTTCTATATACTTTCTTCAAACACTCAACAATTTCCTTGACAGGTGGCCGTTTCTCAGCCGTTGATCTCACACATCTAGCAGCCAACAACGCTAATTCCCTAACCACCGTCCGATCAACAAAACACCCAATCCGACGGTCGAGAATTCCTTCATAAACACCAGATTTAATCAAAGGCAGGGCCCAGTCAACGAGTGTAGGAGGACTATAGTCAACGTCTATAGCCTTCCTACCACTAATAATCTCTAACAAAAGAATCCCAAAGCTAAATACATCACTCTTGGTACTAAGATCCCCCGGCGCAAGATAACAAGGGTCGAGGTACCCTAGAGTTCCCGCTGGTGGAGTTGACATAACAAGAACATCCTTAACATGCGCCTTTATAGCAAGACCAAAATCGCTTAGCCTTGCATTTTCTCTCTCATCGAGTAACACATTTGAGGACTTGATATCTCTGTGCATGACGGGTGGGTCGGACTTGTTATGAAGGGTTCGGATCGCTTTCGCTATTTGTAAAGCGAACCGAACCCGGGTTGACATCCCGGGTGGGTTTGCGTGTTGGTGAAGGTACTCGTATAGGGAGCCGTTCGGCATGTACTCGACTACGAGCAGTAATTTTGGTGGCTCAAGGGCGAACCCGATAAGGTTGACGATCCTTCTGCTGTGCATCTTCGAGAGGATGTCGATCTCATTCTGGGCGGTTTCCATGATTGGGGTCGTGTATTTCTTAACAGCGGCGGTGAATTCGACACCGCTGCTGTTGTTGAGAACGGCACGGTAAACGGCTCCGTGGGAGCCTTTTCCGAGGAGGGCAAGTGGGGAGAACCCATTTGTTGCGGTTTCGAGGTCGGAGTAAGAGAAACGAGTTAACTTAACAGGGCGTTTGTGTTTACGACGATAATGATGATTCGAGTTAGGATTGCAGGTTGAAATGGCGGAGTCGGCATTACAGAGAAAGCGCATTGTGTGTTTGTATGAGGAGAGAGAAAATGGGAGGAGAAAGGATATGGGGGGTAAAGAGAAAGGCAAAAGCCATTGAAGGTAGGAGAGAGAGAAAGAGAGAGGCTTTTTTTTGGTGGGTTAAAGTGGCATGCTTTGTGTGACACTCAGAATTTTTACAGCTTTAAATTTTAGAAGTGGGGGGAGGAATAATTTGGTTTTATTTTAAAAGTTTGAAAACGTGGAGGGTGGGAGAGGAGAGAGAAAGAGGTGGGAAATGGCAAATGCATGTGGAAAGTGATGGAAAGGTTTGAAGTTTGAAAGGTGGGAGATATAAGAGGGAAGCTTTGGCCGGCTGAATGCTGATAGATGAAGATTGGAGGGAGAGAGAAAGGGTAGTTTAAATTCTATTGTTACGTATGAAAAGACGTGCGGCGTTGGGAAAAAGGTTGCATTGTTGAGTTGGTCTTTAATTCAGCATGGGGTCAATTTTTTGTTACTTATTCCAAACTCCAAAGCTAAAGTTTTTTGCTCTCTTTAAAAAAAATTACTTCCTCCGTTCCAAAATAAGTGAAACAATTGTCTCAAAAAGTTCTCACATAAATGAGAGAAGTGTTTCACTTAATTTTGGAACGGAGGAAGTATGTTTTTGATCTTTCAATGATTCTTTAGTTTCATCTAAGGCTTGTTTTCTACTTCTTTCGTTCTTTTCTATTATAACAATGAATTTGGACACGGTTCTTAAATAAGTGAAAAAGATAGACAGTTTAATATAAGGATACTCTTTTTAATAACTACTTCTTCCGTTCCATAATAAGTGAAACACTTACTATTTTAGAATGTTTCAAAATAAGTGAAACATACCTTAAATGGAAAAAAGAAAGTGATAAAATGACAAGAGTACCCATCACAAACTTGTGTGGTTTACTTTTCTCTCTCCTCCTTTTGATAATGAAAAGGGTATTTTATGACTTTTTGGCTTTTGAAAGTGATGTTTATTAAATCTTGTGCTCAATCCCTATGCTTCACTTATTATGGAACGGAGGAAGTATATATAGTAGGAGATAAATAAATCCTTAATAAATTAAAATAAAAGCAGCTTTATGAGCCAAAGTAATTAATGATGGTTTTAGTAAGATAAAGTAAGGACAATATTGTCAACAACAATTGTTTTTTCAACCAAAAGTGGAATTCTACCCAAAGTGATAATTGTTGCAATAGAAAAAGAAAGGAAAAATTGACAAAAATAAGCCAACCTTTGCCCAATTCGCCACATTTAAGTCAACCTTTTGAAAATCCAAAGATAATACAAGCTTTCTATCATTTAAGCCAAATTTAGGTCAGATTACCCATAACTTGTTCACAACCGGTTAAAAATGTTCTGATTTTTTTTTCCTTTTTTCTTTAATTAATCTCCATCTCCTCCCACTTCTCACCTCCCCCTCTCTCTCTCCTCCTCCCACTTCTGATCTCCTCCCACTTCTCTCCTCCCCCCCTCTCTCTCTCCTCCTCCCACTTCATTCGACGACATCCCCGCCACTTCTGATCTCCTCCCTCTTTCTCTCTTCTCCTCCCACGTTACTCCCTCTTTATATATTCCTCCTCCTCCTTCTTCACTCAGCGGCACCACCACCAACCACCGCCATCAATTCCTTCTCTCTCTTCTACCACAACCACCACCATCACTGACTTCGGTTGGGTTTCGAAACTCCTTCTTTTTTTGATGAGCTGGTGGGGTGGCGATTTAAGTTGGTGGGTGAGGTTGGTGAAGGGGGGAGTGGCAGGGGTTGGTCGGATTTTGGGTGGGATTGGTGGATGATTGGTAGCAGTGGGTGGTTATGGCAGTTGAGAAGGTGGTTAATTTCGGGTTTTGGTGGATGGATGGGTTTGGGTTGGTAGGAGGTGGTGGATTTTTGGTGCAGGAGGTGGTTGATTTCGGATTTTTGGGTGGGTATGGTGGATTCGGGATTTGGGTTTGGGTTGGGGGTTGGGAGTTTGGGTGGTTTTGGGGGGTTTGGGTGGTTTTGAGGTCAGGGGATTTTAGGGTTAAGGGTGGTTTTAGGTCGGGGGTGGTTTGGGGTTTGGGTGGATATGGTGGTTTTGGGATAGTTGACGAGTGATGGTGGGCCGGGTTCGGTCTTTGGGTGGGGCCGGGTTGGTGGTGGTGATGGTGGGGGCGGGGTTGGTGGTAGTGGGGCCGGGGGGTTAGTGGTGGTGGTGGGGCCTGGGTTAGTGGTGGTGGGGCTTGGATTGACGGTGGTGGTGGTGGGGCCGGGTTGGCAAAGGTGGTGGTGGGGCTGGGTTAGTGGCGGTGGTGGTAGGGGCCGGGTTAGTGGTGGTGGTGGTGCTTGGGTTCTATGGTTACGCTGGTTGGTGGTGGGGTTGGGTTAATGGTGGTTAGTGGGGAGGTTAGGTTAATGGCGTTAATTAATCATAATTAAAATCATAATTAAACATTAACCTATTGTTTACTTGGGTTAGCAGGTGAACTTTTAGGTCAACCTAAAATTGGCTTAAATGATGCAAAGCTTGTATTATCTCTGGATTTTCAAAAGGTTGACTTAAATGTGGCGAATCGGGCAAAGGTTGGCTTATTTTTGTCAATTTTTCCCAAAAGAAAAGAGAAATTATACATTAAATTAAAAATAATTCTAGATTAAAAATACGGATTTTTCACCAGGTACCCCTGAGGTTTCGCAATATTCACCTGGTACCCTCGCGTTTTCAACAATTCACCTGGTGCCCCTAAGGTTTTGAAAAATACTCAGAATACCCTTAATGACTAATGGCCGTCAACTCCGTTAGTCATTAAGGCTAAATCAACCAAATTAACCCCCTAACTAACCTAACTAATACTAATTAATCCGAATTAACTCTAATTAAACCTAATTAATAACTTTAAACCCTAATTAACCTATCTCTCTCCCCTTACCCCTAACCCCACCACCCTCCCACCACCCCACCACCCCACCCCACCTTCCCACCACCCCACCACCCCTGTCCCCCTCCCCCACCCCCCATGACCCCCTCCCCCTCCCCTCCGCACCTACCCCTTCCCTCCCCCTCCACCCCCCTTCCCTTCGAATTCCCAGTCCCCACCCCCTCCCCCTCCTCTCGTTTTTCGTCCGCCTAAAACCGAACCCCATCCCCCTTTGTTTTCGAATTTCGGGCTACGAGGGGGAAATTGACCGAGGATGGCAAAGAACAGATCGATCGGCGGCGGCCGAGGACGGCAAAGAACACGATTTCGAGGGAAGACGGAGACAAAGCGGCGAAAAAGTTAGGGTTGGGGGAAATCCGGTGAAAGCAAAGTGAGGCGAGAGAGTGAGAAATCGAAGGGGTGGGGGCGGGGAAATCAATGGGGAAGGGAATGGGAGGGGAAATCAACGGGGAAGGGGGAGGGGGAGGGGAAATCGACGGGGAGGGAGTGGAGCTTGGGGGCGGCGGCGGTGGAGGGGGTGGGGGATGGGGCTGCGGCGTGAGTGGAGGGGGGAGGGAGGGGGAGGGGGAGGGGGTGGGTTGGGGGTGGGGGCCGGGGGGTGGTGGGGTGGTGGGAGGGGGGGGGGGTGGGGGCGAGAGGGGTGGGCGCCTGAGTTAGGTTAATTAAGTTTTTTTAGGGTCAAAGTTAACGGAAAGTTGACGGTAGGGTCACGTCAGGTATTTTTCAAAACCTTAGGGGCACCAGGTGAATTGTTGAAAACGCGAGGGTACCAGGTGAATTTTGTCAAACCACAGGGGTACCTGGTGAAAAAACCGTTAAAAATAACTTAGCTTAGTTTGAATATGACTTGACCCGTTGAAGTAGGAAATTTTGAAATTAGTGAATGAACTGAAAGTTGGATCTAAATTTAATAGCAGAGTTTATTTGAAATCTAACTTAAAACGTTGGGTGATGGATGATTTTGATGAGAACTTTATTGGAAAATTAGGACAAGGTTAATCTTTTCATGGATTCTTAAATGTTGTTTCGAGTGCTGTATATTTCACTTTATGATTGCTTTGGGATAGATGATCTACGAGGCAACAATCCTAATAGTGACCACACGCTCAATTGAGATTTCGCTTGCTCGTGCGAGATCCTACTTGCCTATACAACCCGACTTTTTTTAATGCATGGCAATTCCTTTTCCCACTTATTAGTTACTACTTTCTTAATTTTGTATATTTGCTCAAATTTTATAACATTGTTGTGATGTTATAGAGCATTATTCTCAGAGAGCTTTGATGGCGTTTAATAAGAATACTACGGTGGAAAAAAGCAGTATTTCTATCCCATTACGTCACCCATTGAACCCTACTCTTTGCTAACCATAACCACTCCTCCTGAAGGAGGATGTCCATAACGGACTCATGTGGGAATCCTGTCTCGGATCCCGGTTCTCTTGGTCAGTTAATTAGGGGCTTTTATGTTGACTTGTACAATAAGGGTAAGATCCTTTCCACTAGAACTCCATAGCCTCTTCCCCGGACCAAATTAATTTAGCATACCCTCCCTCCGATCAGGAAATTAGGAATGCTCTTTTTCATATGCAACCTCTAAAAGCTCCGGGGCCGGATGGTTTTCATCCAATCTTCTTTCAAAAGGAATGGCACATAGTTAGGCCAGAAATATGTGATTCTATTCGTAAATGGTTTGCTGAGGGGAATATTCTGAGCGACCTCGGTCAAGCTCTCATATGCCTGATTCCTAAGCAATTGAACCCTAAAAATGTCAAGCACCTGCGTCCCATTAGTCTATGTAATACTATTTATAAACTTGTGACCAAAGTGCTTGTAAACAGAATGAAATCGAATATGCCTGCTTGGGTCTTTTAAAAACCAAAATGGGTTTATCCAGGGGAGGGGTACAGACATTAACCTTTTTGTAGCTTCCGAAGTTTTACATGCCATGCATAAGAAAAAAGGTAAGTTAGGCTGGTTCGTTCTTTAAGTTGACTTAGAAAAGGCCTATGACCGCTTAGAATGGGATTTTATAAGGCAATGTCTAGTTGCTCATGACTTGGATCCCCATTCTATAGCTCTAATTATGAATTGTATCAACCAAGCGAGCTCCTCGATCTTAGTCAATGGTAAAAAAAACTCCCCCCTTTCATCATTCTAGGGGCCTCCAACAAGGAGAACCCATGTCTCCTTTCATCTTTAATATTTGCCTTGAGTACCTTACTGGCCTCATTAATCAGGCTTGCACTGAGAAGTCTTGGACTCCATTCTGGGTCGGGAGGGACAGAGTTCCCATTTCCCACCTCCTTTTTGCTGATGATCTCCTCATTTTTGGGAGGGTTGATGAATCTACAACCTTCACGCTAAGACAAATTCTTCAAACCTTTTGTGAGCTTTCTGGGCAAAAAATCAATGAAGGAAAAAGCCGCCTTGCTTTCTCACCTAACACTACCCATGAGCACAGACAGTTATTTCAAGATACAATTATTAATGTTCAGGAGAGTAAGCATCTAGGTCTTTATCTTGGTCTCCCTCTATCTCATAAACGGTCTAAAAGGAGTGAGGTGCAATTTGTAGTGGATAAGGTTAGGCGAAAGTTATCTATGTGGAAAGCAAAATTCCTCTTGAGGGCTGGCAGACGAACCTTAATAAAAGCGTCCATGAACTCGGTGGCTTTATACTACATGCAAGCCACGCAACTTCCTAAACAAACCCTCCTTGAGTTGGATAGGATATGTAATAACTTTTTTGGGGTGATTCAGAGGGGAAAAAGAAGCTCCACCTTGTTGGTCAGTCTCACACTTTCCTACCAAAATCTATGGGGGGCTTGGGTATTAGGAGTCATATCGACCTAAACCTAGTTATGCTTGAAAAATTAGGGTGGAAAATGACTCAGGGTGAAAATAATCTTGCCAAAAAATGCATTGCGTCTAAGTATGTAAGAAATGACTACTTGATTGCCTTTAGGAAGGGGTCCCAAGTGTGGAAAAATATAGGTCGTGGTGCCTCTCTTTTACACCAGAATGAGATGTGGAAGTTGGGGGATGGGAAGGACATTAATGTTTGGCAGGATGATTGGTCGGGGATTGGGTCTATTAGGAGTTGGGTGCATGTCCCCCTAACTCAGCTTGATGCTAACCTCAAAGTAGTGAATCTTATCAACAAAATAAGTGGGATCTGAGCATTTTATCCTTTTCCTTTCAAAATTTATTGCCGACCGAATCCATATGCTCTCCATTCCTTTCCAAAGTGGTGGTGATTGGAGTTTTTCTACCCTTGTCCTTAATGGCAAGTTCTCGCTCTCTCGCTTATTCGAAGGTTGTGCTTTCTAGGTCGGCTAAGTTGGGTAGTGATTGGATTTGGAATCTTCAAATTCTACCCAAACTTCAGATCTTTGTTTGGCTTATGTGGTGGGACCGCCTTCCCTCTCGATGGTTGTTATATTGTAAGCAGATAGTTTCGAACCCCGTCTGTCCGTGTTGTGACTCGAGTGAGGAAAGGTTTTTTCACGTGATTCAGGACTGTTATTTGGCTTCCCAAGTGTGGGAGCTGCTCTCCCCCCGAATCACTTTTGGGAGGTTATGGGTGTAGAGGATTGGCTTAATGTTAATTTGACTTCGAGCCGTGATTTTCGCAGGCTCAAATGGTCGGTCCTCACCCCCTTCATATGTTTTGACATCTGGAAAGCCCGAAATCGCCTTGTTTTTTAATCTAAAACCCATGCTCCCCCGCAAACTACTCTTAACACTGCCATTTCCCTAGCCAAAGAGTTTATAGCGCACCAAAACCCGGTTTCTTCCCCCTATGATTCAGTCCCTCGTGATCATGTTAGCTTTCCTCACCCTTGGGTCCATGTGAATGTCAATGCTTCGTTTGTAAGTGTTGAAATTGAGTCGTGTTTTGCAGGTGTTATTCGTGATAGATATGGTGCTTGGTGTCTTGGTTTTTATTGCTTGTCATATGCTACTAACTAGCTTCATGCAGAGCTTTTGGCCATCCGTCAAGGTTTGCACATAGCTAGTGAAGCAAATTACTCTCACATTGTTCTTTATTCGGACTGCAAGCAAGCGATTGATATGCTTGTGGTATCCGATTTTTAACTGTCTTAATTAACGGTCTGAATCCCACGAAAGTCTCTCATTGGACTATGAGTTTTAGAAAACTTTGAAGTCGTCACCCTATTAATTTCTGAATAGGGACATATTTATTTAATCAATCGTTTTAAAATCAATTTCAAGAAATATCATTTAAAACGATGATGACTTCATATGGATAAGGCTTTTTTGAAAATTGGTCTTTCATACCATGAGATAGGGTTCGGGGTTTAGGTTAAGTGGTGCGAACGTATGGAACTCGTCTCCTCTTCTGTTCTATAGAACGGGCTCTTACTAAATGCGTTGTTTTCCATTTTAAAGTAATCATGGCTATTAAAAAAAAAGAAAATCACATAATTTGCACATATACACATCAACCATTTTTATTTAGGACCAATATATCATTTGTACATGGTAGGTTTGAGCACTGAAGTTACACTACGTACCAATCATTACAGGATTGGAATCCACTCATGGATCAAAACCATCGTAGTTCGATCTTATGTCTCGCCCTAAATGGCCAATTCCATTGGGGAAGAAAAGGAGATAGATTATGAATAACTCACCTTTAGAATTAAACAAATCTATTGGAAAATGAGGTAATCACTCCAATTAGTGATTGAAATGAGATTAAGATAATCACCTTAATTAGTGATTAAATATGAAGGATCAAGATAACCACCTCAAATAGTGATTAAAAATAGAGGTTAAGATAATCACTCTAGTTAGTGACTAAACTTAAGATGAAAGATAATCACATTGATTAGTGATTAACAATGAAGGTTAGGAAGTAATCACCTTAATTGATGATTATTCAAGATTTAGGACAATCACTCCAATTAGTGATTAAATTAAATGAGAAAAATAATCGTCCTAATTAACGATTATTAAGGTTTAAGATAATCACTCTAATTAGTGATTAAATAAGAAGAATAATCGTCCTAATGAACGATTATTAAGGTTTAAGATAATCACTCTAATTAGTGATTAAATAAAGAGGGTTAAGTTAATCGCCTTAATTAGTGATCAACCAAGGTTTAAGATAATCACTCTAATTAGTGATTAAATATGATGAAAGGTTAAGCTAATCACCCTTATTAGTGATTGAATGAAAAGTTTGAGTTAACCGCTCTAATTAGCGATTAATCGAGAATTGAAATAACCACCTTAATTAGTGATTACGTTTATGATTTTCAAGAAGTCTTAGAAGTTTGAGGTTTGCTTCCTAATTGAAGGCTTTTGAGAAATAATCTTGATTGAAGATTATTAAGTCATTTAGAGAGAAATGATCAATTTGAGATCATTTTAATCTTTGATTTGACTTTTTATGACAATTTTTATTGATTTTTATTTACATGATAAAATGAGTCATTTTAAGAGAAACTTAAAATTTCATGATTTTTAATTAACATTTTCGTATGAAGGAAACAATTTTTTTTATGAAAGTTGAGTTAACCACTTTATTTCATTTTCCAGATTACACTTTTGTTCTTGTACTGACTTGCAAAATTCATAGTACCTTTCTGTAGAAAGCGTTAAATTGAGAATGTGATACAAATATGGATAGGTCAGTGAGTTCTTTATGTTGTGTCAAAATTTCAGAAGATTTTAGTGACAACTCGAATTATGGTGAATTTTATTCCAAAACTGGTCAAAATAGGACCTTTATCAAATTTGTTCTTTGAAATCCAACTTGCTGAACTTATTTTGAAGTGAATTTTGGTATGAACACTCTAGACACTTTGAAAGACTAGACTAAAAATTTTCACTTGAATTGGACATTTTTAAGACAATTTTTTATTTATTTTCTTAACTGAAAGGAAAACCAGTTTTCTAGAATTTAGTGATTTACATGAACGTTTTTGTAAAAAAGAGAAAATTGTATAAAATTCATATGAACATGATTCTTATGTTTTTGAAAAGCCACTGATGTCTTCTTTAAACTTTATGTTTTTAGTTTTGTCTAAATGATTTTATTTTTAAACTTTATTGACAGAACAATCCTAGGTGGTACTGGACAAAATCAGTTTTCCACAACAAAGTTGTATGATGTTTAATTATTTGTACAAAATTCTTTTGTTAGAAATTCCGAAATCCAGTTGCTGGAAACATCTTGCAATTCATAGGAAAAATATTAAATCCTATCAACTATTTAGTTAATGCAGTCGAAAATATAAAATAAAGTACAAAATTAAAGCTGACTATAATTACCGCATCACATTTTTTTATGGAGATATTTATACACAACTTTTCTTGAATTTTTTATAAAAAACATTTTTTTAGTGATGAACAACAACTTGATTAAGGAAAATCACATAATCACATTGCTTTCTAAGAGTCACCCCATTAGAGTTGACTATTCTAGGTGGGGTGATTTAAGGTTGGGAACCTATTAGGACTTCCTCATACCCAAATCACTCCAAAAATTAAAAAATGATAAGAAGAAACAAAGAGAGAGTTAGTAGATGATCAAGAAGATAATCAAAATTAACAAGAATTTTAACTTTACCTTGCTAGCTCAATGATGCACTTCCTTTTGCAAATTTTTCTACCTTTTTGTAATTTTCTTAATTTCTAAGTGAGTTTCTAAATCCACTTAATTACTAACTTAAACTCTTTTTTGTGTTTTTTCCTTTTGATGAACTTCTTTTACTTACTTATTAAGACTTTTGCTTAGATAGAAAGATTAAGGAGGAAAAGAGTACTAGAGAAGATGAGAGTGAAGTTGAGTTGTGTTTTTCTCAACTTGGTTTTGAAGTGGAAAAAGGAGGGTATTTATAGAGAAATGAGGGAGGTGAACTAGGGTTTCAAAGAAGTAGAAAATCAGATTTTTCACCCAAAAAAACTGATTTTCTTCATCCTTAATCACCCTAATGACATCACTCTAATGACCTCACCCTAATGACATCATCAAATCTCTTTGGAAACACAAATATTCTTATTCTTTTTGGATTTTCTCATAAATGAGGCAAAATCAGATTTTCTCATAAATTAGGCAAAATCAGATTTTCAGAAAATATTCTTCCCTAAACATCCTAATACGTAAAAAAATATGCATCGAAAAACGTGCAAATCAAAACTGATTAGGGCGCTGCGCCAAACGCAGGAGCCTGCGCTAGGCACTGTGCCGTGCGCTAGGCGCAAGGCTCTGCGTCTGGTGCAGAGAATGCTTGTGCGCTAGGCGCACACTCGATTCTTCCGGAAAAAATCCGGATTCCCCCCCTCTTACACATGAGATTTGATTCTTATTCTCACATCTTTTCATGATTCTTATTCTCTAACTAATGGATAAATGATGTGATTAGTGGATAAACACTAGTGGAAAAAAACGGAAGGGCTGCGGTCAAAACAGCCCTAAGGGCTGCGTTTTTGGCCAGCAGCCCTTTCCATAGCAGCTCTTCACTAAAAGTGAAGGGCTGCGTTTTTAAACCGCAACCCTTCACAACGAAGGGCTGCGGTTGAGGCCCAAAAACGCAGCCCTTCCATATTAGAAGGGCTGCGGTTTTGGGCCTAAAACGCAGCCCTTCATTGTAGAAAGGGATGCGGTTTTGACCATAACCGCAGCCCTTTTGACCCAAAAAAAATAAAAATAAAATATTTTTTTTTTGGCATTTTTTTTACTCCTAAATATATCAAGAAATTTACAACAGGGAAAATCAACAAGAACAACAAGAACAGTAGAAATTTACAACAGGGAAAGTCAACAAGAACAATCGAAATTTACGGTAAAAAAAAGGAACGAAAATGAAAAAAAAGGAACGAAAATGAAAAAAAACGAACGAAAAATGAAAAAAAACGAACGAAAATGAAAAAAAAACGAACGAAAATGAAAAAAAAAACGGAACGAAAATGAAAAAAAACGAACAAAAATGAAAAAAGTGAACGAAAATACAAAAGAAAAAAAATTATAGATCTGAAATTACATGAACATTAATCAAAACAACGATCAAGAAATTATAGATCTGAAAAACGAAAAATTATCACTTGTTGCTGTCGTTGCTTAAGCGGAGTTCGACGACGAGGAAGAGATGAACGGAGTTCGACCGACAAAGAAAAGGGGAAGAACATCGCGGCGCGGCAAGGCGGCGCAGGTCAACCGACGAAGAAATGAGAGGAGACGAACCCTCGTTGAGAGGAGACGAACGACGAATGAGGAGAAGGACGAACGAACGAATATTCGTTGCTGCGTGGTGTTACTGCCGCCGGAGGGTGAGAGAGAAGGAGGGAAACCTGTTATTGTTGTCGTGTTGTTGTGGAAGAAGGGAGAAGGAAGGAGGGTGAGAGAGAAGGGAGAAGGAAGGAGGGTGAGGGAGAAGGAAGGAGGCTGTGGACGTGAGAGAGGAGAGAGAATGAGGGAGAGGAGATTGTGAGAACCCTAGCCCGCTTAATATTTTAAGCCCGCGAATTCCTTTCAATTTTTTTTAAAAAAAAGCCCATAAAGGGCTGCGTTTTTTAAAAAACGCAGCCTTTTATTACTTATAGGGCTGCGGTTAATAAAAAACCGCAGCCCTTCACTAAAAGGGCTGCGGTTTTTGCATTGACCGCAGCCCTTCGTAAACGAAGGGCTGCGGTTTTTGGGCTAACCGCAGCCCTTCACTATGAAGGACTGCGTTTTTCAAAAAAACGCAGCCCTTGCAGCGCATCCCTTCCTTTTTTTCCACTAGTGAAAGAATATATTCTTATTGTTTACTCAATGGACAATGACTTGACCATCAAGAAAACTGATTACAACCGGTTTTGGGATACGATTAAAATCACGACGCCTAATTGCGACTCATGTTTTTTTCGTTTTTTGAAAGACTCACTTAAGACAATTAACGAAAGCTCGTCAAATTAGTAAAAAACGAGCGTGATTATACTACGAATCATTTTATTAAAACGGTGGTTGTAGTTCTTGACTACGACTCACGAAAATTATATTTCTAAGCCGAAACTGCGTGACTAATACGCAAAAATGGAAAATCGTACGATGGAATGAAACTCGCGCTCCGAGACGAAACATGCCTTTGAAGGGGCGCACGCTCCACGATGCATGACTGTTTTCGTTATTTTTATTTCTTTTCAAAATCTTTATTTACCCTAAAAAGGGGTTCAAAATTTGGTGTCTACAGAATGCCCCACATTGGTCGAATTTTGGAGGAAATGATGACCAATGTTTGAAAAGACACAAAATTTTGACAGAAAATTTCTTTTGAGACAACATATTCTTCATAGAAAATAGTTATCATCAGTGTTATTTTGAAAATATGATTGGCGACTTCTGTTGACGCTTTAGGTAGAAAATTTCAGTTAATTTTCTAAAATTAGAAATGCGACTTTGACGTCGTCTTTAGATAGAAAATCCCAATTAATTTTCTAAAATTGAAAAATGCGACTTTATGGTCGTCTTAAGTAGAAAATCCTTATTAATTTTCTGAAATTTTGAATGTGACTTTAACGTCGTCTTAGATAGAAAATCCCAATTAATTTTCTAAAATTTGAAACGCGACTTTATCGTAGTCTTAAGTAGAAAATCCCAATTAATTTTCTAAAATTTTGAATGTGACTTTATTGTCGTTTTTAGTCTTATAAATTTGTCTTTTGTTAATGTGAGAGAATTCGATAATTAACAGGTTGACTCCAATTAATTTTTTTTTTACAGTTTTTTTCATGGCCTTGAGGACAAGCAAATTGTCAAATCACCATCACTCACTTTTTATGACTCCATGTGTTATCATGTCACCTTAAAGTGATGCATTGTTAAATCATGTCACCTAAAGGGTTGACCAAAGGTTGTTACCCTCTAGATAAACTATGGTGGACCAAATCATCATGTGGCAAAAATTTGATCTGTTTTTCCGAAAATCTTTCAGAAAATATTTTATGCGCAATGCTTATTTGCTTTATCGGAAAATGATGATCACTATATAAAATAGATTGATCAAAGTCATTATTTTGGATGATCATTAAGAAAAGGGATTGTATCAACGTTCTTGATTCATCATTGACACAGTTTTTTTATGTTCGGCTTTAACAAAAATTGCCCTACCACAAATGCTTGGTCATTAACCATGGTGAAGGATGCTCCTTATTATTTTATGGACAATACTCAAACTTATTATCCATGGCATGAACCATGGATGATCATCTTTTCCATCTATAAAAGGAGTATGGTTCTTCATTTCCAAATGCACCATCTTCCACTACTCTAATCTTTTCTCTAATTTTTCTTCTTTCACAAAATGACTCCAACTTATGAAGAAGCTAATGAAATGGGGAGTCGGGAGAAAAAACAACTCTCGGGAGTCACAAAGAATTTGGAGCAACCAAGGCAATCTTTTTCTTCTTCCCGCTTCATTAAGGCTCTTATGCCTTTACTTTCACTTTTCTATCTGTTATGACATGATTTATGCTGCTTCCCAATTTTGGGATGAAACTCGTCATGTCTTCCGCTTTGCAGACCGGGAGATTGTGCCTCTTGTTAAAGAGGTCGAGGGTTTGCTAGGCTTACCATCCAATGGTCCAGTTATTACACCTAGATCTCCTACAAGGATTTCGGGAGATTTATCAACGATTTTATATCTTCCCGAAAATCTTCATGGCAACTACCTATAATATGGTGAGGTATTTCTTCTCAACTTATTGTTGACTTTTCAATTTGGCACTTGGCAATTCTCTAATAATGCCAACTATAGGATTGCTAAAGAGAATGCTTGCATTCTTATGATTTTGGGAAGTACCCTCACTAAATGGTCTTTAAACACATGCCATGTTCTGTGTCTTTCACTTATTCCTCTAATTGTTAGTGGGGGTCGTCTTGGACCACTTATTTTGGGGGAAATGTTTCTTGGCTTATGTTGAACCCTAGTTTTGATGATGACAAATGAACAAAGATGCAAACTAAGTATTGGACTAACAAGTTGTTTAAGTGAATGAATTTCAAGGTATCAATGAAAGGAACAAAGAGAATACTAAGTCAAAGAAGAAATCAAGTTTGGATTTTGAAGACTAAGTGAAGATGTTTAAAGATTTGGTACTGGAGCTGCATTGGAGCAAGAAGACTAAAGCGAGGCTTTTTGTTTCTAGTTCCAATGTAAAGGAACGAGTAAGAATGGTAAGGAACTGTGGCAATTTAGAATGAGAATGAGCGTTTGTTCCTTTGTAAGGAACAGACGAACTGGCGCTAACATAATAAGTTAAAGGAATTAACTATTAAAAGGAACTAGACCTAGGGTAAAGCAGTACAACGGTTTAATTATGTCTGTTGAGTAATTTATGCCTAGATTCTAGGTAACCATTTTATTTAAGGAAAATTCCGATTTGAAGGAAAATCTTTTTAAGGAAAAGATTTTATTTTTATAAAGATAATAAATATCCTTTTCGGTTTTTATGGAAAATATTTTAAAGCTAATATTTTTGGTAAAAGGATTTTATTTTGGTTTTATTAATTAAAATATTTTTTAATTAAATCAGATTTTCGAATTACTGCTTTAAGTGGTTGCTAAAATTAAGGGAGCAGTAACATGTTTATCTCCCACGTTTAACAGTGATCATGGAGATCATGGGGTTAAAGAGGAACATGTTTCTCCGAGTAAGGAACATCATGGGATAATGGTTTTACCACTAACACATGTTTTAATCCCATGTTCTAAGTTATTACCACTATAATTACTAGTGTCTAATGAAGTTCCAATTTATGTCTGACCAAGTGAATTAGTGAGTTTAACTAAGTAAAGTGTCAGTGCCTTCATTCTCTCATAAAAGTCATTTGTTCTTTGCCTTCTTACTCTAATTCCACAAAGTTTATTTGATCAATTGTATTTTGGTATTTGGGGTAAGGGGACTTTGAGTGAAGTTCTGTAAGAGAGAAAGCTTTGAGTGAAGCTAGTTAAAGTGAGAAAACTTCAAGTGAAGTTGAGAGGAACAGCTGTTAAGGGAACAATTATTCAGGAACTTGAGTTTAGGAACTTAAGGTGTTGCCCGTGAGTAGAATTAGGTTGTAACAAAGTTGTTTGGCCTAATTAGTGAAAGTGTTGAGTTTAAAATCCCTAGTGGTCGAGGTTGTTTCTTCTTGTTGGGCCCAAGAAGTTTTTCCTCGTAAAAATCCCTTGTGTTCCTTTAGCTTGTTTCTTTGTTTAAGTTTAAAATTACGCAAAAAGTTACGTTTATTTCTACACATACAATTCACCCCCCTCTTGTATTGTTCCTAGTGAAATAACAATTGGTATTAGAGCCAGAACTCACAAAGGATAGGAAACCCTATTGAGAAAAAGATCAAAGGAACAATGAATACCACCGAGAAACTTGAGGAAGGTTACTCTACGCAAAGGCATTCTATGTTCAATGGGAAGTTCTATTCATACTGGAAGAACAGAATGGAGATATTCATCAAGGCCGAAAACTACCAGGTATGGAGAGTCATTGAAGTTGGTGATTTTGAGGTCACAACTACTAATGACAAGAATGAGCTTGCTGGATCACTTATGACTCATGAGCTCCACCTTGATACTGAGTATGGTGAAAGCTCTAAGTCAAAGTCCATTGCCCTCAAAGCAGATGATGAAGATGACTCTGACTTAGAAGAAGAGGAAGCAGCACTCATGGTCCGAAAATTTCGAAAGATGTATAGGAACATGAAGAATGGGAACTTCAAAGGTAAAACTAAAAAGTTTTCTAACAAAGCTGCTTGTCATAAATGTGGTAGTACAGATCATTTCATCAAGGAATGTCCACTTTGGGAAAATGACAAGACCAAAGAAAGGAACAAGGAACGCTTTGCTGAAAGGAACAAGGAATCAAAAACACCTTTCTCTAAAGCGAACGTTCGAAAGGCTATGATAGCAGCTTGGGGAGATTCAGAGACTGAAGAGGAAGAGGAACAACAAACTGAAGAAACTGCAAATCTTTGCCTCATGACAAACACCGACGAAAAAGAAGATGAAGAAAATGTTGAGGTTAGCCAACATGGACTTGAATCAGACTTAGATGGATAAACTAGGCCTGAAATTTATGATCTTCTTTATGATGCAATTCTTGAATGTAGAGATGAACGTGAAAAACGTGAACAAACTGAACAAGCTGTTAAAGTTTGTAAAGAACATATAGAATGGCTTAAGAAAATGAGAACGAATGTTGAAAGTAAGCTCTTTGATTTATTTGATAAGAATTTAAAAATCAAGGAATTATATGAGAGTGTGAAGAATGAAAATTATCTAATCAATTTAGAAATTTCACACTTCAAGGAATTTGTCCCTGTTCTAAGTTCCTTTGATATTAGATCAACTCCTTTGAAAGGTTACAAATCTGAAGTCGAAAATTTGAATAAAGAGAAAAATATTTTAAAGGAACAAATCTGTAATCTCAAGAAGGAACTGGTTGTTGCAAGGAACAGAGGCAAAGTGATTGCTGTTCCTAAGTGGATTGAGAGACTAGAGACTAAAAGAAAAGAAGGTCTTGGTTTTGAAAACTACTAGAAGTGGAACAAGCCTAAGAAATATGTTGACCTACCTGGTGACAAAATTTGCATGTACTGTGGAAAGATAGGTCATTACATAAATCAATGTCAACTAAGAACTGGAATAATTGGCAAAAATGTGAAGTTGAGCAACATGAAATGGGTTGCTAAATCAAATGCTAGTCAAGAACAGGAACCCACGAAACAAGGGGTTCCTACAACTAACAACTAGTTGATTTTTGCAGGTTGGAGTGAGGGGGAACAACACTTGGTATCTTGATAGTGGTTGTTCTAAGCATATGACAAGAGACAAATCTAAGTTTCTCTCACTCTCAACCTATGAAGGTGGAAGTGTGACTTTTGGTGACAATAAGAAAGGTAACATAATTGCCATGGGTAAGGTTGGTAAGTCACCATCACATTCCATTGATAATGTGTTTCTAGTTGAAGGTTTAAAGCACAATCTTTTAAGTATTTCCCAATTCTGCGACAAGGGAAATGTTGTTAAATTTAATAGTGAAAAATGCTTAATCGTTAACATTAACTCTAAGAATGTCATTTTGGAAGGAACAAGGAAGGGGAACACATATATTGTGGATCTTGATCTTGTTCCTAAAAACAACTTGGCATGCCTTAGTGTTATTGAAGATGATCCACTCTTATGGCATAAGCGTCTAGGACATGCTAGCTTTTCATTACTTGACAAACTTCGATCAAAAGATCTTGTTTTGGGATTAGCATCTATAAAATTTCATATTGATCAAGTTTGTGATGCATGTGCCAAAGGAAAGCATATTAGATCCTCTTTCAAATCTATAATTGTTGTGAGCACCACAAAACCTTTAGAATTAATTCATATGGATTTGTGTGGCCCTATGAGAATTCAAAGTAGAAGTGGAAATAAGTATGTGTTAGTTATTGTTGATGACTACTCTAGGTACACTTGGGTTATTTTTCTCTCTATTAAGGATGAGACTTATGATGAGTTCCTTGTCTTTGCTAAAAGAGTTCAAAATTTGAGTGGTCACAAATTAATGCATATTAGATTCGATCATGGTAAAGAATTTGAAAATTATAAATTTGATGACTTAAGCAGAGACTATGGCCTAGATCATAATTTTTCTGCCCCTATGACACCACAACAAAATGGGGTTGTAGAAAGGAAAAATAGAACTTTGGAGGAAATGGCTAGGACTATGTTAATTGCTAGTGAACGTCCAAGGAACTTTTGGACTGAGGCTGTTAATACTGCTTGTCACATAATAAATCGTGCAATGATGAGACCTATCATTAACAAAACTCCTTATGAGCTTTATTTTGGAAAGAAACCCAATATTACTCATTTCAGAACATTTGGTTGCAAATGTTTTGTTCATAATAATGGGAAAGATAATCTTGAAAAATTTGATGCTAGGAGTGATGAAGCAATATTCTTAGGATATTCATCACATAGTAAGGCTTATCGAGTTTACAATAAAAGAACTATGTGCGTTGAAGAAAGTGTCCATATAATCTTTGATGAATCTGACAATTTTAATCCAAGCAAACAGGTCGATGACTTTGAGATAGGCTTGGTTCGACCAAATGAGAAAGATGCAGATTCAATTGAGGAAGAAGAAATAAAAGAGGAAAGGAACGAAGTAGATGAAAACATTCATAACAATAATGTTCCTGTTCCTCAAGATGATGGAGTTGTTCCTGTTCCTACTAAGAACGAAAATGTTTAAGGAACTGATTCGACAATTGCTGCAAGAGGAACAAATGAACAAGACTCCTCATCCTTTCATGAAACTCAAGAGGAACAACCGGTTCCTATAAGGGAGTTTCAACCAAAACCATGGAGACATAAAAAATCACATCCAGTGGAACTCATAATAAGTGACATATACAAAGGTACGCAAACTAGATCTCAGTTAAGGAATTTTTGTGCATTTCATGCGTTCTTATCAATGATAGAACCAAGAAATCATGAAGAAGCCTAAACTGATTCTGATTGGATCACTGCTATACAAGCTGAATTAAATGAGTTCGAAAGAAACAAGGTATGGCATCTAGTTCCCTCTTCTAAACAACAAAAAGTGATTGGCTTAAAATGGGTGTTTAGAAACAAACTAGATGAGTATGGAACAATTGTAACGAACAAAGCTAGACTTGTAGTAAAAGGTTATAATCAACAAGAAGGAATTGACTATGAAGAAACTTTTGCTCCTGTTGCTAGACTTGAAGCCATTAGAATACTAATTGCATTTACTGCTTATATGGGATTTAAACTGTATCAAATGGATGTCAAGTGTGCGTTTCTTAATGGCTATTTAAATGAAGATGTATATGTTGAATAACCCCCTGGATTTGAAAGCAATGATCTTCCAAACCATGTCTACAAGCTTGACAAGGCTCTTTATGGGTTAAAGCAAGCGCCTAGATCATGGTATGAGAGATTATCTAAGTTCCTTTTAGAAAACAACTTTAAAAGAGGAAAAGTGGATAAAACTTTGTTTCTAAAATCAAAAGGAACTGACATACTACTTGTTCAAATATATGTTGATGACATTATTTTCGGAGCAACTAATGAATCATTATGCAAAGAATTCTCTAACCTTATCGGCCTGTTTGGTAAGAGGTCATAATTGGTGGGAATGGTAATGCATTATCGTGTAAATTTGTACTAGAAATCCAATGTCATTACCTATGGTAATGCTACTTCATCCCATGATATCCATTTTCTTCTTAAAATCTCATTACTATCCATTACCACTTGGAAAGGTGGTATTGGGTGGTAATGGAAATTTATAAAGGGAAACCCATGTTTTGTGATGAAGTTTCATTCCCATGGTCATTGACATGAGAACTTCTCTACAAATTTGCACTAAATTTCATTACCATTACCACTATTTATAACCACTAACCAAACGGGCCGTATGAGTAATGAATTTGAGATGAGCATGATGGGTGAGTTAAATTTCTTTCTTGGGTTACAAATTAAGCAAACAGAAAAAGGAATAATCATTTACCAACAAAAATACATAAAGGAACTGTTAAAGAAATATGGCCTCGAAAATTCAAAGATAAACCACACTCCTATGAGAACTTCAACTAGATTAGATGAAGATTCCATAGGAACAAGTGTTGATCAAACAAAATATAGAGGTATGATTGGTTCTCTTTTGTATCTAACTGCTAGTCGTCCAGACATAGCTTTTAGTGTTGGTTTGTGTTCTAGATTTCAAGCAAATCCCAAGGAGTCTCATCTAACTGTTGTGAAGAGAATTCTTAGATATCTTAAAGGAACAGATGATCTTGGACTTTTCTATCCAAGAAGTGATACATTCGAGTTAAGAGGATATGCTGATGCTGACTATGCTAGAGATCTTGTAAATAGGAAAAGCACCTCAGTATGGTTCAATTTCTTAGTCATAGTTTAGTTTCTTGGAGCACCAAGAAACAAAACACCGTTGCTTTATCCACTTGCTGGCGGGAATATGTACGTCGCCGCATGTTGCTCTCAAATGCTTTGGATAAAACAACAACTTTGTGACTATGGAATAATCTTTAATTGTGTTGCTATTTATTGTGATAATACTAGTGGCATTAGTATTTCAAAAGATCCAGTGCATCATTCAAGAGTTAAGCATATACATATCAGACATCACTTTCTAAAAGAAAATGTGGAAAAAGGTTTGATTAAACTTGAGTTTTGTCAAACTGAAAATCAGATTGCTGATATACTAACCAAGCCTCTACAAAGAGATAGATATGAAAAATTAAGGCTTGAGTTAGGATTAATTAAACTTAAGTAATTGTTCCTATTCCAATCCCCCATGTCTGAATTGATTTGTCTTACTCTATGTGATATTAAGTGATTGTGATTAACTGCCTAAGACCATTGCAAATTAAGATGTTGAAAACATAAACATGGATTCAAAGGAATAAAGCTACTCACAAATGTCACATAATACTCCCCTTATTGTTCCTAAGTTATAGAAACATGCATGATATGAAGAATGTTGATATTTAGCATAAGTTGTTCCTATAGCACAAGTTCCTTAGATTTTCTTTTCTTTCCATAAATTAAAAAGTCCATAAAAATCAAAAAATCCGAAAAATCCCAAAAATATAGGAATCATATTTAATCAAGTCATGATTTCCTTTTTAACTTTTCTTTTTCTTTTTCTTTTATCTTTTATTTTTGTTTTTATCTTTTTAATTTTTACGCGTGTAATTCTTCATTTATTGTTACATGCATCTTATTTCTTTTTTTTTCTTCCCTTCCAAAACCGTGTTCCTTAAACGCTTCAACTTCACCATTGTTCATCTCCTTCACACCTCTTCGCACCACATAAAACCACAATTTCTTTTCACCAAATGGCAAAAACCTCTCTCAATTCACCTTTTCCAAAAGCAACAACTCCAAAAACCTCTCAAATGGAAAACCCCTCTTCTCCATCCAAAACCCTAGAAGCCGAAAATTTCCAAGAAATAACAATGGCGGTAGAAGAGCAAAAATTGGAGTCACCTAGGATAAGTGTGAGAAGAAGAAAACTAATTGGGGAAGATGATGAGGAAGAAACCCCTAACTAGTTGAGGGGAAGAAGAAGCTACACTGTTCCTTCCAAAGGAACCGCCGCTTCTTCCTCCAAGAAAAGAGTGGAGCGAAGTGATTCAAGGTATGTTTTAGGATTCTGTGTTGATTTGGAGTGGGCCAAGAAAGTTAGATTCAATGAATTAACCGATATACTAATGGAACAGGGTATGGAATACTTGTTTGAAACCGCATATAATAATGCCTTAGTTCCTTTAGCTATGGATGAGTTTTGTGCAAACTTCATCAACACTGATGGAGTATGTACAACTGAAGTTAGGGGGAAGAAAATTAAATTTTTCCAAGAAACTTTAGCAAAAATATGGGAAGTTCCTTGCAAAGGAACTGATCTATATTTTAAGAGGAAAGGAACTGTCGCCTTTCTCAATTTCTCCCAAGATGATAATGTTGAATCCTTTGGGGGAACTGCTGGCCAAACCAAAATAAATCACAATCTTCTCTCTCCTGTCCACAAAATTTTGTTTAATCTTGTTTGGAGAGCACTCATTCCTAGAACTGAAAAGAGGAATGAGGTGGGTTTCTTAGATATGGGTTACATGTTTTGTCTTGACCACCACGTTCAAATTAACTTCCCCTCTCTCTTTATCCAACATCTAACTCATTGCATTGAGAATCACTGTGTTGTTGGCTATGGTGCATTGATCACCTATCTTCTTTCTCACTTTAAGATCAAGACTACTGGTTGGCCTACCTTGGGTATAAAACAAGGTAATATTTTAAATGAAAATACATTGTATGGTTTGGACCTCTCCTTCCAAGATGGAGTATTGACTCAAGGGAGGATTGCTACTAGTTCCTCTCATAAAAGAAAACTGCCTAAGGCAGTGGAAGAGGAACCAGTGGAAGTAATACTAAAGGAACAAGTTCCTGCCCCTACAGAACCAAAGGAACAGAAACCCAAGAGGCGCAAAACTGTTGCCAAAAAGCCTTCCCCCCTGTTAATAAAAGAGTTAGACATAGACTAGGTTGAGAACTTCTAAGCCTGCTCCTGTTCCTTCAAATAAGGACTCTCCTTTAGTCCTATCTGATGCAGAGGAACATGATCACAATTCACCTAAGGAACCAACTCCTCCATCCTCACCAAAAATACCAGTTACCCTCACTGAAATTCCTTCCATCTCTCCCTCATCCTTCTCTGTTCCTTCCAGTTTTGAACAGTTGAAGGTTGAGATGAAAGAACCAAATCCTTTCTCCTCTACATCCACTGACCTTCCACCACAACCACCATTTCTTCCATCCATTTACACCACCACCTCACCTTATGTTTCTCTCAAAGGAACATCAGGTCCATCATAAGAAAATACCCCAGTTCCTCCACCTAAACCATCCACTGCCTCTGGTTCTAAGGGAAAGGAACAAGTTCCTTCGGATGAATTTGGTTGGGTTAATGAAGTGTGTCTCACTGCTCAACATATGATTAAGTTTTACAATCACCTTCATTGGACTGTAAATGCTAAAACTATTAAAATGATGGGTTTAATGAAAGTCCTTAGTGATATTGTGATTGAATAACAAAAGAACATGGAGATGATGGCTCAAGCCATTAACACTTTGAAGCAGCAACTTGATGGACACCATGGAGAGGTGATGAAGAAGTTGGAAGAAGTGGTTGAGGAAGAAGTCGTAGAGGAACACAACTCCCCTTCCATTCCTAATGTCTAGTTCTTGTTTCTCTTAAAGGAACATGAACGCTTAGCTTTTGTTTCTTTCCTTTTCTCTTTCTCCTTTTTTTTTCTTTTGTATTTTAATGGAACAAGTGCTATAAATATAAACGACTTTTGCTATATTTGTCTTCGTTTGTGATTTGATTGCATAATTTCTTACTTGGAATGGCTAGTATTATGTGATTGATGATTGAGCAAGTCTACCCTTTGAAATTCCTAACTTAACCATTTTTTTTGGGTGCTTGTTAATGGTCTCAAGGTCTTGTAACTATTAGTCTTACCAAAATCACCAAGAGTTTGATCTTTTTGACGATGACAAAGGGGGAAAAGATAACAGGAACAAACTAAGTTGACTAAGTTGAAATATTGTAAAAATGAAAAATTTAAATCCTTAATCTGTCTTAATTAAATTATATCAATTATTATTTTATCTTTTTCATTCTCTTATGTTATTTGTTGTTTTCCTTAGTTTGTAACTTTGTTGTCATCATCAAAAAAGGGAAATTGTTGAACCCTAGTTTTGATGATGACAAAGGAACAAGGATGCAAACTAAGTATTGGACTAACAAGTTGTTTAAGTGAATGAATTTCAAGGTATCAATGAAAGGAACAAAGAGAATACTAAGTCAAAGAAGAAATCAAGTTTGGATTTTGAAGACTAAGCGAAGATGTTCAAAGATTTGGTATCGGAGCTGCATTGGAGCAAGAAGACTAAAGCGAGGCTTTTTGTTTCTAGTTTCAATGTAAAGGAACGAGTAAGAATGGTAAGGAACTGTGGCAATTTAGAATGAGAATGAGCGTTTGTTCCTTTGTAAGGAACAGACGAACTGGTGCTAACATAATAAGTTAAAGGAACTAAATATTAAAAGGAACTAGACCTAGGGTGAAGCACTATAACGGTTTAATTATGTCTGTTGAGTAATTTATGCCTAAATTCTAGGTAACCGTTTTATTTAAGGAAAAATCTGATTTTAAGGAAAATCTTTTTAAGGAAAAGATTTTATTTTTATAAAGATAATAAATATCCTTTTCGGTTTTTATGGAAAATATTTTAAAGCTAGTATTTTTGGTAAAAGGATTTTATTTTGGTTTTATTAAATAAAATATTTTTTAATTAAATTAGATTTTCGAATTACTGCTTTAAGTGGTTGCTAAAATTAAGGGAGCAGTAACATGTTTATCTCCCACGTTTAACAGTGATCATGGAGATCATGGGGTTAAAGAGGAGCGTGTTCCTCCGAGTAAGGAACATCATGGGATAATGGTTGTACCACTACACATGTTTTAATCCCACGTTCAAAGTTATTACCACTATAAATACTAGTGTCTAATGAAGTTCCAATTTGTGTCTGACCAAGTGAATTAGTGAGTTTAACTAGTGGTGTCAATCTGGGTCACTGGGTGGGTTTGGGTTGACCCAACCTGGGTCGGAATGATTTGGGTTGGAATAATCTGGGTGAGAGTGTGCCATGGGTCGGAACTGGGTGGGTCGGGTGGACTTGGGTCGGGTTCAACTGGGTGAGGGGCTCTCGAAACTCGGTCGGAACTGGGTCGGTTGGGACTGGGTCGGTCGGTATCTAGGTTGGGTGAATTTGGGTCGGAATGGAATATGGTGAAGTCGGCCCAAATCGGCTTTCGGAATAACTTGGGTCGGAATAAATCGGCTTGCGGAATAACTTGGGTCGGAAGAAATCGGCTTTCGGAATGACTTGGGTCGGAAGAAATCGACTTTCGGAATGACTTGGGTTGGAAGAAATCGGCTTTAAGAATGACTTGGGTCGGAAGAAATCGGTATCGGAATGACTTGAGTCGGAATAAATCGGCGTTCGGAATGACTTGGGTCGGAATAAATCGACTTTCGGAATGACTTAGGTTGGAAGAAATCGGTATCGGAATGACTTAGGTCGGAATAAATCGGCTTTCAGGATGACTTGGGTCGGAAGAAATCGGCTTTCGGAATGACTTGGGTCGGAATAAATCGGTTCTCGATAGGACTTGGGTCGGCTGAAGCCTCAAACCGGCGGCGTATTGACTTGGGTCGGAACAAATCGGCTCTCGAAATGACTTGGGTCGGAATGAATCGTCTCTCGGAACAAGGCGACATCGGGTGTGATTGGGTCGGCTTAAGGCCTTTAAGCTAGCTTTTAGAATAACTTAGGTGGAGTTTGTTTGGCTGTAGCCGTGTTTCGGGCGGACCTGGACTCTTGGAGAGCCTAATGTTTACAATTGGAGAGTCGGTAAAGTAATTGAAACTTAAAACATTTACTTAAATTGAAACATGTTGTTATTGGAATGAGTGTATTAATGAAGTCGATAAACTAATTCAAGATAATAATAGTACTCTACTTAAGTTAATCATCTTTAAGCTGCATTCATTTCGGAACCGAAAGCATCTGATTCAGTTGCAACAAATGTAGAACAATGTAATTCAGTAGATTGGTTCAATATAACAATACTCCATTTAAGTTAATTGTCTCTAAGTTGAATTCATATTGAAACTCAAAACAGCTACTTTAACAGTACCCTAAGTTTAATTCAAGATAATAACAGTACTCTACTTAATTTAATCACTTTAAGTTGAATTCATTCCGGAACCGAAAGCATCTAATTCAGTTGCAACAGATGTAGAAGAGTGTAACTCAGTAGATTGGTTCAACATAACAATGCTCCATTTAAGTTAATCGTCTCTAGGTTAAGAACAGCAACGATTACAATAATAATAATAACAACAACAACAACAACAACAACAACAACAACAACAACAACAACAATAACAACAACAACAACAACAACAACAACAACAACAACATAGTTTGTTATAACATATAGGGAGGTTTGTTAAATTATTGTATCGTTTTGCATATTAACAAGATCTTAATTGACTAAATCTTATTGCTTATTAACAAGATCTTGATACGAAGCCTATAAGTATCGATTAAAAAAACCTATGGCTTAAACCTCATTAATACAATAACACATCAATATAAGTATACAGTTATACTATAGTTCACGTAAATGACTATAATCAAAACATTTAATTGAGCAAGTAACAGTTGTATAAGTAATATTTCAAGAACAAGAAGTATAGTTTCATAAGTAATGACCTTAATTAGAGCAATATAACTAGTATAACTATTTACCGATTAGCATTTATGCTTATTAAAAGATTCAAGATAATATTTCAAGTATATATTTATATGATTGGTTTATCTGTTTAATAATATGAATATTTTTTATTCCCTAATTAATTTACCGATAAATGAGACAATGAGATATTTGACACATTCAAATATTGGTTCAATAAATGATATAAATTATGAAATTTTTTTAATTACTACTATAAATAATTATAATTATTATTTGAAAATGAATTTTTAATGTATGAGATTTGGGGTTTAGGGATTTAGAGCATGGGGTTTAGTTGCTTTGGATAATAATTTTAATGCAATTTTTTGGTAGGATTTATAAAGTATGAAATTTTAATGCCGTTTTTTGTGTTTGAGAAGAGAGAGATTGCAATTTGCAATGTTAAACCAATCTTAGGCGTTGATTTCAGGGAAGCATAAATTTCACGACAGAAAATGACGCCAACTCATGAATCCATGCATTACGAAGCGGGAGGTACAAATTCAATTGAGCGCCAAATCGTCAAAATGAAGAAAGAAAACGGAACTTAAAATTGCAATTTTGGCTCTTGGAATTCACCGGGAAACTCAAAAACAATATTTTCTTTTCCCCGCCCATTATAATTCACTCATTTATAAACCAAATCAACCCTTTCAAAACCTTCAATCACAAAAACCAATTTCTGAAACATTTCTCTCTCTATCTACTTTCCTCTCTCTCTCTATCTTTCTCTCTCTATTTTTCTCTCTCTTCAGTTTGAGCAGTAGAACTATAAGAATGGCAGGACGAGGAGCGACGAGCAGCAATCCCCTATTACCTTCAGTTTTAAGATCTTCAATCCCAATTAAAACCCAAAATCCTCAAACCCCATCACTCTCTCTCTCTCTCTTCCCCCGCATATCCCTCTTTCTTCCTACTCGACTGCCTCGGGACTGCTGCCTCGCCTTCGCCGGTGCTTCCTTCTCCGCCTTAAATGAAAATTCAAAAACTACTAAATAGTAAATACATCCCTAATAATTTCATAGAACTAATTTTTACTTGCTTAGTCTATGAAATTAATGACAACTTTGTTTTACCAATGAGATTTGTTGATGTAAATCTACTTATTTCACCAATGCTTAGTCTAATATAGCTCTTTTTTATTTTTATTTTTAATGGTCGTGTAAATCTACTTATTTAGAAGTTGAATTAGTTCCTGGGCTAATAATTGTTGATGTAAATCTGCTAATTTTTTGGTTTATATTGGTTTTCTCCTATTTTGTTCTGCTTTCTATTGCCTTTTTCTTTTATTTTTGTTTTTAAACCCCCCCTTTTTATAATGGGTTTCTTGTTTTATGTAGATCTTTTAATTTGAAAATTCCAAAATATTTCTCATTTTCTTAAGTTGCTATATATATATATATATATATATATATATATATATATATATATATATATATATATATATATATATATATATATATATATATATATATATATATATATATATATATATATAAAAAAATATTGCGATATAGTTCTTATATAGAGGTTGTATTGGAGTAATATACAATTACAAGTGCTATCAAGAAAACTCAAAAATAAATATTAGGTTCCCCAGCCAGCCTAGTTGTATAGTTTTTGGGAATCTTTTGGGGGAGGGCGGTGTGGGGGAGAATTTAACTAAGTAGAATATGTTTATGCAAATGACTTAATACAGTATTAATGTTTCCAACATATAGAACTGTAGAAGTATATTTTCACAGCAAGCAACAAATCTGCGGGTGACGAATACATAGTTCAATTTTCTTTCTAGACATAGAAAATTTTTATTGGGTATTAATTTTGACAAGTTATGTATATATAGCAAAAGATAAAATTAAAAGTTTCAGTTTCATATAGCTATAATGTCATAAATTCATATATTAATAAATCTTCATAAATTCATATATTAATAAATTGTCATGATAAATCTTCATGTGAGAGTATATCATAAAGTTGGGTAAAATATAAATTCGGTTTAGAGTGTAAAATTAGTGAACTTGACATAGTTGAAATTATCAAGAAACTAAGTTATATGTCATTTATAATTTTCTAGAAAATATACTAATTAAAATCATTGAAATCACATATATTCAAATATGACACTTGCAGTTTTAGAAGTAACGTAGAAATAAAATCGCATAAGTTGAACCCAAATGCCTATAAAACCTATACAGGATTCCAATTTCAAAGAATTCCATGGTGCACGTCCACCACGAACAGCACAACAAATAAAAATTGGATGGGAGTAAATGGTAATATATCAGTTTTGCAAACTAAAGTTATGTATAGCGAAGGAATTTGGACCTTGTGAAGTACTCCATCTGTCCCAGAAAAATTTGAACACTTGTTAGGACACGTATTTTAAGGTGATAAGGGTCGGAATGGTTTTGGGTCGGGTTGTATTGGTTCGGAATGGTTTTGGTCGGGTTTAGTTGGGTCGGGTGGTAACTGGGTTGGGTGATAACTGGGTTGGGTGATAACTGGGTCGGTGATAACTAGGTTGGGTCACAACTGGGTCGGATGCCAACTGGGTTGGGTCACAACTGGGTTGGGTGATAACTGGGTGGGTTTAACTGGGTCATTGACGGGTGAAGTTGGGTGCGGGTTAGTTTTGGGTCGGAAATAGGTTGGGTATGGGTCGTTGTTCACGGGTGCAACTGGCCACGAGTCCACCTGGGTCGGCCCAGTTCAGGTTGGGTTACAATTCCACGGGTTCAACTGGGCACGAGTGGACGTTGGGTCGGAATGGGTCGGCTTTCCATCCGACCACTCTCGGCTCGGAACAGGTTGGGTCATGGTCGCATGCGGGTTCACCCATGGGTCGGCCCAATTTTTGACACCTCTAAGTTTAACTAAGTAAAGTGTCACTGCCTTCATTCTCTCATAAAAGCCATTTGTTCTTTGCTTCTTACTCTAATTCCACTAAGTTTATTTGATCAATTGTATTTTGGTTTTTGGGGTAAGGGGACTTTAAGCGAAGTTCTGTAAGAGAGAAAGCTTTGAGTGAAGCTAGTTAAAGTGAGAAAACTTCAAGTGAAGTTGAGAGGAACAACCGTTAAGGCCAGGGAACAGTTGTTCAGGAACTTGAGTTTAGGAACTCATGGTGTGGTCCGTGAGTAGAATTAGGTTGTAACAAAGTTGTTTGGCCTAATTAATGAAAGTGTTGAGTTCAAAATCCCTAGTGCTCGAGGTTGTTTCTTCTTGTTGGGCCCAAGAAGTTTTTCCTCGTAAAAATCTCTTGTGTTCCTTTAGCTTGTTTCTTTGTTTAAGTTAAAAATTCCGTAAAAAGTTACGTTTATTTCTACACATACAATTCACCCCCCTCTTGTATTGTTCCTAGTGAAATAGCAGCTTTGATGAACTCAAAAGAAAGCCCCAAAGTTTTGTGAAGGGATGTCCACTAGCCCTTCACTTATGGTTATTGGAAAATTTTTCTCTCATGCAACCCCACAAGAGTCATACTTACAAAACTAATTATGTCCGGGAGAGAGGTCTTCTTCCTTCCTTCTACCAACTTATCAAAAATGGTGGGTGGGAAGATTTTTTTCTACATCAAGCTAAGACATAAAGTGGGTCACAAACCACCTGGCATTAGTGCAATTGTATATTGCAATTCTGGTCGTAGAGGTGTACAACTACCGGGGCTTTGCCAGGTCACTTTCTACCTTCCATGGAGGTGTCTAAGGCAAATTGGTTGGAGGCAACATCACATTCCTGCCCTCCAGGTTCTTCTATCTTGTACCACTTATGAGGCTGATATGAGTGGTATTCAGAGAATGCCTACTATATGGCAGGGAGCTAAAATTATATCAACGCTACCTGAACCTCATTCTCCACTGATTGATGAAGATTACCTTCAATGGCTTCTGGCGGATATTGGTCAAGACAATGATTCAGACGGGCCTACCATGAAGAGGAGAAGGGTTTGAGAGAAATGAAGGCTTTATGTCTTTTTATGTATGAATATGTTTGAGAGAAAATATGTTTGATTTCTCAGAAAATGCCACTGTAAAACACATTTGACCGAAAGGGCCCCAAATAGTGAAATCCAAAGCCTTCCAAAGGTTTCGTGTTGCCTTTTTAGGATGGTTTTAAGTAATCACGAAAAATGCCTCACAGGCGTGTACCGGGGGTCACCGAACATAGAGATTTTAAAGAATTGTTGAAATCTTTAGAAAAATGGCGTCGAAATGAACTTCGACCGTCTAAAAATCAATGCACCGGAACCCTAAGTCTACTCGGGGACCAGAAGAGGCATTCTTAGTTTGATTTTATGAAATCTCCGAAATAACACTCAGGCGTGTACCCCGGTTCACTAACTCAGAGTATTTTTGAAAATATGTTTGATTTCTCAGAAAATGGCACTGTAAAACACATTTGACCGAAAGGGCCCCAAATAGTGAAAGCCAAAGTCTTCCAAAGGTTTCGTGTTGCCTTTTTAGGATGGTTTTAAGTAATCACGAAAAATGCCTCACAGGCGTGTACCGGGGGTCACCGAACATAGAGATTATTTGCTTGAATAAAAAAAAGATATGTTTGTGAGAATTATGTTTGTGAGAATTATTTGCTTGTGAGAAATTCAATGTGAACACAATTCTAAACACGTGCACATTTTAACATTAAATATGACATGCAAATCATAATTAATCAATCATATGACACATAAAAGCATAACACATAAACCTTAAAATAACAAGAACATCCTTGCATGTTTCATCATTTTCCTTTTTCTCTTTTTTCTTCTCCTTTTTTTTCGTTTTTTTTTGTCTTTGCTCTTTATTTTCGTTTTCATTTTTTTTGCATACATTATATGAATATCTAGAAACACATGGCATGTTTATTAAGAATAACCAGATAGGATACAAATTCCACAAACTGCTTGGTTACTTGACCATGACAATTACAATTACTTTAATGCCTAAGCATAATATTTCTTCAATTGATCAAGATTAGTGAAATGAGTGAATTCATTCCCATCAAAATCCATTAGCTTTACTGCTCCAGCCGTGGTGACATGCTTGACTAGGAATGGTCTAGACCAGTTAGGCTTGAATTTTCCTCGAGGATCATGCAATGGAGCTCTATTTTCCTTTAAGACTAGATCACCTTCTTGAATGTCTCTATCTCGAACCCTTTTGTTAAATGCACGAGCAATTCTCCGCTGATAGAGTTGAATGTTATGCAATGCTTGTAGTCGGCGCTCATCTGCAAATGCAAGCTCATCATAACGAGTTTTGTACCATTGGTCTTCTGAGATTTCACTTTCTGCTATGACCCTGAGAGATTGCATCTCCACCTCAACCGGTAGGACCGGCTCCATCCCATAAACCAAAGAATTGATATCCTATATCCCCAAAGGGAATATGGTAGTTTGTCAAGCCATTCCCTAGTCTTCTCAGTCATCTTGGCGACAATAGTCTTGATTGTCTTATTGGCTGCTTCCACCGCTCCATTTGTTTGGGGACGATAAGGTGAGGACTGATGATGCTTGATTACATATTTTGCAAGAGTAGCCTTCAGATGACCCTCAAATTGTGATCCATTATCAGACATGATTTCAAAAGTTATGCCATATCGACAGATAATGTTGTTAATCACAAATTTCGAGACTTGCTTTGCCCCTAGCTTTGAAAATGATGCAGCTTCAACCCACTTCGAAAAGTAATCAATTGCTACAAGAACATATTGATGCCCATTTGAAGCTTTCGGATGAATTTGTTCGATCATGTCTATGCCCCAACTCGAAAATGGCCAAGGAGAGGTCATATTTTGTAGTGACACAGGTGGCATATGATTGAGGTTAGCAAATATCTGACATTGCTTGCAGGTGCGGACAAAGCTGATGCAATGACCTTCTAGAGTACTCCAATGGAAACCTGCTAGCAAAATTTTTCGAGCTAACATTCTTCCGTTCATGTGGGGTCCACATTCTCCTCCATGAACTTCTTTCATGATGGCTTGCTTTTCGCTGTCGTTCACGCAGAGTTGTAGAGTACCATCAAACCCTTTGTGATATAGTCTGCCTTTAAGTATGAGAAAATGAGCAGCTAGCCTCCTGATGGCTATGCGGTCCTTCTTGCCACTTCCCTATGGATATTGCATTGTTTCCAAAAAATTCTTGATATCCTTATACCAGACATCATCATCATCTTGTTGAGCCAGTGTGGAGACAATTTGTGCTACCGCCACTGTAGGTCCCTTCCTTTCTTCAATTAAAACTGACTGGATTTTTGTACCATTTTCCCATGTTAAATTAACAGCGAGATTGGTTAAAGCATCAGTGAAACTATTTTGTTCCCGAGGAAGATGTTTGAAGCTGATGTCATCAAAATAAGGGATTAATTCTTGAAGGTACTCTGTGTAGAGTTGAAGTCTCTCATCTCTAACCCTCCAAATTCCTATTGTCTGAGATATGATGAGATTAGAATCTCCATACACAGTGAGATGACTTTGTCATATCTTCTTGAGCCATGAGTATTTGATTATACCCTGAGAATCCATCCATGAAGGAAAACATTGCATGACCGGCCATACTATCCACGAGAACATCAATGTGGGGGTAGATGAAAGCAATCTTTTGGTGATGCAGCATTCAAATCTCGAAAATCAATGCATACCCGAACTCTCTCATTTTTTTTAGGTACGACCACTATATTGGCGAGCCAACTCGGATGCTTTAGAGCTTGGATGAATTTGGCATCAAGCTGTTTCTGGATTTCTTCTTTCACTTTCAGACTAATCTCTGGTTTCATTCGGCGGAGCTTTTACTGCTTAGGCTTGCTCTCAGGATGTAACGAAATGCGATGTTCCGCAATTTCTCTATTAACGCCAGGCATATCAGCATAAGACCATGAAAACACATCTACATACTCTTTTAACAATGCAATAAACACAGACTGTTCAGTTGGGGAGAGGGATGAACCTATTTTGACTTCTTTTACAACATTTTTCGTACCAACATTAATTACAATGGATTCTTCCATGGGTTTTATATATGTTTCAGTTGTATCAAGTGATTCATCATTATTAAATTCACTGTCAGAAATAACATCTTGCATGCAAATGTACTTTGATAAAGGTTCACATTCAATTTCCTCACTATCAGAGTCTTCTGACTAGGTATGCAAGGTAGATTGGCTGGAAGATGAGCTATCAGTATGATATTCATCTGAAAGGGGTGAAAAGGTATTTTCATGAGATGGATGTGGAGGATGGTTTCCTAAAAACATTTAAATTTTATAGGCCCGTCTTTTGCCTGACACTCAATACCCCACTTATGTTCAATGCTTTCGCCAAATGAAAATCCTCTTCCTCAGAGGACTCAGAAGTGAAAAGTTTCCTAAGGACTCCATGTTCCAGATTATCCACCCAGTCATTTTCTTTTTTCATTTTTTGTTTTTGGACAAACCAACTTTTGATTAAGTCCAGATTTCTAGCCTCATTGAAGAATATCTCCAATTCCGGTAAAATCTTCTGTTCCTTCCTACTAAGCCAAGGTTCTGGAAACTCATAGTACAGCTCAGTATATCCTTGCAGGATGAACTGACCGTTGAGGGTAAAATAAGGTTCTTTGACGTTGTGAGAAGTGCTGCCCGGATCATATCCTAACCCATGTCGGTTTTGCTTGTCTACTATGGGGATTGGTTGCTTTATTCCCTTACCATCATGCCCTAATCCGGTTCCCTGAGTGTAACCCATCTTCATCATGATTTGAAATCCTTTGCACAGAGGTTGCACGACAAACCTTACGGGCTCTTTGACCGCATTTGTGGATATGGCTGAGGTGTTTGTTTCTGATGGTAATTGGTCATCCTTAGAGAAGGGACAAATTTTTTCTTTTTGGACCTAAAGGTAGAGAAAAAAGAATTAAAAAAAAGAGAAGAAAGCTACATATTGCAGAATAAAGAAAATTTTCGAAAATGATTTCGCCATATTTTGACTGGAATGGTCCACCTTACAATTTTGTTTTTTTTTTTATTTTGACTCTCTTGAATGATTTTACTGTCATTGGGGTTAAAACAAATGTTTTTTTTCATTCTTCCATTCCCTGTTTTAGTATTGAACAAAGACAGAAAATATAGAGATTAGGGCCTGTATCCCCATTGATGTGTCAATTCAGCATTCTGAAATTGCTCCTATGATGACTGGCATCTTAAGTTCTGATCACATTGCCTGAAATACAATGGTTAATACATTTGAGTCGAACCCGAAGGCTGCCTACATATTCCCGTTGCTCCAGGTGCATTTTATGGGGAATCAGACTCATCGTAGTTCGTTATTTTAGAAAGAAATAAAGTTTTTTATTTAATAAACCAGATGCACTCATATTGAGCTACCTACGTACCCCAGGTGTTACAGAGGTGGAGTGATCTCACAGTGCAAGTGTTCGTGATAATGGGGATTCAAGCTGCACGTAGTTCTCTGATACTAACGAGCTGAAAGATTTTTTTTTTGATGGGCTAACCCCCTACATGACTTTTACCGAACATTTTTCCCTTCTGTGAGATGATCAAGTAGCCTTGCGGTAGACAAGAGCTATGTTGGTGATTTGCTTGATGCGATAGCTGAGAGCATGAAACTGGTTTGTGCCGTGACCATGCAACTGATGGTATTGGCAGTACTTGTGGAGATCTGACCCTACGGGACTTGCCCCTGGGCGTCTAGGAAGTGGATGTATCCGACCTTACTCGACTAATTTGCGGAAGATATCAACTTGGGATTGCGATTGAGGGCGCGCCTGTAACACCCCTAGGTGTTCAGGAGTCCACTAGTAGATATTGTCCTCTTTGGGCCCTAACCCTCAAGGATTTGCTTTGGTGCAGAATCGAAGTCCTACCCAAAAGGCCTCTACTAGGTTGAGGTGTCAACCTCTATATAAAGAAGGCTTCGTTCTCCTCAACTTCCGATGTGGGATAGCCAAGATCTTAGGCACCTTCTCCCCTCTTTTAAGGAGCCTGCGTCCCCGTAGGCACTACAGGACACCGGAATGGGCCCTGACTCTGATACCATCTGTAACACCCCAAGGTGTTCAGGAGCCCACTAGTAGATATTGTCCTCTTTGGGCCCTAGCCCGCAAGGATTTTCTTTGGTGTAGAACCGAAGTTCTACCCTAAAGACCTCTACTAGGTTGAGGTATCCACCTCTATATAAAGAAGGCTTAGTTTTCCTCAACTTCCGATGTGGGATAGCCAAGATCTTAGGCATGGCTATCCCACATCGGAAGTTGAGGAGAACGAAGCCTTCTTTATATAGAGGTGGATACCTCAACCTAGTAGAGGCATTTAGTGTAGAACTTCGGTTCTACACCAAAGCAAATCCTTGCGGGCTAGGGCCCAAAGAGGACAATATCTACTAGTGGGTTGTTGAACACCCAGGGGTGTTACAACGCCAACACTTTCCTTGCGGGCACTTCCTTATGGGTTGGACTAATGATGCCTCGATCAACCAGGTTTTGAACTTTGTAATAAAGATCATGGCATCGATCAGGTTCATGTCCAAATTGGCGACAATAAGCGCAGAGTTTGCTCATGTCTGTTCCAGGAAGAGGTAAACAGTGCACATATGTTGAGGCTTGGATTATTCCTTGGCTCCGAAGACGATCATACACCATACTCAATGGTTCATCTATCTTACCATATACCCTTGGATTTGTGTTGGGAATTTCAAGATCTTCCCGTGGTCGTTTTTCTTGCATTTTCAGAGCATCGATTTCAAAGCCATATTGTTCCATGTGGCTGAGGGAGGTGTATTTGATAGTAACCATGTGACGATAATAGAAATCGTTTTATTTCCGCAGCAATATGAGCATGAACTCTCGATCAGTAATAGGGAAACAAAGCTGTGTGCGGATATGATTGCATCTTGAACAAAAGTGCGAGAAAGTTTCTAAGGCGCTCTGACGAAAAGTGACTAGCTTCAACTTCTTGACATCAGTCTGTTTATGCTCGAGAGCCCAATTAACAAAAGCTTGGCTAGCATTTTCCCAACTAGCTCTATCTACACAATCTGAAGAATAGTACCAGTCCAGAGCTGGTCGTTCTAAACTCTTGTCAAAGAGCATGGGGTAATCTTCCTCTGGTATGCCCCATGGGTGCAAGGCATTCACAAATCCAACTAAGTGGACAAAAGGATCACCGCTCCCATCAAATTTCCTGAACTGTGGCAATTCGCGATAGTGATCTTCATGTTGATATCCTGGAAAGAGAATCAGTGACTCAGTGTGAACCTCTCGAACATGGCATACTACATTAAAGTCCAGGTCAAAATCGTCAGTCCTAGATCTCTTCTTTGACTCATTATCATCATTGCCTTCCATTTCCGGAGGATTGCCAATCCAGGATTCTTCCGGTGCTTCAGATGACGTATTATGTGTGCCGATGCTTGGAGCTCCTACCTCTTCTTCATCATCCTCACTCGGTTCATATTATGGCTCTGTTTCTTCTGCACTTACATCCGGTGTGGCTGCTGGAACCTCATTCATCCATGAATTTTCAGGTGCTGCTAGAATGCAGTGGATAGTATAACCATCCAACCTAGTGCCCTCTACTTCGTTCAGATACAATATTGATTTTCCGGTGTTGGAGATGGTCATGATTTATAGATCACCAGAAATAGTCACAGCACCCTGATCTGTGAGAAGCTTCACCTTCTGATGTAGAGTAGAGACCACTGCTCTATTTTCATGCAGCCATGGTCTTCCTAATAATAAGTTAAAATAGGCTTGAATGTCAATGACCATGAATTTCACCTTCCTTGCCACGGGACCACATTCAATGAGGAGGCTGATTAAACCCAATACTTCTCTCTTAGCATTATCATATGCTCTGACCACCTGGTTGGATGGTATCATATCTTCTTTTGAATACCCAAGTCTTGTTAGCACACGCAGAGGGCAAACATTGATTGCGGAGCCATTGTCGATCAACACCCTAGGTATCTCCCATCCATTACAACGTATAGTGATGTGCAATGAATTATTGTGGTTGATATTGTCAGGGAGATCATTGTTTGTGAACATGAGAGTTCGATCTACCCCATGAATGAGCCCCACCATCTGGTCAGGTGTTATGGAAGAGCTTACAGAGGCATCATTAAGATGCTTTAGAACAACTGCCCTATGAGGCTGGGAATGCATTAACAATTTCCAGATGGAAACATTAGCATTTACTTCTTTCATGCGCTTGATAGCATCATCTTCCTTGTTACTATCCTCTGTCATTGGCTCTTTGCTCTTTTCTTTCCTTCTCAATACCTCCAAAGGATTTTCATCCTCCAAATGGGATGGTATAAAATGGCGACCTGCTCTAGTCAAATGAGATATATCCACGTACTCCTCATCACTAAGATCATCGAGGCAGATGGGGCGCCGGTATGTATTTGGAGTGGTGGAATGTCCTCCAGTATTTTCTCCACAATTGTCAAGACCAAAGAGGCATCTTCATTAGCATCATAGTCCAAAATGAAGAAAGCACCATCATAATCCAAGGTTCCACACATGTCAGAGAATGGATCCTTGTTGAGAGTGAAACTGAGGTCCTTACAAGGCATCATTTTGACCTTTTCTTGAGTGGAATAGTCATAAAACACACACTTGTAACCTACGGCTATTGGCATTTCATACATTTGGGGAGTTGTCTTACGGATTAACTGGGTCAGATCGCATCCATCTGAAGCAGTAGAGATGGCATTAATGGCAAATGCGAGCTTATGATTAGGAAGGGGTTTTTTTTGTGATGTTGGGCTGAGAGTCGTTTGGTTTATTAGAAGTGGATCCTAAATAGATTTTTCCATCGTCCACAAGGTTTTGAATTTGATGTTTTAGAGCCGTGCAGCTTTCAGTATTATGCCCCGGACTTTGGTGATACTCACAGTTTTGGTTTGGGTCATAACCAAGGTAAGGATTTTCAGGAGGTGGACGTGGATTCAAGGGTTGAATGAGATTGGCCTTTTTTAGCTTGGAGATAGCTTGGGAATAAGTCATGTTTAAAGGGGTAAAGTTCCTTTATGGCCGTAACTGGAATGCTGACGATGCGTCAATGGCATGGATCGCATTAGTTGTCTTAGGAGCTGCTGAATCATTGTTTGGGGCTCTTTTGTTATTTCCAAACTTTGCATTATAAGTGGCGTTGCCAGTAGGTTCATGTTTCTTGATGTCTCCCCTTTTCACAGCGTCCTCAACTAGAGTTCCTGTAGCAATCAAAGCTTTGATGGTCGGGAAATATTGGTATGACACATGCTTCTGATAGACAGGAAAGAAGGTTCTTCACAACCATTTGCAGCTGTTCCTCTTCATTAAGCCTACTCATCATTTTGGAGGCCTTGTTTCTCCACCGAGTGATGAATGAAGAAAATGTCTCATTAAGGTTTTGAGAAGTGGTCTCCAGATCCCTTCTAGTAACATCAATTTCTTCATTATATTTGTACTGGTTTGAGAACTCTCTGACTATGTCAGCCCAAGTGGATTTTTTTGTGTTTTCAAGGTTGAGGAACCAATGTGCTGCGGCACCATCTAAATACTGTTGAAAGAGTTAAGCCATCAAAGATTCTTCCACTCCCCAGGGACTCATTGCCCCTACATACATCTTCAGGAAATTGGTGGGGCTGTCGGTCCCATCAAACTTTGTCAGGTTAGGCATCTTGAAACCATGAGGTAATCGTGCCTTAGGGAAAAGTGTTAACCCATGAATGTCCATCCATGGTTCAGCCTTAGTCATGCCTTTTAAAACTTCCTTTAGCTTAACTACTTCTTTGTAACACCCCGACAATTCTCTCTTTTCTAAAAATACCGTTTAAATATAAAACATAGAGAATTATCAAAGTATTATCGCCCGTGTGAAAACGTATCGGCTTATTCAGAATTTTACAGCGGAAAACATAATACCAAACTTTATAAATAAAACATGATATAAATATCATAATATAAATCTCATATTCAACATGTTCGCACGATAGCATAAAACATGCAAAATCCAACATAATAGATATCATATATGAACTCAACATAGTTCCTATACGTGATACTACATAATTCTCCTTCTTAAAGTCATGATACTACACCAATCAACACATAGGTATGTACGTACCTTGTGTAGACAAACTGAGATGCCACTTTAAAAGACTTAAAAGTCGCCTAGAAGGAATTCTCCGCCTAAAATAACCAATATAAATTCATAATTAATCCTTCATGAATTTACAGCAATAATAAAATACTTTAAATCCCTCTAAACATGTTTAAAACCTTTTCCAATAATAAAACTTGATTATTAAACCTCCTAGCATAATTTTCACTACACTAGTGGTTAAAATCCATCATAAAACTCCATTAAAACACTCCCTTTAAAATTTCCAGCAACATGTTATAAGTTAAAACTCCCTTAAAACATATTAAATCATACTTAAAATCATAAAGATAATAACTTTCATAACTTATAGTGAACTACTATGATTTCTAACCTTCAAAACCCCAAAAATTCATGCTTTGATAATTAAAACTCTAATTTAAACTCAAATATGCAAATCTGAATTTTATTTCTTCAATACATAAATTATATAACTTAGATTCAATATTAAATCATCAAACAATAACTTTTAATCATAAACAAATTAAAACAATAACTTTTAATCATAAACAAATTAAAACAAAACTTTAAAATATAATCTTTGAACAAAACTTGAGGAGGAAGAAAAGAACCAAACCAAAGCAAAGGAAGCAAAGAAGAGGGAGGACGCCGGAATAAGGTGGCAGCCTCGGTCGGCGCTGGCAGTCGGTGGCGTCCGACGCGGTGGACGGAAAAACCGAGCAAAAAGAAAAAACGAAAGGAGAGAGAGAAAGCCGAAAAATGTGGGAGGAAGGAGGAGAGAGAAAATAATGTGTGGGGAAAAATTTGGGGTTTATGGTGTTTATATAGTTTTCCTTTTGTGGGCTTAGGAAAAGGTAGTTGGGCTAGTATTATAAATCCTTTTTCAAGTCTAAGAGTGTTTGGGCTCCTCATACCCAATTAGAAACCCTTTTCCAAACCCAATAAGTATTTTAAACATTTTCAAATACTTTTCAAAACATGACTTTAATAAATATTTGACTTGCATAAATCATTAAAATAATTTCTTTGACTTTTAAATAGTCAACCTTAAAGAAATAAATCGTTAAAATACTAAAATATATTTAAATATAAATAACTATACATTAAAATATATTTATAAAACCCATAAATTTACGGGGGATTACATTCTTCCTCGAGCTTAGTGGGAATTTCTCTCTCATTGTTCATAGGCTCAAGGTGAAAAGGTGAAGCTACTTCCGACTCTGGAGGAGGAGGAGGAGGCATCTGGGCACTTTGGCGCATTATGCCCAACACAGTTTGTTCAATATTATCCTGTCGGTCAAGCATGGCTTGGACAAGTCCTCGGAGCTCAGCCATTGGATCAGGTGGAGGGGTAGAATTTTGTTGGTGCTCGTTGTTCGAAATTTCAGACATGTTGCTGAGACATGTATCAGAGAATACAGCTGGTGTAGACAAGGATGACAATATTACTGACAGAGAATGTTCACTGTGGTCAGAACTTCGGCGAATTAGCCTAGATCCTGAGCGGGCCCAGACAGAGTTCCCGTGAGATCAAAAAGTTAGCACAAAAATTTATCCAGACTTTGTTTCTTCTTTTCTTTTTTCTTTTTTTGGTGCAGGGAATGAAAGAAATGATATATTTGAAAATTATATATTTTTTTTAACCCCAATTTCAGTTATCATTTATTAAAAGGTGTGAAACCTTAACTCTATCATTTTGTTTTGGATTTTTCCATTACATTTCTTTGACTTGTTATTCTCTTTTTTTTAGACTTGGACCTTTTATTTACATTTAAAACTGCCACTCTTGGACTCATTTTTTTTTGATAATACACAAACACTTTTCAAAATCAATTTGATGATATCCTTTCATTTCCTGCTACTACATAAATAAGAGAAAAGTGGTATAACGAGGCCTGTGTCCTCATTTTGGCAAATTATAATGCCCCATATATCGTTCTTCTTTGTGGTGATCTGCATGTATTGATTGCTTCTAAGTGATGAAACCAGAAAAGAAAACATCAAATGCAAAAGGGGCCGAACCCGAAGGTTGCCTACGTATCTCCATAAGTGGATTTGGATTTGGATTTGGGGGAAAAAAAAAATTTTGTGATGATTTTTTTTGAATGGAGAATCAGGCCCAACGTAGTTCTGATATATAATTTTTTCTTCTTTTTTTTTTGCAGCTGCACTCAGAAAATGAGTTGCCTACGTACCCCTTTTAGTACATTATATAGAAGAGAAACTAAGATAAACACATACAACATTAGATTTTTTTCATCATTTTTTCAGGGGATCAAGCCACACATAGCTCTACCTACAAAACACAATATAAAAGCGATTAAACGAATCAGATAATTCCTAAACTTTTCAGACTTCAGATTGCCGGGCGCCAAGCCATATGTTCTCCTGTTTGAAGACGTCTGTCCCACCTTTCTTTCTTCTTCTTGACATATAAGGGGTTGTCTTCTCGGCTGAGGAGCCATGATGCCCATGCCTTGTATACCAGCATGCAAGAGGCTCTTGCTTCATAATCAATTTCATCAAGGAATATATAGGGTTCCATGATAGATTGGATGGCGGCAACTTTGTGTGCTGGACTTTCTTCTCCCTCACACTGAACGACCCAGGTCTCCGGTACCCAATTCGGTTGGTCAAGATCCTCCTCGGGAATTGGCCAGTGGAAATAAGATTTTACCAGTTTGAGGGGCAGTATATTTGATGCGGTTCCTTCGGAATCCTTGCCGTTCTGTTCGTGATTTAAGTGACACACATGAGATATGTGAGATTTTTGCATTGCTGCTCCCATGGCAATATCTCCTGGGATGGTGATTACTCCGTGCGGAGTTACCATTTTTACTTTTTGGTGCAAAGTTGAGATGATAACATGGTTCTCGTGGAGCCATGGTCGTCCTAACAACATCGTGAAAGGAGCTTCGCAATCGATGATCATAAAGTCACCCTTTCGTATGACTGCTTCGATACGCAAGATCATAGTTATTGCCCCTATAATATCCCGTTTGGAACCATCGTATGCAACCATAGTCCCTATTGAGGTTTCTCCTTGGGGAGGGGGACACCCGAGCCACTTGAGGGTACTGAGGAGACAGAGATTGGCAGAAGCTCCATTATCGACCATTACACCTTTGATGTGTCTGGCATTGTGATCAACAGCGATGTACAAAGCGTTGTTATGAGTTGGGTTATCGGGGAGATCTTTATTAGAGAAGGTTATGACAGAGGTGGTTTCAGCTTGATCTGTATTGAGAGGTCCTGTTGGCATATTCTGAGCACAACATATATCGGAATAAGCGATGAGCTGATCAATTGTCATTGGGATAGTGTAAATGGCTTCTGAATTGGATCCTTGGGGTACTGAAGGAACATTACTCCCTAGCATGCAGGGGTGAAAGAACCATCCTGAGGACCTGTTTCATCCTCTACCATTGACGGTGCGGGGGTAATACTTCTTGGTCGCGTCGGATTCCCATGGATGCTTATTGTTCCCGAAGTTGTTGGGCATTTGAGTTTTTGGTGTGCAGGAGAGGCAACAACTTTGTTCGCATGGAGCCATGGTCGCCCCAACAACAAAGAGAATGAAGTTAATGCTTCGACAACCGTGAAATCTACATCACAAATCAAGTCTTTATACCTTAGTTGAAGATTGATCGTCCCTATAGCCCTCCCTGAAGAATTGTCGTATGCTCCCAATACTGTATCAGTAGGGCTTAATAATGTGTTGTTATACCCCAACACATAAAGCGTTCCTTTGGGGCAAACATTAAGTGCCGGTCCATCATCTATTAGTACATTGGTCAATTCTTGCCCATTGCATTTCAAAGTGATGTATAAAGCTTGATGAGGATCCAGTTCCTTGAGAAGATCAGCCTTAGTGAAGGACACAATTGGAGGCATCCATGATGGAGGAATGAGAATTTTTCCATCTTATATTAGCTGGTGGATGCAATGCCGAAGGTCAACACACCGGTCTGTTTCGTGTCCACACTGATGGCAAAAGTTGCAGTATAATCCCATGTTGACCCGTGGCGGTGGCAAAGTGTAACAGTGGTGCTTCGCTTCTAGAAGACCCTGTCTTTTCAGACGACTGTACATGGTTCCTAGAGATTCTTCTATGTCTGCATAAATTTGATTAATAGACCTCCAACGGCCTTTGCCCTTTACTGAAGCTTTAGTCCGAATTTGCTTTCCGGGATCAGACATTGTGAAATGATGCAAGTTTTAGTTCTCTTTTTTTTTTGGATGTGAAGTACCTGAAATGTACACACTAACAATGTTAGTCAATGACTGATAAATTTTTGTTTATATGTTTTTTTAGCAGGAAATGGAAGAATTTTCCTCTTTTTTAAAAAAATAAAATGATTATCCATTTTTCACACATTTTTTTATCTTTTTTTTTAAAAATAATTATCCCTCCCTTTAATCCCCTGATTAAGGATACTTAATCATCATTAAACGGATAACGTATGCAATACAACGGTTATAAACCGTCCACGCAAAATTTCACACCCCAAAACAGAATACACGTCGCGACCCGCGATACAGATCACGAGTCGCGAAAGTGCGCTGGTCGCGATCCGTGACAGGTGTCGCGACCCGCGACGGCCCCCTAGTCGTGACCCGCGACGGATGTCGCGACCCGCGACCAAACTTCTGTTTTGCTTGATTGCTCCACGTGATTTTGTGCATTCTAATCTTAGCATACTAGACCTCCTCCTCTTCTAGTATAGAACCATATGAGCTTAGAAAACCCATTACCCTATAAATGTTCCAACACTCCTCACTAGCACAAAAATCCCCCCCCAAGCCCGTTGTTGTGAGTCATACACCAAATTCTGCTCAGCCCGCTGGTTTTCCATCTACAGATGGATCTCCTACCCTCTCTCCCACAGATTCTGCCCAGCCCAATGGGATCTCATCTCCCACTGGGCCAACATCTCCTTTCCTTAGACACACTGACCAGCCCGCTGGCTCATCAGCTCCCGCTGGTCCGTTTCCTCCTTCGCCTGGGCTCACTGACCAGCACGCTGGTCCATTTCTCTCTCCTTCTGAGTCTCCTGATGGCTCAGCGCCCCTAGCTGGGCCCTCTGTCTCTTCTCTGGCTGCTGGGACGGAGCATTCAGTTGGGTTTCAAGCCCCCAATTCCACCTTGTCTCCTGTTGCCTCTCCATCTCCAACCTTTAGTGTTTTAACCCCCCTCCCTCTTGATGTGTCTCCCTCTTCCCGCGTGCCTAGCTCTCCTCCAGTTGTATTAAATCAACACCGTATGGTCACTCGGTTAAAAGATGGTGTGTCAAAGTCCCGCATATTAATGAACTTAAAAACATATGTTATTGAGTCAGAACCAACTAATTTCAAGCAAGCTTCTAATGATTCACGTTGGCGTCAAGCTATGCTTGATGAATATATGGCTTTGATTAAAAATGATACATGGGAGTTGGTACCTCGAAACTATGATAAAAATTTACTTGGTTGTAAGTGGGTTTATCGGATTAAATACAATTCTGATGGTTCTGTGGAGCGGTTCAAAGCCAGACTTGTCGTTTTTGGAAATCACCGGCAGGCAGATATTGATTACTTTGAAACCTTTAGTCTTGTTGTTAACCAAGAGAGGTAAACACAATTATTCTCAATACTTGTACATACACAACGTGGTGATGGTGGAGGCAGTGGTGAGGGTTATAAACAGGGGCGGAGCCAATAGGGGGAACATGGGGACAGATGTCCCCCCACATTGAAAAAAGTAATTTTGAGTAATTTGGTAAAGATGCAGAGTGTTGTTTAATGTTTGATGATGAAATTGATGAAAGAAGATGATTTCATTTCATGTGGGAAAACTCAAACTGGCAAACAAAATTTACCAAAAAATTGATAAATCGACCTCAAAAAAAATTCAAACAAAATCGATTGCAAACAATTTCAGATTTCTTTAACAAAATTTGCGAAGAACAGCGGCAACAAACTTGCGAATTCAGACTGAATATTGAGATAATCGACCACAAATTTAGCAAGAAAAACTTCAACCAAACTTCAATCAACTTAGATTGAGTTGAAGAACGAATTTAGGACGAAAATTTCCAGAAATTCAACTTACAAGTACAAATTGCAGATTTGCAGATTTCCTGCTTTAATTTTTCCAGAAAATTCCAATGCCTGGACAACTACTGCATGGAATCTAAAAGAATTAAACTAGAAAACGCAAGATCGAGTGAATCTGCTCTGTTTCCATGAAAGTGATGAAAGAAGAAGATGATTTTCATTTCATGTGGAGAGAGAAACAGAGCTTTTATCTCTGTTACAAAATGAGGTATTATTAGCTCACCTAATTACAATTAGAGAATTACTATTTATATCTCCTAAGTCCTAACAAGCTTATACATGTATGATGTAACAAATCTATAACAGAATGTAAACAACTCACTACAAACGTGGCAATTATTGACAATATAATTTAACTAATCTTATAGTAGACCAACCTTGATCCTTTATCAAAATTTTTTTCATTTCTCTTTGGATTGTAAGTCTATAAACATTTTGGAATTTCGGATGTAAAACGTTAAGGATTAAACAATTTGTGTTGTAGTGTATTTTTTCTAAATTTTCTATCCAAATGTCCGATGTTCATACTTTGTCCCCCCACTTTGAGAATCCTGGCTCCGCCACTGGCTATAAATGGGAGAAATTTAAGTTTTTGTTTTTGTTTATCATCTTTTTGCTTTAAAGTAGCTTTCTGTATAATTTAAATTTCTTTTGCACAACTGCTTCTTGTTTTTTTTAGTAATGTTGGTTGGAATTTATCCATTCTAATAATATGCCACAACCAGCTAATATTTTGACTTGTTATTAGCTAAATTTTCTTAAAAGAATGTACTCCATAACACTATTATATATAAATATAAATGTTAATTAATGATAATAACAGGCTAACAGCAACATAATCAGACAGGGCCATGCGTTATCAAAAAGTCAGTAGCCAAATTTCGCTAAGAGTTGAATATTTCACCTTCCTCTCCAAAAGTTCCACTTAATAAAAAATGATAGAAAACCAAATAAGGAATTTCGTATGATTTCATAAGCGATTTTGTTTAATAAAGGGAAGTACAAAAGATGGTGACATTAGATTGAATATATTGCGTTTTGTTTATGTTGGAGCTCGCAGCGGAAATTTGACTTCTACTAGATAATATGAAATCGATACCTCACAAATAAATAATATTTTAGGGATAAACAAACAACCACTATGAAGTAAATAATAAATGTAATGTAAGAAAAAATACACTTTTCTTAAACTAAACTTTTCTGATGTGAATAATAAATTCAATTTCTACATTACAAGCTAAGCTATTTATAACAACTTACATGCTCTAAACAAAGAATGGCTTAAATTGTTTTACTAAAGAAAACAACGAAACTTGTTTTCCTTTCCTACCATTTTGCCATTATTTCCTCTTTTCTTTCCTACAACTTCTCTTCTCTTTTCACATTAATTCATAATGCTTAAATTAGTGAATTAATAGTTTGTTAATTATAACCATATATTCTCACAATTCTTTACCTCGTTCATAATTTGAAGAACATTCAAATTTTGGACGAACAAATTGCGTAATACATATCCGGTTGCACCATTCTGATAATGACTGCCTACGTACCCTTCGACCAGGATCAAACCAATCGTAGTTCCATTTTATTTTCCATGTAATACCTAACATGGGACAATATTTAGCAATTCCAAACAATGTTGGAACTTGCTTCCTGAGATAACTTTGGTTAACATGTCTGCAGGGTTCTCATTTGTATGCACCTTCATAAGAGAAATACTACCTTCCTCTATGACATCCCTTACAAAATGATACCTTACATCTATATGTTTGGTACGAGCATGCTGTACTCGGTTCTTGCCAAGTGAATAGCACTTTGGCTGTCACAATTCAAATTCACACTTTCCTGCTTCAACCCCAAATCATCTAGAAGTCCCCACAGCCACAATGCTTCCTTAACTCCTTCTGCCATAGCCATATACTCGACCTCTGTTGTAGATAGAGCCACCGTGGCCTGTAACATTGATCGCCAACTAACTGGAGCACCATGTATTTTAAACACATAACTAGTAGTAGATCGTCATTTATCCAAAACACCGGCATAATCTGAATCAACGAAGCCGCTTATCTGACATGTATCTCCACCAAAGCACAAACCTGTGTCAATGGTACCTTTTAAGTACCTTAAAACCCATTTCACAGCTTCCCAATGTGCCTTACCCGGGTTCGTCATGAACCTACTGACAACACTAACCGCTTGTGAAATGTCTGGACGTGTACACACCATGGCGTACATTAAACTGCCAACTGCACTAGCATAAGATACATTATCCATGTATGTCTTATCTTCCGCCGTAGTGGGAGATCAGTTTACTGCAGAGTCTAAAATGTGGAGCCAATGGAGTTACCACTGACTTAGCACTTTTCATCCCAAACCTTTCAATAACCCGCTCAATGTAGCCTTTCTGGCTCAAGAACAATTTTCGATTTGATCTCTCTCTTCTAATCTCCATACCTAGTATTTTCTTTGCAGCGCCCAAATCTTTTCTCTCAAAATCTTCACCGAGTTGAGCTTTTAACCTATTTATCTCCACCTTGCTTTTCGAAGCAATAAACATGTCATCCACATACAACAGGAGATAAATATAATCACCTCCACGAAGTTTACGAATGTATACACAACAATCATAATTACTTCTGGAAAACCCTTGCTTTAACATAAAGGAATCAAATCGCTTATACCACTGTCGAGGAGATTGTTTCAATCCATAAAGTGATTTTCTTTAGCGACATACTTGATTCTCTTTACCCTCAACCTTAAATCCCTCAGGTTGATACATATAGATTTCCTCATCCAAGTCACCGTGCAAGAAGGCTGTCTTTACATCAAGTTGTTCCAGCTCAAGATCACCATGAGCAACAAGACTTAATAGCACCCGAATAGAAGTGTGTTTTACCACTGGAGAAAATATCTCATTGTAATCAACACCCTCTTTCTGTACAAAACCCTTGGCCACTAGCCTAGCCTTATGTCTTATACCATCGGTCTTGGAAGGATCCTCTTTTCTTTTATACACCCACTTACATCCAATAGCAGTCTTTCCCACGGGCAATGGGACTACCTCCCATGTCTTGTTTTTATGAAGAGATTGCATCTCTTCCTCCATAGCAACCAACCAACTCTCTCTATCCTTGTCTTTGATAGCTTGTTTGAAGGTGTCCGGCTCATCATCCTCCACCGAGAGTGCATATTCAACCAAGTTTACCTGCTCGTAATGCCTTAGAGGTTTGTCTGACCCAAACTTCTGAACTGTTTTATAATTCCTCTTTGGCCTAGTGGTCGCCAAAGATTCCTGCTGCTGTTGTTGTAACACATGTACATTTTCCTGCTGAATCTCCTCATGTTCAAGATCATCCTCCTCCTCATATCGAGTAACACCAAGTTGCTCCACTTGAACATGACTAGAATCTAGTTGGTCTCTAGATTCTATCTCCACCACTTGAGTATTTGTAGTCATTCCAACATCACCATCATTAGGCATCATAACTTTCGATAAAGCTACCATAGATCTTTCAGCAAAGGTCACATCCCTGCTGATTACAAATTTAGAATCTTCTATACTCCAAAGACGATAATCTTAAACCTCTTTTGGATACCCCAAGAAGATTACTTTCTTAGCTCTTTCATCAAGCTTGTTATCATGATAATATGTCGTGCATCCGAACACTCTAAGTCTCTTGTAATCTGCATGTTCCCCTGACCACACCCTATAAGGTGTGTCTCCATCTAAATAAGAATGTGGGGAGCGATTCACTATGTAGCAAGCTGTAGCAGCCGACTCTGCCCACCATTCTCTGCCTTAACCAGAATTAGAGCGCATACACCTAGCCTTCTCAAGTAGTGTACGATTCAGTATTTCTGCGACTCCATTCTGTTGTGGTGTGTCTCTGACTGTCCAGTGTCTCACAATGCCTTCCTGATCACAAAACTCCTTGAAAGCTCCCTCTGTGTATTCTGTACCATTATTAGACCGTACAGTTTTTAGCTTTCGACCTGTTCTATTCTCAACCATCGCTCTCCACCGCTTGAAAATATCGAATACCTCATTCTTATGCTTGAGAAAATAAATCCAAGCATATCTAGAATAATCATCAACAAATGTAACAAAGTACCTGGAACCTCCCTTGGAAGTAACTTTAGCCGGACCCCAAACATCCTCTGCTCTTGTGCTTGCTTGTAGAGAACTTCACCCTATGTGTTTTTCCATACACACAATGCTCACAAATTTCCATTTGTGGCTTCTTCATGTTCTTCAACAAACCTTGTCCACTAAGCAATGATAGACCCTTTTCTGGCATATGCCCAAGGCGCATATGCCATATCCTTGTGCATTCTGTTTGGTCTTTGCTTCCACCGATTCCAACTGCTAAATCACCTGTAACAGTTGTTCCCAAAAGAGGATAAAGATTACCATGACGAATCCCCTTCATCACTACCAAGGAACAATGGACAACTTTTAAAACTCCATTCTCCAAGACTATTTTGCAACCATTTTTCTCTAATAACCCAAGAGAAATAAGGTTCTTCCGTAAATCTGGGATGTGTCTTACATCCTTCAAGGTTATTATTGTTCCATCATGCATCTTGACTCGGATAGTACCTAACCCGATCGTTTTGCAAGCATGATCATTTCCCATCAAAACAGTGCCACCATCCAAACTCTGGAAAGTTGTAAACCACTTCCTGTTTGGGCACATATGGTGTGATGCTCCCGAATCAAGCATCCATTTACCAGATATCTCATTGCATTGTTCAGAATTCGAGTAACAATAATCATCCTCGTCATTTGAGACATAACTAGCTTCTTGTTTTTCATGTTGTTTTCCTCTGGAGTTGTCGTTGTTGTTCTTCTTGAATATTACCCTCTTGTTTGGGCAATTAGCTTTGAAATGACTAAGCTCACCACATTTGAAACATGGTCTTTCCACAAGAGGTCTAGATTTCAATCTAGACTTTCCTCCCTTGCTTCTTCCTCTTTCATTGGTCCTTCCTCTGTTTGCAAACAATCCCTGAGCTTGTTCATTGTATTCTCTTCCATTACTATACATCATCCCACTTGTAGCAACCTTTCGAAGGTCATCCGCTAAAAGTGATGTTCTAGTCTCATCCATGGTTAGAGTATCACCCACAAGCATTAATGTTTGAACTAGATTTTCGTAGGACTTTGGTAATGAAAGTAATAACATGAGTGCCTGGTCTTCCTCATCTACCTTCACATCTATATCCTTTAAGTCTGATATGATCCTATCAAACTTATTGATATACTCCCGAATTGAGGCGCCTTCTTCCATCTTGCATGTATATTGGATTTTAGATAGATCCTGTTTGTTAGAGTTTTCGTCATGAAATTTATCTCTAACTTTGCCCACACGCCAGCAGCTGTTGCTTCTTCATTTACCAAGAATGCAACATCCCTCTCAAGGCACAAGATTATGGCTGCTCGTGCTTCAAGATCTAACTCTTCCCAATCCTCATCCTTCATGTGCTCGGGTTTTTGTTCTTTTCCCACCAATGCCTTGTGCAACTTTTGTGATATAAGCAAATTTTTCATTTGCATCCTGCAATAGGAAAAATCATTTTTTCCATTGAGCTTTTCAGTTTCATATTTCCCAACTTTTACTGTTCCACTAGTAGACGCCATTATAATTATTTTTCAAAATAAGAAATTTAACCACTTAATATTTTGACGTTGGCTCTGGTACCAATTGTTGGAGCTCGCAGTGAAAATTTGACTTCTACTAGATAATATGAAATCGATACCTCACAAATAAATAATATTTTAGGGATAAACAAACAACCACTATGAAGGAAATAATAAATGTAATGTAAGAAAAAATACACTTTTCTTAAACTAAACTTTTCTGAAATGAATAATAAAATCAATTTCTACATTACAAGCTAAGCAATTTATAACAACTTACATGCTCTAAACAAAGAATGGCTTAAATTCTTTTACTAAAGAAAACAACGAAACTTGTTTTCCTTTCCTACCATTTTGCCATTATTTCCTCTTTTCTTTCCTACAACTTCTCTTCTCTTTTCACATTAATCATAATGCTTAAATTAGAGAATTAATAGTTTGTTAATTATAACCATATATTCTCACAGTTTAGTTTGGACTTTAGAAGCTAAGGGGAGTTGTTTCATTCATCTTCCTCCAATATTGAAAGACACATGCCAACTACCTTTCAAATAGTAATACTCCATCTGTTTTTGTTCATTGTTATTTCAATTTGATTTTATGTTTGACATCGTACAACTTTAACTATCTTTAACTATTGATTAGCAAATAAATTAAGATAATGAATATGCATTGAGACAAATTCAATAACATTACTATTTGAGCTAAAAAGTTCACTTAACATTAGAATAATTAGTGACTCCTTTAAGATATATGGTGACTCAAGTTTTAGAATTACTAGTAGATATAATATAGTCTAAGCTTCTACTTCATTATGATTTTTAAGGTAAGATGAAGATCCCTTGCAAGTACAGTTGGAACATATTAAAAATTCTACTTTGATAAGGATAAGAATTGAACCCCTCTCACAGGTTTGGAAGGATAACCTCCAAACAACTAGGTGTACCTTGGTTCTTATAAAATACTTCATTCCTTTTCTATTGCAACATATCTTTTTATAGTCAAAGTTGAAGAACTTTGCATTAGATTTTTTTCAAATGTAATCAAAAAATTAATTATCAAATGAAATATTGTTAGATATTACCTCTGTTTTTTTTAGTTGCAACATTTGCCTTTTGGCACTATTCATCAACCAACTTTGTTAAGTAATCTCGCACCATTATATAAGAGAAAACATAGTCAAGTGGGGGTCTTGTTAGATTCGTCTCAATGCGATAATTCCAAATATCAAAATTTTATAATTTTTACTTACACCCAATATGAGATATTAACGTTCAAATAAGTGTCTCGGTAAATGTGAAAAGGTAAATGTTGCAACTAAAAAAAACAGAGGAAGTATGTTTTAATGTGTACTACCCCCGTTCCAATTTACTTGCAACACCAGGATTTTCACGCCTCTCAATTAATGCACAACTTTGACCATTATTGTCTTCTATTATCTATAAGTAAAAATTATAAAAATAAAGTTGATATTCTTAAAGTATACATCGAGACAAATCTAACAAGATCCCACATGACTATGATAAACCTTACATTGATCATACTACATGGTCAAAAGGGAGTGTAATAATAGTGTATAAGTCCATTTGTTGCAAGTAATTCATAACGGAGGAAGAGTAATTTCCAAATAATCACTAGGGGAAAAAAAGGAAGGGCTGCGCTGGAAGGGCTGCGTTTTTTTAAAAACGCAACCCTTCGTGTATGATGGGCTGCGGTTTCCTTGAAAACCGCAGCCCTTTTAGTGAAGGGCTGCGGTTACCTAGAAAACGCAGCCCTTCAAACTGTATGAAGGGCTGCGGTTTTAAGGCTAACCGCAGCCCTTTAAGTGAAGGGCTGCGCTTATCCTAGAAACCGCAGCCCTTCATACACGAAGGGCTGCGTTTTCTAGGATAAGCGCAGTCCTTCCTATCCCGCCCAATTCATGAACCTATAGTTTTGCGCGCAACACTCACTCGCAAATTTCCCTCGCACACTCACCCCTCTCCCTCACACTCACTCGCACACTCACTCCTCTCCCTCACACTCACTCGCACTGCCCTAACGGCCATCACCGGAGCACCGACACTTCTTCTCTTCTCTCAGCGCACCTTGACGCCCTCTAAGTCCAACACCACTACTGCATTGTCGGTAATTCCCCTCTCACTCTCTCTCCTCTTTGTTTTATTTAATTTCTCTTCTATTTTATGTTGTAAAATGTGATTGTAGGGGGTGGGGGAGGGCTTGTGGAGGGTGGGTAGGGGTGGGGGTCTGGGCGGGGGGTTGGGGGATGGCTGGGGGAGGCTGGAAAGGGGGTGGGGGATGGCCGGGGAGTCTCGGGCATGGGGTGGAGGAGGGCGGGGGGATCTTTGGAAAGGGGGGGGGGGGAGGGGAGGGCTGGGCATGGGGGTGGGGGGAGGGCGGGGGATGCTTGGAAAGGGGGTGGGGGAGGGCTGGGGAGGCTAGGCATGGGGTGGGGGAGGCGGGGGGATCTTTGGACGGGGGGTGGGGGAGGGGGGGGGAGGGTGGATAGCGGTGGGGGAGGGCGGGCAGGGGGTGGGGAGGGCGCGGCAAGTGGGGGTGGGGCGACGGGGGGTAAAATGTGATTGTACCCTGTGTTTGTTGATGCACGCACGAATTTAGAGCCACATTGTGAATGATGACTGAACAATGAATTGACATGGAGCTATGGACTAATATTCAACAATGCTTACTTCCTGCTGTTCTTTTTCTCTAATTTGAGGCATGTTGATCTTCGATGATTGTAAGCTACTAGCTAGTAGTTCAACTTTCTATAAAGATAAGCTACAGCCTCTATAATCAAATTACTAGTTGTAACACATGTTTGGTATCACTACTATCTTTCATTTTCTTTTTTGTTTTATAATGTAACTATGTAGATTTTAGCCTTTTCGCTTCCAAATCGTACTTACCGAGTCATTTAACCCCAAATTCTTTTTGAACATGATTATATGAGGTATAATGTAACTATTGTGTAGAGTTTTAGGCTTGCATTTGTTGTTTGTTGCATTTCGGGAACGAAAAGGTCATTTTAGGCCTAATTTTGCCTTTTCGCTTCCAAATCGTACTTACCGAGTCATTTAACCCCAAATTCTTTTTAAACATGATTATATGAGGTATAATGTAACTATTGTGTAGAGTTTTAGGCTTGCATTTGTTGTTTGTTGCATTTCGGGAACGAAAAGGTCATTTTAGGCCTAATTTTGCCTTTTCGCTTCCAAATCGTACTTATCGAGTCATTTAACCCCAAATTATTTTTGAACATGATTATATGAGGTATAATGTAACTATTGTGTAGAGTTTTAGGCTTGCATTTGTTGTTTGTTGCATTTCGGGAACGAAAAGGTCATTTTAGGCCTAATTTTGCCTTTTCGCTTCCAAATCGTACTTATCGAGTCATTTAACCCCAAATTATTTTTGAACATGATTATATGAGGTATAATGTAACTATTGTGTAGATTTTTAGGTTTGCAATTGTTGTAGGTTGAATTTTGGGAACGAAAAGGTCATTTTAGGCCTAATTTTACCTTTTCGCTTCCAAATCGTACTTATCGAGTCATTTAACCCCAAATTCTTTTTGAACATGATTATATGAGGTATAATGTAACTATTGTGTAGATTTTTAGGCTTGCATTTGTTGTTTGTTGCATTTCGGGAACGAAAAAGGTCATTTTAGGCCAAATTTTGCCTTTTCGCGTCCAATTCGTACTTATCGAGTCATTTTATTTTATTTTTGTTGATCTAACTCCTAACTTATTAGTATGTAACGAAGTCTACCACTTTGATTCTTTGCGTCGAAAACCACCAGGGACCTTACTAATCAAATCATTGTTAAATAGGTAACCTAATCGAAACTCATTAATATTACACATTATTCATCATCTTTAAATATATAAACAGTTAGTACATCTAATCTTATAATAATATTGTTGATGTAGTGTGATGAAGCATATTAGTGCAACAGGACTTCGAGCACCAAAAGCTCCTGTTTGGATATCAGTCGAGGTAACATGACTAATTTATTTGTCCTTATATAGAAACACTTTTAGCCACATACTACACATCTAATTAACATGAATGTCATTGGATGCATCCTTTGGTGAACATTTAGTGTCCGCAACAAGAAGATGGACTTGCATGTGGCTATTACGTGCTGAGGTACATGTTCGATATCGTCAACCAGTGCACTAACACCGATGATCTTCAAAAGGTATGTAACTTATTAGTATATGTTAGTTTAGAATAGATCGATTGGTAATAGGTATGAATTGGTTTAGAAACCAAAGTAGCACATGCATATATTTGGGAACGAAAATGTCATTTTTAGGCCTATTTTTGCCTTTTACGCTTCCAAATCGTATTTATCGAGTCATTTAACCCCAAATTCATTTTGAACATGATAATATGAGGCATAATGTAACTATTGTGTAGATTTTTAGGTTTGCAATTGTTGTAGGTTGAATTTTGGGAACGAAAAGGCATTTTAGGCCTATTTTTACCTTTTCGCGTCCAATTCGTACTTATCGCTTCATTTAACTCCAGTTTCTTTTTCAATATGATAATATAAGGTATAATATAACTAGTGTGTAGAGTTTTAGGCTTGCATTTATTTTTGATTGAATTTCGGGAAGGTATATGTCATTTTTAGAACTACTAACTACGGTAAATGATTGAATTCTTATATTATGTGTTTAATCCTTGGTTGTTTTGCAAGGTTTATATGAATAACACACCACGTTTGAGGGCCTTCACCACAGACGAATTACATGAAGTTCGGGATAAGTTGGCGTCCCACATTTGCGATGATTGCTTATGATACATCTACTAGTTTGTATCAATTCTATGTACACTTTTTACATTATTAAATATATACATATTTAAAGTTAATTATTATATTACGTTTAAAAACTTGTCATATATTATTATTGCTATTTGATCGGTTTTTTTTTGTGTCGAAGGGAGGTTTTGGGTGGGGGTGGGGTGGGGGGCCGCCATGGTGGGTCAGCTGGCCGGGCTATGGGGGCGGTTGGGTCTTGGGGTGGTCAAGCAAGAATGGGTGGAGGAGGTGGCGGAGGGTGGGTGGGGGGGGGTGCGGGGAGTGAAGGGGGTGGGCATGGGGGCGGGGGGGGAGGGGGGGGGAGTGCGGGGTGTGTGGGTGCGGGTTAAGGGGGAGGCCGGGGGTGGGAGTGCGGGGGGTGGGCGGGGGGGTGGGGGGTCTGGGGTGGGCGGGGTGGGCGGGGGGTGGGGTGTCTTGGGCCGGGCGGGGGGTGGGCAGGGGGGGGGGGGGTTGGGGTGGGGGGGGGGGTGGGGTGTCTTGGGTCGGGGGGGGTGGGGTGTCTTTGGCCGGGCGGGGGTGGGCGGGGTGGGGGGGGCTTGGGGCGGCAAGGGGTGGGGTGTGGGTGTGCCGGGGGGTGGGCAGAGGGGTGGGGGGTGCAATTTATTTTTTAAAAAAAAAATTGAATGTGAAGGGTCATGGTTTTAAGCCTAAACCGCAGCCCTTCACTTAAATAGGGTTGCGGTTTAGGCTTAAAACCGCAGCCCTTCATTTAGAGAAGGGCTGCGGTTTAAGCCAAAAACGCAGCCCTTCCATCTTAGAAGGGCTGCGTTTTTGGCCTGAACCGCAGCCCTTCGTTGTGAAGGGCTGCGGTTTAAAACCGCAGCCCTTCTTATTTATTGAAGGACTGCTATGGAAAGGGCTACTGGCCAAAAACGCAGCCCTTAGGGCTGTTTTGACCGCAGCCCTTCCTTGTTTTTCCACTAGTGAATATTGACTTTTTATAATTATTCTATATACGTAATTAACAATATCAATTGTCAAACTTTTCATTGGAGTCCGTACAAAGGATATGTTACAAATGAGAAAAAAAGGAGGAAGTATAGTCTAAGGGTACATTCTCTTCATCTGAAAAAAAAGAGTAAGTTCAGATAATTTCCAACCAGGTCAAATTAGGTCAAATAAATTCCAATCAGGTCCAATAAGTTCTATAATAAGTTCCAATCATGTCCAATCAGGTCTAATAAGTAATGTGGATGTCAAAACCCCTTTTGATGAAGCTTTAAAAACCACGAGAATCTTTAGAAAAAGATCGGATCTTGTGGGATTTCTTGAACACTCAAATCAACGTAATCTGATTTTTGTAAAAACTAATGAACAATCTGGAAATATTTTTGTGTTTTATGATTAGGAATGCACGAAATTAAAGGATAAATTGATCCTTGAAGTCCCGGTTCAAGGTTGGAAAGTTGTGGTCTAGGCATAATCTCCTCTCAAAGTCTATGTTTGAGTTTTGTGGTTAGCTAACACACGAAAGTCTCTCAATGAGCACTCTTAATTTCACAAACTCTAAAAACTCTGATTTTTATTCATCATGGCCGAATGATATAAATACTACAAGTATCCTAACTCAACTAAAACTAGGAAATAATAAAAGATAAACATGAATAACAAACTAGAGATTGCTTGGAGATCAAGCACTCTCACACGTCTAATATATCTAGAAACAGACGGCTAACACTAACCAAACTCCTAATGTAGTTGTAACTCTTTAACATGAAATAAACTAAGGCCTAAAATAGAAATAACCCTCTCAAGTGAAAGGTAAAAACCTATAGGCAAAAGAATCCTATTACAATTAAAACACCTAAATTACATAGTTTCCTAACAGAACTAGGATACTACATAATTAGCCCTTCTCATACACATCATACTCCCCTTCTTGAAAAAAACTTGTCCTCAAGTTTCATCCGGTAAGCAAGGAACCAAATCAACAGCACTAAAAGTTCCCAAAACGCCACCTCCATGAAGAACATGATAAGTATCATAGCCTTCACGATGAGCAATCTTGAAAGGCCCTTTCTACCATAGGATCTTGCTTCTCTTTGGAGTTGTTGTATACCTTTTGTGCATTAAGACTCAAAAATACAAATCACCAACTCCAAAAGTATTCGGCTTACGCGCTAAATATAATGCATTAGCCTTCCTATCCTTTTTGCTCTCGTTGGTTGACCTGCAATTAATAGAAATAGGAGAAACAATGGGATTAGCTTGCACCACCCTTGGAGGTAGTGGCGCTAAAACAAGTCTCTTCCCATTTGCCTTCTGATACTAGGTTTTTCGCGTTGTTAAATAAAACTCATAAATCAAACTACCTAACTAACCACTAACCTAAGTATAATGGCAAGCAAGGGTCATTCTTCCACAAGGACTAAGGGTAATCACCGAAAATGTTAATTATAATAAGCTAGGCTAAGATATAGTTAAGAGATTTGTCAATTATCAACTATAAACTATTAAATAAAAGGAACTAGGGTAGGGAAATTCACCAATTATTTCAATCATGAAAACAATTAGGCAAATAAGGGGGTAGTCTAAAGAGAATGAATCAAAGGGGTCATCTAACAAATCCCTAAATACTCTTTCAAGCTAAAGAGGGTTACTCAAATTGGAGATTATGTCCTATTTTCATGCAACAAACCCCCAACTCAAGAGCATGAATAACAAGATGACAAAATACATCCCTTAACCAAAACCCCTATTTTCATGCAAGTTTAGTTAAGTGAACAAATAGGGAGTCAACTCTTCAATTTCATCTTTCAATCCTTTATTGAAGTGATTAATAATTAAGTTTCCATGGAGGCCAACCAAAAAAAACCAACAATAAAGCTCCTATTGTTCATTTAATTTCATTTTCTAAAATAACCCCAAATATGACCCAAAGGCTCATTATATCATTAATGGCTTCATCCCCTCCCAAGCAAAATGACTACTCACAAGTCATAACAAATTTTAAATGAAATAAACAACAACAACTAAAAACATGAAATCAAACACTAATCTAGGATGAGTAAGTAAATAGAGTGAAAATGACATGAAAATAAGTAAATAAAGCAACAAAATATGAGAGAGAGAGTAAGAAATTCTCATTAAAGTTGCAAGGAGCCTCCAAATCTTCAAGTTTCCTTTTTAGATTCTTCAAACTCCAAGCTTTTCAACAAATTTCTCTCACTTCTCTCTCTAGAAGATGAGAGTTTCTCTCTCTAAAAACCATAAGTAAAACTTCTAACTAAGCTCATGGAGGCTAGCCCTCCTTCCTCCCCTTCAAAAGTTAGGGATCCGTCCTTTTAAAAATTTTAAACATTACATCATTAAACGGGTCGAAAAACAGGGATTTTAGCAGAATTGAAGTGGAGCGGGCGCTCCATATAGTTTGGAGCGGGCTCTCCATACAATTTCAAGCAGGCATAATGTTTTTTGGGCCTCTGGAGCGGGCTTTCCGTTCTGGCAGACGCGCCTGACTTCAAAGAGCCATATCTCTTTCAATTTTCATCAGAATTGGGATTGTAACCACTCGTTGGAAAGCTATTGAGCCAAACGTTCATTTCCAACTTGAATCACTAAAAAATATTTTGTGAGCTGAAAGTAATGACCATTTGAATATGGTGCATAAATCCTTCCAAAAGCTCTTATTTTGCCAAAATTGCTCCACTCTATGCTCGGTGTGTGGTATGGAGGCTTCTAAGGTTGATCCTACATCATCAAATACAAATACGCATTACCAAACCCTATATAAATAACCAAAATAACAAATATTCTCAAATAAGTAAAAAAAAAACTCAATTATTCTAAATTAAGCAAAATAAGCTAGAAAATGATAAATGAATAGGAAAATTGACTCTAACCATGAGGAAAATAGGGTATTTGAGTGATATAAATATCACTCATCACCTTCACACTATACATATTGGTTCGTCCATTGTGTAAGGTCTCCCTATCAGATTGCCATGGACGACCAAGAAGAATATTACAAGCTGTCATGGGTACAATGTCACACCAAAGTTCGTCCTTGTAATTACCAATGGAAAATGTCACCAATGCTTGTTTATCAACCTGTAAAGAACCACTATCATTGAGCTAATTCAGCTTATATGGTCTCGCATATTGCCTTGTATGAAGATTCAAGTTATGCACAAGATCACTAGCAATGACATTTGTACATGATCCCCCATCCACAATCAAAGAGCAACTCTTTCCACCCACTAAGCATCTCGTATGAAACAAATTTTCTCTTTGCTCTTGACCATCTTCTAGCTGCACATCAACATGGAGTATGTTTCTAAGCAAACCTACTACCTTGTCATTAGGGGTGTAAGTTATTTGGTTAAAAACCGAAAACCAAACCAAACCAAACCAAACCGAATTAATAATTTGGTTTGTTTTTTTTCAAAATTCGGTTTGGTTTGGATTGGAAAATTTTCATTTTTTCGGTTTTCGGTTTGGATCGGTTTTTATTTTCAAAAACCGAAAAAAACCAAACCAAACCGAAGTTTGCCTATCCTATATGGGTTTTGATATTTTAATCAATTATCTTTAGTTCTAGTACTTCAATTTTAAGCTTTAGTTGAAATTTGAAGTAATTCTTCTATGTTTGATGATTTGAAACTTGATAATTTTCGTATTATTTGTAAGATTTGGGAAAAAAAATTTGCATCAGAAAAGAATTTCGGTTTTTTGGTTTGGTTTGGTTTTGGTTTTGTAATTTCGGTTTGGTTTGGTTTGGTTTGGTTTGGGACGAATTTTGGTTTGGATTTGGACTTGAAATATGAAAACCGAATTTATTTTGGTTTGGTTTGGTTTTGCCTCAAAACCAAACCAAAAACCGAACTTACACCCCAACTTGTCATACATTTCAGGTTGTTGAATTTCTTGATCTTCCCAATTATCTTCGGCATCAACCCTCAATTCCTCCATTTCTACCGCAAGCATCCTCTCTTCATTATCATTTCTCCTAGAAAGGTAATCTGCCAATAACATTGTGTGATCCTCAAGAGACACCAACAATTTATTAGGGCATGCCTTTGTAACATGACCATTACCTTGGCACTTAAAGCAGCGAACACCCCTCATAGCCAACTGTACAGAGTAAGTTCAACTTTCTTGCCCTTTTCTTCAATAGAAACCGAGGAAGAACTAGGTAGTTGTGAACTAGAAGTTTTTGGATTGAACTCCCTTTTATACTCCTTCCTAGAGGTGATCATGGGCCGGGCCGGGTTTGGCCTCAAAAAAAGTGGCCCATTTCGGGCCAAAGCCTCAGGCCGGGTCGGGCCAAGTCGCGGGCCGAAATTCCCACACCATAACCCGCAAATTCGGGCCGGACCAAGCGGGCTTTTCGGGCCATTTTCAGGCCCGGGCCAAAATGTATACTAGTTTTGCATATTTAAGTTACTCGTGGTTTTTGCCCAAAAAATCGGGTCGGGCTTGACAGCGGGCCGAAAAATCGTGCCCAAAACCCGCCCATTTTCGGGCCGGGACCATGTTGATCACCTCTACTCCTTCTCTTGCCACTTATTCCTATCCTTCTCAAGCTTCTCTCTCTTGATTTTCAGCCCTTGTAGCTTGACTAACAACATCATCGAAGAATTGATAATAACTCATCCCTACCTTGTGCCTCACGTTTGACTTTAGTCCCCTAAGGTACCTACTAATCTTCATCTCTTCTTCTTCCTTGATGTCACACAAAATACCGAGCCTTTTGAACTCCTTAGTGTACTCGACCATACTAAGCTTCCCTTGCTCCAAAGTACTCAACTTTAAGTAATTATCTTGCAAGTATTGAGCTGGAACAAACTTCTATCGCAAGTGCCGCTTCATCTTAACTCAAGATCTAATTGTCGGTTCCCTCTCTCAAATCCTCTTCATCTTGAACCTATCAAACCACAAAGAGGCGTACTTTGTTAACTTCAATTGAGCCACCAGATAAGCCTTCTCATCATCATAACCCTTGAAGTCAAACATCTTATCCATTCTTCGCTGCCAATCTAGGTAATCTTGTGGATCTCCATCTCCATGGAACTCCAGAAGTTCCTACTTGATACTCTTATCTTCATCATTGAAACCTCCAAGGTTAGAAACTCTCTCTCTTCCACGGTTCACACTATTATTGGATATAGTAGTAACCTGATTCTCCATGCGTTGTAGTTGAGCTTGAATAGCCCTTTGTTCTCTAGACTGGTTTTATAGCTCTTCAGACACCCCAACCACTTGCTTTACTAAATGTTTCATCCATTCTTCAGTGGTTTAAGGCATCTCATGCTCTCTACTAGGTCTAGTCATGATCGCAACCAACAACTCACAATTCCACACAGAAACTGCCCAGAAATTTCGTCTGAAGTATTGACTCCAAAACTTAATCAAAACACCTCAAAAATTTATGAAATTTTGTGAAACCCTAGCCCTATATATATGTTTCCAACACTCGACCAAATTTTCACAGAAAAATATGAAGCCAATCGTTTACAGTTTTGTTTTTCCCAAAACTCAAAAGCTTTCTTAACGAAGGAGAACGAGGCAAAACAAACTGACAACAGAAACTGGATTTCTGCAAGTGAAATTGAACACTTCGAAAAACCTTCAAGAACACCACCCACGTCCAAGCTCTGATACCAATTTGATGTGGATGTCAAAACCCCTTTTGATGAAGCTTTAAAAACCATGAGAATCTTTAGAAAAAGATCGGATCTTGTGGGATTTCTTGAACACTCAAATCAACGCAATCTGATTTATGTAAAACTAATGCACAATCTGGAAATGTTTTTGTGTTTTATGATTATGAATGCACGAAAATTATAGGATAGATTGATTCTTGAGGTCTCGGTTCAAGGTTGGAAAGTTGTGGTCTAGACACAATCTCCTCTCAAAGTCTAGGTTTGAGTTTTGCGGTTAGCGAACACACGAAAGTCTCTCAATGAGCACTCTTAATTTCATAAACTCTAAAAAACTGATTTTTATTCATCATGGCCGAATGATATAAATACTATAAGTATCCTAACTCACTAAAACTAGGAAATAATAAAATATAAACATAAATAACAAACTAGAGATTGCTTGGAGATCAAGCACTCTCACACATCTAATATATCTAGAAACACATGACTAACACTAACCAAACTCCTAATGTATCTCTAACTCTTTAACATGAAATAAACTAAGGCCTAAAATAGGACAAACCCTCTCAAGTGAAAGGTAAAAACATATAGGCAAAAGAATCCTATTACAATTAAAACACCTAAATTACATAGTTTCCTAACAGAACTAGGATACTACATAATGAGCCCTTCTCATACACATCAATAAGTTCTATATATAATAAGTTCTAATCATGTCCAATTCTATATATATAAGTTCTAATCATGTCCAATCAGGTCTAATAAGTTCTATATATAATAAGTTCCAATCATGTCCAATCAGGTCTAATAAGTTCTATATATAATAAGTTCCAATCATGTCCAATTAGGTCTAATAAGTTCTATAATAAGTTCCAATCATGTCCAATCAGGTTTAATAAGTTCCAATAAGCTCCCACCAGGTCTAATAAGTTCCAAAAAGTTAATAATAGAAAAATAATGTTAATTATGTAATGAGTGGTTGATTATTATTAGAAAAGTAATATGTTATTAAGTAGTTGGTCGTTGATTATTATTAGAAAAATAATATGCTATTACTACAATATTATAATTTTGGTCAAATAAGGCGAATAATAATAATAATAATAATAATAATAATAATAATAATAATGTTTTACAAATCATTTGGTAGCTGACTTATCAGTGAATTTATTACTTGCATTAATTATTAACATGAACCAAATATGCAAAACTTACATACTTCTAGAGCTTTATAGAAGTATATTTCTATTTTTTATTACCAATAATGTGCAAGGTTTCTCTTAGACTGATTATTTCGTATTTTAAGAGATATAATTAATATCACTACGATCAAATTAATTTATAATTATTAATTAATTAATCTATTTAAGATATAATATATAGTTGTTGTTGTTAATAATTTCTTAATTGATAGTTATATGATTTTTAATGGATCAATTGTTGCAAAACCATCAAATAAGTTCCAATCAGGTTTAATAAGGTCTAATCCTGTTTAAATAAATTTCAATCAGGTCTAATCAAGTCCAATAAATTCTAGTAAGTTTCAATCAGGTTCAATTAGGTCTAATAAGTTCCAATTTGGTCCAATAAGTTCCAATTAGCTTCAATTAGGTCCAATAAGGTTAGAAAATCAGTTCAGCTAAGTTCAAATAGGTTCAGGGATGGATTTTCAAGTGAAGAGAATGCACCCTAAGTGAGACATGTGAATAATCCAAAAGTCAAAGTATAATACTCCCTCCGTCCCATAATATAAGTCCTGATTCTATTTTTACACGGGAATTAAGGTAAAATAGAATCTTGTTTTATTTGAATAAAAAGATTCATTTTTATTGGGAAACACCTATATTGTTTTTTTCTTTTTAACAACAAATAAAAACTGAACATTAATGTTGCATGGTTTAATGTGTAGATGAGTTCAATGGGGTAAAAGATTCCATTTTATCATTAATAATGGTGCATTGGAAGCTGAAATCATAAGGACTTTTTGAGAATTAAATTATTTTCATAAGGGTATTTTGGACATAATTATTGATTGAAAATAGAATTAGGACTTATATTTTGGGACACTTTAAAAGAAAAGGGGACTTATATTATGAGATGGAGGGAGTAACTAATAACATAGTATCAAAAAGCAAATACCCACGTTTCAGTGCAAATGGACTATGGTTTAAATGTGAATTTCGACTACAGGCCCAAACAAATGCAGATGAATAATGGGCCAAAGTTAATGCAGCATTGCTGCTCATGCTGGATCTCGAAGTTCGCATAGGATGTTAAATTTATCAATTCTTAGTTTTGGGTTACATAATTTTATGGGTCAGAAGGTACTCCTAAGAATCATCAGCAACCATTTTGGGACTACACGGTAAATTGTAATGGTTTGAGATGGGTCAAATTTTTACATAGAAAAACTACGTACTTATACATCGTTGACTCGTTGTGGTGGCTAAGGTATAGCCATATAGGACCCCGGCAGTTGGTCGGACAAGATTGTATGTGATCCACTTATTTGATACTTATCATTTTCTAGATTTGGATCAAATTGTTTTTCTTTTGGTAGGGTTGGACTTGAGGCGTAGTAGGATTTTTTTTTTATAAAGGTAAGGAGAAAAAGAAGGTTAGGAGACCCTCCGCACAAGGGGAGCTCCAACCTTATCGTTTACAAAAATAGAGTGAAGAGCAGAATGAGTACAATCATCTATATTAAACTGAGAATCAACTAAATGACCGACGTTGGTGATCCAATCTGCTGCTTTGTTTGCTTCCCGGTGGACATGACGAATAGCCCACGAAGAGAAAGAGCGAAGAAGAGCTTGGATATCCTGGATGATATGAGCAATCTGCCACGGAGGAGACCAGATACCTTTTACTGAGTTAATGACCATAAGATTATCACCTTCAATTTGGAGTTGACGAGTATTGTTCTGGATAGCTAGGCGAAGCCCTTTTTGGAGTGTGGTTGCCTCTGCAATGAAAACGGAAGAGGAGCCAAGGTTGAAAGCAACATCTTTGTGGAGTTGCTCCTCAGCATCTCTAATGATAACACCTGCTGCTGCTGAAGTACCACGAACCGAGCCGTCGAAGTTGAGTTTGAAGAAGGATGTGGGAGGTGGCTCCCAAGCAACGAGGATGGAGGAAGGATACACCGGAGTGGAATGAGGAAGAGAGGAATGAGAAAACGGGGAACCAGAGGATATGCAGACGTCAACTGCATTCCTCAACCTCCATTCTGAAAATAAAATTTTTGCTTTATGCAGAATCCTGTAAACATTAAGAGAAGCATTATGAAAGATAATAGGATTTCTTTCCTTCCAAATATTCCACATAAGGAAAACAAATTTGATAGTGGAGGGCCTATCATGTCTTATTTTAGAAAACGTGTTTAGAAGAGTAAACCGGTGTTAGGTGTGAGGTATCCCATCCTTTGGATCTTGTAGCTGCCAAAGGGGAATGAGATGATGGCACCCCCCAAAAAGATGGTCTAAAGATTCCTCATGTGTGTTACAAAAATCACAGTGGTTGAAAGGAATTATGTTGCGTTTAGCAAGTATAGCTCTAACCCCAAGACTATTGTGACAAATTTGCCACATGAAAATTTTCAGTTTGGGTGGGATATCAAGCTTCCAATTCCAACGGTGTGGCCATTTTTCTAAACTTGGCGTGAGATTATGAGCTAGTCAGTTAGCGGATTTTACCCTAAATAAGCCTGAAGAGCTAGGGCCCCAAATAGGCTCATCTGGGAGGGGGTTTACCGGAATGGAAATACCTTTGATGCAGTTAATAATGGCATCGGGCAACAAGAGTTTTAGTTTGTCAAAATCCCAAGTCCTGTTGGGAAGAATGAACTCCTTTAGACGAAGATGAAGATCAACCTGGTTTTCTGTTAATTTAAGTTTTTCCATTAAATTTTCATCGGCACACCAGTTGTGAAGCCAAAAAAGAATTTGGGAACCATACATCACCTATTTTCCACCTTATTCCTATTTGCAAAAGAGATCTTTGGAGTAAGATTTTTTCCATATGGGAGAATCGTGTGTTTTTGGTTTACAACTAAAAAAGAACTAGCCCTTTAGATACTTTTCTGTAATTAATTTCACCCAGAAGTTAGTAGGTTCCGTAAGCATTTTCCAACCCAACTTTGTTATAAAAGCTTTATTCATAGGAAGCGTTTTTCTTAGGCCAAGGCCACCTTGCGCTTTGGGACTGCAAATTTTATCCCACGCAATAAGAGGCGTTGCATTTTTGCCTTTATTTTGTCGCCAGAAAAATTTCCTGTGAAGAGTATCAATGGATTTAGCTAAATCCGGAGGAAGCATGGTGGAGGCACAAGTATAAGACGGCAGAGCTTCGAGATTGCTCTGAATAAGGGTGAGTCTGCCAGCTTTGGACAGAAAACCAGATTCCCAGAGGTTAATCCTTTGATCTGTCTTTTGAATTATATGAGCGAGCTCAGTTTTAGAAGGATGATGGGAAGAAAAGAAGATTCCCAAGTACCTTCCCAGAGAAGAATTAGGCATCATATTGAAGTGACTAGCTAGCTAGAGCCGTTTTTCGGTTGGAGGAAACGATTTTAGAGAAAATAATAGAAGATTTATGAAAATTCACTAATTGGTCGGAAAGACCGCATAAGTCATCAAGGACGGTTTTTAGAATTCTACAAGCTGAGCTAGTTGCTTTGCAAAATAAAAGGCTATCATCAGCAAACATTAGGCAAGGAATATTTGCAGTTCTAGGGTGTAACTTAAATCCAATACCTGAATCTCAAGATTGACTTTGAAAAAAAAGTTTCCGGACGAAAACTTCCATACATAAAATAAAGAGGTACGGTGACAGTGGGTCACCTTGTCGCAGACCCCTAGAGGGTCGGAATCAAGGGGAAGGTTGGGCATTGACTTTGATCACAAAAATTTCTACTTTTAGAATACAAACTCCATCCGTTTTTTTAATTGCTACATTTTATTTTGCACAAGATTTTAGGCAATGTCACTTTTGAATTTTTTGGAGGATGCTTTTTGTCGTATTTAATATGAAATAAGGGGGAAAAGTGACAAAAGAATACTTTTTGGTGGAAAAACTGAAAACTATAAAGATATTATTACTTTTTAGTGGGCCAAGTACTCCAAATAAGGAAAGTTTAAACAATTTAGCAATTAAAAATAAATAAATATTTAAGGAAAATATAGCAATTAATTAAACGGAGGGAGTATCTCCATGTACTTTATTAGAAGTTATATGAACATAATTATCTTAATATAAAGCAATTTTAATCTATGGTTTATAGAAGTTTCACCTTCTATAGGACTTGAATTGAATTTTCATTTTCGAGATTCCGAATATATCTTGAACTGAATTATGTTTGAAGCTTAAGTGAATAGGTTCTCAAATCATAATTATACAGAAAAGGAAGTTTATATCTTTTTTTGTTGATCATCAAGTTGATTTCTCTTTAACACTAAACATCAATAATTATACAATATTACAACCATTGAGATAAATGTAACATAATCCCATCACGAGTATATTTTATTAATTTACTGGTAATACTTATTGGTCAAGGTTTTTTGACGTTTGTTCGACTAAAAGCTAAATAATACTCCATCCATTTCTTTGTAATCTACACACATTCTTTTTTGGTCTGTTTCTTTTTAATCTACACAATGTTGTCTTTTCTATTCTTGGTAACATGTCTCATCTACTTTCCCCTCTTTTTCCACTCTTCTCGTCCACTTGTTAATATTTTAATCCACTTTTTAGTTTCTCTCTCACCTTTCAATTTTTCTCTCCACCTTTTCAGTTTTTTCTCTCATACTTTTGTGTTTCCTCCTTGATTCTCCCCCAAAGTTGAAATGAGTAAACTAAAAAGAAAGGATGGAGTATAAACTAACATAGTAATATTAGATAGAGGTATGCAAGGCAAGGAACCAATTCTTGTTCATGATAATGTTTTTTCACGTCAAAAATATAAAAATAATATGGGATTAGCATATTACAGCTCTCAAGTATTATATTGGCCAGTTTAACAAAATAGGGGAGCATAGATCTAACCACGTCCTTTTAAAATTGTTGATAGGCTAAAACATCATCTAGACTTTTCCATTTGTTAGGCTTGTAATGAATATTTTTTCTCACCAAGATTGCACCATAATCCTACTGGATCAAATTTTCATATTTCACCATTTTTTTAATCTTCATGATACTTCCTCTGTTTTGCTAGATGCAACATTTATTTTTTTGGTGAGTGTATTAAAATAATTAAATGTTGTATTTAAAAAAAAAACAGAGGTTGTATAAACTACCAAATAACAACAACGCTGTGTTTTGTAGGGAATAAGAATTAATGAAGGGAGGAATCCAGGGTAAGAGTGAAAAAGAGAGTATTTAAGTGGAAATCACAATATATAATTATTCATGACTCCGATCCTATGTATAGTGGAGATACTTGATTAGACCTAATAAAATCAACATGTATTTAATCATCCGAATTTGAAATGGTTGAAACTAGATGATGGCCTGATTCTAGGCTCAATTAAAATTGACGCAATCTTAGCTAAGATACATTCAATTTTAAAATGATTATCTATAACTTTAGTTATTGAATGACCTAAAACTCACCTCATCGAAAACGAGAGCGAAATAAATGACTCATCACTTGAATATAATTCAAACCATATTAATACACATTATATCTAATTTGAATAATTCATTTACCGTCTTACATAGTAATTCTAGTATTTCCTATATTCCTGCAGGCTATTTACCATCTTAACATTATTTTGTAGATTCATGCTTGATCACTTATAGTCTTCATGTTTACTGTTTCTGCTAAGAAATTAAGGATTATAATAGGTTGAGAGATGTGAAGTGGGCCCCAAGAGCGTTCGTCTGAGCTCCGTTATCCGTACGCCGGAATCCTGAAAAAGAAGGTTAGACTACCCCGGAGGTGTTTCCGGGATCGCCCCTCCGACGCTCAAGTCAGTAAGTGATTGAGGTAGAGAGAGAATCTAGAGAGAGATGCTCTAGTTTGTTAGGTGAGAATTGAATACGTGTTCATTGATGAGGTAGTTGGTATTTATAGTGTTGGGGATTTCCCAGACAGGAAACATTGATTGGATGGGCCTTTTTGGGATCAATGGCCATGTTGCCTTTTCAGGCAATGATTGTTTCATCCTTTTAGAGGCTTCCCAAGTCCCTGAGATTAGGTCAACTTTCAGGTGGGACCCACTGCTGCCACCTGTCCAAGGCTTTAGGAAGCTTTTGTGCCCCTGTTGGACTGCCGATTACTTGAGCCCAAACAATTAGCCCCACACCAGGGATGGGGGATCATGGAGGTTTGACTGAGTGACGCCCGTCCGTGGCGGAACAACAATCCCCTCAATTCTGACTGGCTCATAGTCCATCTAAAGCAGATAGACGGAATAAACCATGGCACCGGCCGAATCCATCCCTGTCGGGGGGGTCTGCGCCGACCAGCTCACCTCCAGCTTGGAGGAAGAGTGCCGACCGGGTCCCTCTCTTTTGAGGGAAAAAGTCCCGACCGGGTCGTTCCCTGTGGAGGGGGAAAGACGCCGACCGGATCCTCTCTTGTTGGAGGACGAAGCGTCGACCCGGTCAAATCTTATTGAAGGAAACACTACCGACCGGGTCATTTCCTATTGAAGGAGACGATGTCGACCCGGTCATTTTCCCGCTGAAGGAGAGAATGCTGACCGGGTCATTTCATGTTGAAGGAAACGAAACCGACCAGGTCATTTTCCTGTTGGAGGAAAAAATGTGGACCGGGTCATTTTCCTGTTGAATGAAGGAGCACCGACCGGGTCATCTTGTGTTTGAAGGACACGACGCCGACCGGGTCACTTTCCCGCTGAAGGTGAGAATGCTGGCCGGGTCATCTCATGTTGAAGGAAACGAAACCGACCAGGTCATTTTCCTGTTGAATGAAAAAATGCCGACCGGGTGATTTTCCTGTTAAAGGAAAAAATGCCGACCGGGTCATTTTCCTGTTAAGGGAAGGAGCGTCGACCGGGTCATCTCATGATTGAAGGAAATGACACCGACCGGGTCACTTTCCTTTTGAAGGAAAGAGCGCCGACCGGGTCATCTCATGTTTGAAGGAAACGACGCCGATCGGGCCATTTTCCTGTTGAAGGAAGAAATGACGACCAAGTTGTTAATCGTAGGGTAACCACTCGGATGAGGGGCTAATGAGCCCCAAGTCTGTCCGAGGGCGGGCTAACTGATACTTGGCCATACTTGACCAGGTATAGAAGCGACTCGGCTAAGGAGGGGGCTCCTATTGGTCGAGTGAGTGTGGGGCCACTCGAATGTGGGGCTAATGAGCCCCAAGTCTGTCCGAGGGGGTGCTAGCTGATACTTGGCCATACTTGACCAGGTATAGAAGCGACTCGGCAAAGGAGGGAAGCTCCTATTGGCCGAGTGAGTGGGGAGCCACTCGGATGTGGGGCTAATGAGCCCCAAGTCTGTCCGAGGGGGTGCTAACTGATACTTGGCCATATTTGACCAGGTATAGAAGCGACTCGGCAAAGGAGGGGAGCTCATATTGGCCGAGTGAGTGGGGAGCCACTCGGATGTGGGGCTAATGAGCCCCAAGTCTGTCCGAGTGGGTACTGTTGATCTTCGTACTTCGCTTGACGGAGCTACCGTCATTTTGCCCGAGCGGGTATGCCCGACTCCAAATGCCACATGGCCACTTTTGATACTTGGGATCTTGGGTCCCTTGTTACGGATTGAGCTGACCAGGCGTTGCACGGAGTTTGGACGTTTCATCTTCCTTTGGGTTCCGATTGGTGACGCTTGGACTTCTTGGACCTTTGAAAGATTGGACTGAGCAGGTTCAATTGGGCTGCTTCAAAAAGCACATCAAGGCGATGTGGGGGGGGTGGGTTTGCGTTGCACATCCCCCTAGGTGCGCCTATATATACAGGAGAGGAGAGAGAATTTCGGGATCACTTGGTCATTTCTCCAATTCCTCTCTCTCAAAAATCTTCAAATTCTCTCCAACTCTCTCAAGCTCTTCCTCCAGTCTTTTCGCCCGACCAGGTACGCTCTTGCTCTTTTAAGTTTTCTTTTTCTTTCTTTTCTTTCAAATAATCTCAGCCGACTCCCTTGTCCATAAATAATTGGAGATTCGTCCGAGTCAGCGACACCCCCGACCTCACCTCCCTATAAACTGTCCGAGGAGGTGAGGGGGATGGGAATAACGTTGGTGTCGACTGTAATAAGTTGTCCCGACCCCTCGGCTGTGCCCGACGCAGTTGCTCTTCCGAGTCCGTCTTCTTCTGTAGAGGAGGAGGCCGAGGGCATCATTCCGTACCCCTGGGAGGTGTCTTTAGCCTATCCCCCCTCGAGAAGTTACTTAGACAAATACTTGTCTTCTGATGTAGTGCGGGTGGCCATGCCGAGGGGAGCAAGAGAAGCATCGACCTCGGGTCAGGAGCTTGAATATCCTGATTTGGATCCGAATGGGGGGCCTGGAACCTTCTTTCCCGATCCGGGCTTGATAAAGTCCTTAATAGATGATCTCCGCGGGACAACCACGAGGTTTCATATCAAAGACCCCTACTATTTGGTCCGACCAGAGGCCCATCATACAGTGCTCAGCCCCCCGCCCGGGTGTATAGCTGTTTATTATAAATCGATGGTGATGGGGCTCCGCTTTCCGCTGACCCCCTTTGTCAAGGAGTTGCTGAATGCCTACAATTTGGCGATTTGCCAAATTTCCCCCAACTCATGGGGCGGAATCAACGCCTTCCAGGTTCTCTGTAATTTGATCGACGTTCGACCGACCCTCAAATTGTGGCGGCATATGTACAAGTTGGTCGAGGTGATGGCTGCGACGAATGGGCCTGGTTGGTGGAGCTTTCAGGTCCGACCTGGGTATCGGACTGTTCATAATCTTCCTACCTCTCAGAAAGGGTTTCGGAGGGAGTTTGCCTTCGTCTATTTTGGCGGAGATTGGGGGATTCCCCTGATCCCTCCCCCGACCGAGCCCATCATTGCCTTGAACTTCCGAGTAGGCGATCTTGATGATGAGGAAGGTGTGGTGGCCAGTTATATGCAGACCAAGTCCAGGATCGTGGACGGGGGTGAAATATCCGTGTCTGGTCAATGGCTGTCCGACTGCAAGCTCTTCAAGGACGAGCATTTCCTTTCGGCTATGGGTCTTTTCTTGACCTTCCCGAGGGGTAATCTGCCGAGGGGATGGTTTAGGGTTTTCAGTATGATAGCATGAGTTTTCTTTTTGTTTGACTAACACTTCTTTGGCTTTTTGCAGAACCTGCCCGAGCGTACATCGACGAGACTGACCCGACAATGGCCGACAAGCTAAATGTTGCGGCGATGAGGGTGGCTCGGCTAAGAGCCGAGTAAGCAGCTAAGACCATGAAGGTCCCTGCTCCACCAAAGGTGCGCAAAATTTCGCTTTTTGTGGTTTGTCTTTTCGGCCGAGTAGCTATCCATTTGATTCATATTTACTAACTGTTTTCTGCCATGCTTCAGGACCCTGCTAAGCCAAAAACGAAGAAGAGGAAGGAGCGATCCGCCGACAAGGTCGCTCAGACTGAGAAGGCGGTCGCGAAGGCTAAGGCCGATCGAGAGAAGGCTGCTAAAAAGACCAAGTCGGTCGAAGTTATTAGCCCGAGGGGGCCTCCCCAGCAAACTGATGGGGGCGATTTTTCCCTTCACTCCTCCGACTTCAACCCGATCAGGAGCCCACAATACACTCCTATGTCCCCATCTTTCGAACGGCTCGGTGATAGCCCGACTGATGTAGTGGCTTCGGCCGTTCCTTTCACGGGATTCAGCCGAGCTGAGAAGGATGAGCGTTGGACCAAGGCCCTAAAGTACATATATACTCCCGCCGACCGGGAGCACATTGAAGTCACTCACGGTCGGGGTGAGACCAACGAGCACATTGTGTTTTTACTTGTTCAATTTTCTAACCTTTCTCCTTCATTTCAGTTCTCCGCTCGGATGACCAACGTTGCTCAGAACCGAGTGAGCCTGGCCGAAGAGGTGGCCGACCTCAAAGAAAAGGCCAAGAAGTATTTCGATGAGGTCTACCGGGCCAAGGAGGACAAGCGTATTGCCGAGTCGAAGCTCGATGATGCCAAGAGGGCCATCGAAAATGATCAGAAGGGCTTCGACGAGGAGCGGGCCAAATGGGAGAAGGAAAGGGCCGACCTCGTTCTTGCTCGCGACTCAGCCCAGACGGCTAGGGATGATGCCCTTTCTAAGCTGAAAGAGGCCGAACAGAAAGTGACCGACCTTGAAGCCAAGTTGACCGAGGCTGAAAGCAAGGTCAAGAGCGAGGAGTAATGGTTCTCTTACTGGGAGAAGTCCAAGGCGGCTGAGGTCTACGCCAACGAGGTGGGTAGTGCGGCCCATAAGATGGGGGAGGACGAGGCCTTGGATCGGCTGAAGAAAGTCTTGGCCGAGTCCCGTCCCGATCTAGTTTGGGCCGACGTCTGGTCTGGGTATCAGATGTCAATTGATGCCGACAACGCTGAGATCCGGGCTCAGCTGGGTCTAAGGGAGGCCGAAGCTGATGGCGATGAGGAGGAGGATGATGGCCAGGTTGATGTCAATGTTGTCGACGGTGATGATGTCGATGATGAAGATGATGCCGATGAGACCGACAACGCTAATCGGGGAGAGGAGCGAGTCGGTGACAACACCGAAACTAATGCCGGGAGCATGACTGATCCCCCTCCCCCTAGCTCTTAGGATGTATGGCACTGTACTTGGCCGCTTTTCAGATTCTTCTTCCTTAGCTTTTGTAATGATTCATCCTTTGTAATGCCCGACTAATTTAATGAAACTATCTTCTGGCTTCAATTTTCCCTGTGTTTGTTGATTGCAATATTGTCCGACTAGCTTTATTGATCTTATCTGATCTGTATTTGACCGATTGACTTGTTTTGAATAACTGGTTAAGTTACTGATTTCTGACTTAGTTTATTTGCGACTGGTTAAGTCTTTTGCCGAATGAGTGTTGCTTTGGTTTGGTCAATTCTTTGCCGAATCGGATATCACATTGACTGGTTAAGTCTTCACTAAAAAATGCCAACTATTTCAACTGGTTAAGTCTAGTAGTTTGACTTGTTACAGGAAATGTCGACTAGCTATGACCTTCTACTTAGCTATTATAATGCATGCCCCTATTGCAAGTAACAAACATTACACAAAGTACTTTTTGAGGTTGTCTGCATTCCAGGGTCAGGCCAGGGGAACACCTTATGGGGACTCTAGTCGGAATGTGCCAGGTTTGATGGTTTCTGTTACTTTGTAAGGGTCGTCCCAGTTAGGCCCCAACTTCCCTTTCAGGTGCGAGAGTCTCGTGGCCTCTACTTTCCGAACGACCCAATCGCCCAGTTGGATTGGCCTAGCCTTCACTCGGCGATTGAATTGCCGAGTGACTCTTTGTTTATATTGGATGGATTTCAGCAGTGCATTGCCCCTTGTTTCTGGCAACAAATCTAAATTGACCGATTTTTCTTCCTCGTTCTTCTCGAACTCGTAGAAGGTCATTCGGGGTTAGGGGATGCCAATCTCCACTGGTAAGACCGCTTCGCTTCCATACACAAGGCTGAACGGGGAGTGTCCGGTTGCCTCCTTTACAGTAGTTCGAGCCGACCAGAGGACCCCAGGCAAGTCATCGACCCATGCTCCTTTGGCAGCCTCTAAGGATTTCTTGATTCCTTTGAGGACTATTTTATTAGCCGACTCGGCCTGTCCATTTATTTGTGGTCTGGACACGGCGGAGAACTTGGTATGTATTCCGAACCGGGCACAGTACTCCCGAGTAGGGCCACTGTTGAATTGTCGCCCATTGTCGGAGATTAGAACCATAGGTACTCCGAATCTGGTTATGATGTTCCTCCAAATGAACGCTTGAACTTGTCTATCTGTTATAGAGGAGAGTAGCTCCGCCTCCGTCCATTTGGTGAAGTAGTCGATGGCGACAATTAGGAACTTCCTTTGCCCTGATGCTGGGGGGAATGGTCCGAGTAGGTCCATACCCCATTTATCGAACTGCAGAACCGCTTGAATTGCCGTTAAGGGGGTGGTCGGTGCTCTTGGAATGTCCGAATGGATTTGACAAGACGGGCATCTTTTGACCAGCTCGTGAGCATCTGATTTCAGAGTAGGCCAGTAGTAACCTGCTCTGAGGGCCTTTCCGACTATGGTTCTTCCCCCTTGATGACTCCCACAGGCCCCTTGGTGGATTTCCCTTAGGATATAATCCCCTTCTTCGGGAGTCACACATTTGAGCAACGGGTGGGTGAAAGACTTCTTGTAGAGCTGGTCCTCGTACCATAGGAACCACCCGGATTTGTGCTTGACTCGCTCGGTCTCTTTGCGGTCCTCAGGCAATGTTCCATCTCTTAAGTACTTGACCACCTCTTTCATCCATGTGGATGTCCGATTCAATACCGATTGTTCCTTAACGTAAATGCTTGGCTGGCGAAGGACTTCCCACATTATTGTCCGAGGGGCCGACCCTTTTGCCGAGCTGGCCATCCGAGCTAGAGCATCTGCCTGCTGATTTTCCGATCGGGGTATGTGGGTGATGCTGAATTGAGATAGTTGTTTGATTATATATTGGGTCTTGGTCAAATACATTTTCATGTTATATTCCTTGGCTTCATATTCGCCTGATACTTGACCTACTATCAGCTGTGAGTCAGACTTGGCGTTGATCACTGTAGCCCCGACCAGGATGCATAGCTGAAGCCCAAGGATGAGAGCTTCGTATTCGGCTTCATTGCTGGAGCCCAAGAACTCGAATTTGATGGCATACTCCATCTTTTCCCCGACCAGGGGTTTGATCACAAGACCAGCTCCACATCCCGTCTTGGTGGACGAGTCGTCTACTTGCAGCTCCCAGCTATCCTGCTTGCTGACTGGGGGCCTGGTTGTACATTCAGTTATGAAATCGGCCAAGGCTTGGGCTTTGATTGCCCTCCTTGGCTCATATTCCAATCCAAAGTCTGCCAGCTGATCCGCCTAGTCGGTCATCCGACTGGAGTGGTTACTGCTTTCAATGAGCTTCCTGAGCGGCTGCCCCGTGAGGACTTTGATCGGATAGGCTTGGAAGTAGGGCTTGAGCTTCCGACTAGCCATCACTAAGGCAAAGACCATTTTTTCGACTTCGCTGTATTTTGCCTCTGCTCCACGGAAGGCGTGACTTATGAAGTAGACTGGGTGTTGTTTTTCTTCTCTCTCGGCTATCAGAACAGCGCTGAGCGCGTATTCTGAAACAGCCAAGTAAATGAACAATGTCTCCCCCCGGCAAGGGGGATATTAACTTAGGGAGGGTTGATAGGTGTGTTTTGAGGGAGATGAAGGCATGTTTGGCTTCGTCATCCCAAGTGAACTCTTTTCTCTTCAAGGTTTTGAAGAAATGTAAGCTCTTATCTGCTGACCGGGATAGGAAACGACCGAGGGCGGCCAAACAACCGGTCAGGCGTTGTACCTCCCTTACGTTCCGAGGAGACTTCATCTCCATAATAGCTTTGATTTTGTCGGGGTTTGCTTCGATTCCCCTTTCATCGACCAGAAATCCGAGGCACTTCCCTCCTTTCATTACGAAGACGCATTTTTTCGGATTCAACATCATACGGAATCGCCTCAATGTACTGAGTGTCTCCCTTAAGTCCGAGGGGTGATCACCTTGGACCTTGCTTTTGACGATCATGTCGTCCACGTATACTTCAATGTTCCGACCTAGTTGGTCGTTGAAGATTTTGTTGACCGTCCGCTGATACGTAGCCCCCGCATTCTTGAGCCCGAAGGGCATCATTTTGTAGCAATACACCCCTTGGTTTGTAACGATGGCGGTGTGGACTCGATTATGCTCAGCCATTGGGATCTGGTGATACCCAGCGTTTGCGTCCATGAAGCTTAGGAGAGCGTGACCCGCCGTTGAGTCGACCAGCCTGTCAATCTTGGGCAGAGGGTGGTTATCTTTTGGACAGGCCTTGTTCAGGTCGGTGAAATCCACACACATTCTCCATGCCCCGTTCGACTTCTTGACCAGCACAACGTTGGCCAGCCATTCTGAGTACTGACATTCTTCTATGAACCCTGCTTCCAGCAATTTCTTGACTTCTGCAGCTGCCGCGGTGTTTCTTTCGGGGCCTTGGTGCCTCAGCTTTTGCTTGACTGGCTTGAATCCTTATTTGATGTTGAGCTCGTGGCACATAACTTTGGGGTCAAGGTAGGCAAAGACATCCCTGTACTCTGTGAGTACTTGAATGATTTCTTTTCTTGTTTGAGGGTCCATGGCTTTGCCTACTCTTAAGGACCGACCAAGTTCTTTGTCGATAATGACCTCTTCGCCGTCCTCAGCTGGCTGAGGGCGTTCGTACTGCTTGGGGTTCTCCGTGATGTAGACTCCAAGGCCACCTGAGGGCTGACTTTCTTCTCGCTTTCTCTTCTTCGAGTCCTCTTGGACGTCGACCTTGCTCTTCAAGCTGTTAACGTAACATTTTTTTGCTGCTTGCTGATCGCCTTGGATCTTCCCAACTTTTCCTTCCTCGGTTTCGAATTGCATGAGGAGTTGATAGATGGAGATTGCTGCCTTGACCCTGTTCAGAGTCGGTCTTCCCATTATGATATTGTATGGTAGAGGGATGTCCACCACCAGGAAGTCAATCAGTAGGCTTCTTCCTTTGCCCTTCTCTCCCATCCGAGTAGGTAACTTTATGGATCCGACAGGATGTACTGAGTTTCCCCCGAAGCCTATGAGTGGCTGATTGAGGGGGGATACATCCTTCTCGTTGTATTTCAGCTTCCTGAGGCACTCTAGTGTGATTATGTCTGCCGAGGATCCACTATCTACTAACACCCTTTTGACTCTTGCGTTGGCCACTTTGAGCTCAATGACCAGGGGGTCGTCATGGGGCGTATGTAGGGCCCGACTGGATTCCCCGAATGTCATGACGGGGCAATCGGGGCGGGGATGGTGGACATCAAGCACTTGGTGCTTAAGATTCTGGAGGTGGGCTTTGCGTGATCGGCCAGTTAGGCCTCCCGACGTGAAGCCACCCGCTATGACTCCGATGAAGCCCTCCGTATCCCCGCTGTTGGATTGACCGACCTTCTGTTTGCCCTTCTCCTCATTAGAGTGCTTGAGGTATCGGTTCAGCTTCCCCTGATATGCTAGGTTGTCGAGGGATTTCTTAAGTTCCCTGCAATCTTTGGTGGTGTGCCCGCATTCCTTGTGGTATTCGCACCACTGACTCCTATCTCTCCGAGCGGTTGCTGTTCTGATAGGGGGTGGGTGCGGAAGCATGGATTTATCTTTTATGTCCAAGTAGATTTCTCTCCTGTTTTTGCTGAATCGGGGGTCGTGGCCATGGTCACTGAACCTGTCTGACCGGCCCCCTGTCTTTTGTTGTTTCGGTTGGTCCTTGTTATTTCCTTCTTCTTTTCTCTTCTTGCTTCCATCGTCCGAGTGGCAACATATGTCTGTCGCCTGGATGAATATTTGAGCCCGAGTCATTACTTCAGAGAAGGTTTTGACTTCGTTTTCTGCCAAGGACCATCTTAGCCGACCGGGTTGGAGTCCGGACATCACGGCGGCGAATGCCACCGTGTCTTGTAGATCTGAGATTTTCAGTGATTCCTCATTGAATCTTTTGATGTAATCGGTCAGACTTTCATTCTTATCCTGCCTGACTCCCATCAAATGGAGACTTGTTATCTTCTGTCTTTTCCCGGCAACAAACTAGTGAATGAATAGGTCTTCGAGCACCGAGAAATCAGTTATGATCCCCGCGGGGAGCTCTTGGAACCAGTTCAGGGCCAGTCCTTTCAGTGTTGTGGGAAAGAAACGGCACCAAGTGGCCTCGCAGCCAGTTTGAACGCTCATTTGAGCTTTGTATGTGGCCATATGATCATCCGGGTCGGTTAGGCCCGCGAATGGTTCATTGGTCGGGGTTTTGATCTTTCCCGGGCTGGACGCCTCAAGTATGGCTTGGCTGAATGGGACCATGAACTTAAGCGCCCCGCTTTTGATCCGAACAGGTTTCGATTGGACGGAATCACCATGTCCCTCACGCTGAGCAGCCTTTTTATCGAGGATGTATCTCGCGTCGTAGCCTTTGCTGAGGCGCTTCTCGTTGAGGAAGTGTCAGGCATCGTTGTGCTTGTGCCAGACGTTGTCTCGGGGTGACTTAGTTACGTGGGTTTCTTCTCCCTGCCTTGCGGATCTTCCTTTAGACCCGTGTCGCTCTTCCTCCCCCTGTTTGGATCGTTGTCGACCATGATGACTATGTTCCCTTGCGCCCGACCGTTGCCGGCTAGGCTGACCCTGGTTCTCCGCCAGAAGGGAAGGGACCAAGGCTTGGTTTTTAGGGGGCTGAAGAGGGCGTCCCTGCTGTAGGTTGGCCAACATGTCCATCAGGCTTTGCTGCAAGGTCTGCTGGAGCTGAGCGGCTATCAAGTTTATATCCGTCGTGGATATAGGATGGGGGTCAGTGTGTTGTAGCTGCTGTGAGGGGTCTTGTCCATTTTCGATGGACTTTTCTTCTTCATGGTCGAGGGTTTGAACGGTCGGTGTTTTGGGCCGTTCAGACCTCCGTTGGTGAGATGGTGAGGGATCTCTTTCGGACCTCTGAGCCTGTGCTGAGGGCTGTCTGGTGCGAGTGCTCTTGGCTGGGGCCATTGCGAAGTGGATCTTACTGAGTGGTGGCGAAGTGACTTTGATTGTAACTTCCCCACAGACGGCGCCAAACTGTTTCTGCTAAGAAATTAAGGATTATAATAGGTTGAGAGATGTGAAGTGGGCCCCAAGAGCGTTCGCCTGAGCTCCGTTATCCGTACGCCGTAATCCTGAAAAAGAAGGTTAGACTACCCCGGGGTTGTTTCCGGGATCGCCCCTCCGACGCTCAAGTCAGTAAGTGATTGAGGTAGAGAGAGAATCTAGAGAGAGATGCTCTAGTTTGTTAGGTGAGAATTGAATACCTGTTCATTGATGAGGTAGTTGGTATTTATAGTGTTGGGTATTTTCCAGACAAGAAACATTGATTGGATGGTTTGGGATTAATGGCCATGTTGCCTTTTCAGGCAATGATTGTTTCATCCTTTAAGAGGCTTCCCAAGTCCCTGTGATTAGGTCAACTTTCAGGTGGGACCCACTGCTGCCACCTGTCCAAGGCTTTAGGAAGCTTTTGTGCCCCTATTGGGCTGCCGATTACTTGAGCCCAAACATTTACTATTGTAACATCATAATTAGTGGGCGACATATTCCTTTTGACATAATCTCAATGGCACTCAAGGAATGCAAACATGAAGTATCTTTCAACCAAGCAGTACCACACAGGCACACACTATTATTGGATTTATTGCTGTCCTTTACTCCAATTCTAGTGATATGCACATCAATGTGCCATGCCCCCAGATGAATAATTAAGCACACATCAGGTCAATCAAACTATGATGCTATAGCTACCAGAAACTTTATTGGGAGTAGTTAGAGGCTTCAAAAAATCAAGTAGAATGTGAATGCAATGTTGTAACTTGTAAGTCGTTGTAACTTGTACGTGTGTGCCCACTTTAAAAACTTGAACCTCAATTTCTACTTCGTAGATGTCAAGGTCAAGGTCAATGTCAATGAAAATAAGTGGTACATGTTGCACTGATTCTGCAAAAAATGAATATAATGTCGCTTTGGATAACTATATATTTGCCTGTTTGGCAATTGGCTATTTAATCGGATTGATCGACCGATTATTTTTATTGATTGTTTCATTATTGGTTATTTGTAAAAGTGTTTGTTAATACACTTAATGTAAAATGAATACAAAAGCCAAGATTTTTTTCGACTGTTCAACTACATGAAAAATGCAAAATAAAAAACCATTCAAAAGTCATCTACCAAATACTCCAATTTTTTCCAATAGGACTAAGTGAAGAACTATACAGTAAACGTGTGTTAAGAGCTAGAGAGTGACAATTTGATACCTTGTTCACTAACTTTCTATCTTGTTCACTTGTCATTTAACATTTATACCTTTCTTATAGTATTGGTCGTACAAGTTCAATAATGTGTAGCAAGAATATATATTATATTAAATTTGTTTTAGGAATTGTTTTAATTATACTGTTAAAATATCAACTTTAAATAAATTTTACAATGCATAGTAGAACAAATTAATATCATTATAATTTTTGCATTGACAATTTTGAAAAAGCAACTAAAAAATCATGGAGGAACTAAAGGATTAGTACCTTCAAATAGTAAATTATAGTTGTCACAATATTATTGCTTCTTAAGATAATTACTCCTGCAGTCCCACGATAGTTTATAGCTTTCGAATATTAGTTGGTTCTAGATTTATAATTGTTATTTAATTGAGAAAGTGGATGTAATATTATTTTTTTATTGAAAAGGTACATGTGAGGAAAAAAAAATACTTACCCTTCTTATAGTGAAATTGTGGGAACTTACGTGATCAGATGGGTGAGAAAAAATTGTAATAACTAGTGTGACCGTGTGAGACGGAGAGAACTAATGAATTCTTTTCCAAAATAATGCTAGTTGCCGGTATTAATAATGTAAATGCTAAGGTGCCTTTTTCTTCGGCATAAAACAACCGAATCGAACTAACCGAACCGAATCAATCGACCGAACCGAATTGAACGAAGCGAATCGAAATAAATTATAACTAATTAATAGTAATGATTATCATTTAGGAATCGAACCGAATCGAACCGAATCGAATGAACCGAATCGGACGGACGGGTGAACCGAACGATTCGAAAATAAGGTCGAAGGATAATCAGGGCCGTAGTTGCGGGTGTGCAAAGAGCCCCTCCGCACAGGGCCCCCAGTCCAAAAAAATTTGGTTTTATTTGAAAGGGCCCAATTTGAAAAATATCATGCTTTGTATAAATGGCAAACGCTCCACATTTTCATCTCCTGACTCCATAATTCACGCTATCCCCTATCATCTTCCTCAATCTCTTTCACCAAAAATTCAACCTTCCATATCTTTATAAACTTTAGTATTGTCATCAATACTTCACTAGTGGAAAAAATCTCTTTTGCTACATTACAAATGCTACGGTTTTAATAAAAACGGAGCATTTGGAATTATAAAAATAACGAAATTTAAAAAAAAAATGTAAAATGAGTCAAATGCTCCGTTTAACCGTAGCATTTGAGTAATTTAACCGCTTGAAATGAAAAGCAAACCCTAGCCTCTGGGTATTCTTCCAACGCCCCCCTCTCACATTCTCTCTCCTCAAATTGACCCTCTCTCGTAACTGTTCTTCGCCCACTGAAAACCCTCAAATTCCTAATATCTCACCTCCCTTCTCTCCAACGCCTCTCTGACATTTTCTCTCCTCAATTCGACCCTCAATCATTCTTCTCAGTTCTCATTTTCATTTTCGATTCTTTTTATCTTCTTAATCGCATGCGTAAAAACCCCTAATTTTCATCTCGAATTTGGTGTTTTTTTTACAAAATTGGAGTTCTCTTTGGAATGAGGTTAGACGAAGTGCATTAGAGATGAATCCAGTTTCAAATTCGGATTCGTTATCTTAACATCTAAGAAGAAGCAGATGTTCTTCAGCAGCGGCGGCAGCGATGGTGGTGCAGTATTCTTACTTTTGCTCTCCTTGCTCTCGAGATCCAAAAGGTAACCCTAATTCTCTCGCCCTCTTTCGTAATTCTTCCGGATCCGGAGCCATGATTGTCATCGTCTTCGGTAACCTCCAACTCGCCCGGCGAACAACACGCTTTGTCAAATTTAGTCGAATTGATGACTTTCATTTAATTGTTCTTTATTTCGTAAAAGTTCGAATCACGGGTTCATAATAATTTGTATTCATTTGAGTGTAGTTAGTAGAACTGGATTGTTGTTCTACCGATGAATTTATCATTCGAAGATTAGCAAACAGCCAAACCTTTCTTCCCCTTATTCAATGCACCGCACCTCTGTTTCGCAACCTCGCCGCCCACCGCATGCTTCCTTGTCACACACTCCCCAGGTCTTTAAGTGTCTCGATTTCATTGTTATTGTTTTAGTTATATTCATGTCATTGCAAGTTGTGAAATGTGGCATCTTTACATCAATTTAAGAATGATTGTGGAAAATATGTTTTCAATTTATGTGAAAGTGAATTTTGAATGGAAAAGCTATACTAAAACATATCCTTTTGCTTTTTAATGTGTTCTTTTCTTGCATTTCTGACTGCTAATCATGTTCCTATATTTTCTTATTTCTTTCCTCCCTATTTGGGTCTATTGGAAGCGGGTGGGATAGAGGGAAACAATCTCATGTGGAAGGTTGCTGGATTCTATCTTTGTGTTGGTCGTTGCCACTTTGTTAGCAGGCAATCTAGATTGGTGCTTGTAAAGAGCTCAGTTCCTATTTGAATCTTGATTTGATTTATTTCCTCTTATTCCTTTAGAAGGCTTCTTTGTCTGTATGGATCTCTTTTCGTGGCATTGTGCTTTGTATTTTCTATTGGTTATTTCAAGCAGGGCTCATTTGGTACTTTTTACAATTAATATAACCTTTTGTTTCTTATTGAATTTAGGTTTGTTTTTGTTGTGTTTAGAATCTTGCTATGAGATTCACACAACCTCTATCTGTATCCTATTTTGAAACCTGCAATCTGTTAGTTTGTTTCTATTCTAATGGCAATGAATTTCCTTGCAGTGGTTCACCCGATCATGATTTCATACATCCTGTTCTGCCGGTTTCTTTATGTTGCTTGATGGCGTTGTAGATTTGTGCTTTAAGAAGAATAGAGTTTCACATTATAAAAGCAGGTATTGTTGTGTCTCTAGTTGTGCAGTACAGTTATATCAACAGTTTCATATTATAAAAGCTTAGTTCTGGTATTGTTAGTATGTTATACTCAATTAATTATTATGCAGTTTTTTCCCCTTTAAGTAATAGCCAGCGAGACTGTATGTTTCAGCAAAATTTTGACTGTTTATTTGTGCTTAATAGAGATTGAAAACTTTGTTGATTTTTTTTTTGGTTTTGTGAGTTATTTATAGATGGAAATGGGTCAGAATCAACAATCTTCTTCACAGCAACAAGACTAGTTACAGCAGCAACAACTACATCAAGTTGTCCATTGTCTCATAAGCTAATAGTTATATCCTGTGCAACCTTTTTTCCCCACCCTTGTGTATGACAAACACTTTTTCCTTTGTTGAAAATGAACAATATGTGGTTGGTTTAGACTTTGCATTATAAAGGAAGAACTAGCGTTTAATGTAGTGCACTAAATGTTAGTCATGCCAAGGAGTTAGAAAAAATAAAGAGCTAAAGAACTAGGCTTTGGTTACATAATTGAAGCTTATAATAGATGAAATTTTAGAGGTTGATAATGTAAAGGCAATAGTAGTAATGTAAAATCTAGTATCTCTAGCAAGCCCATGACATTTAGAATATTTCATATTTATGTGATTGCTAGTGAAAGTTTTGCAGCCATCGAAAGTATTGCGTTGTTTGTTTTCTCATTTCATTTTATTTATGAAGTATTCGTAATGTATACATGGGTTTTGGGTTCATTATTGCATATTTTAACTAGAATGGTTTCTAATGACATGTTATTGCTATTTTGATGCTCTCTCTCCTTTTCTTTTTCCAATTATTTAGATTTTTGCACTTTTTGAAAATATCAGGTTCTACAATTTTTTTTTGTGGTTCTTGTTCATGACTTTTTGTCTCATATTTGAGTATCGTGCAGGACTTGGAGAACGAAGGAATCTCAGATAGGCCATATGATGTTGTTGCCGTTTTTCACACTTACTTTTGCAGGTAACATGTTGGTTTAGAGCCATTGTTCTCACCCTTCCCCTCACAAACATTTCAGATTCTCACTTGAGTTGATTATATGTGCTGCATACTATCTTGTGCATTTTTCTTGAGCTGTTAGCAACTTTAGCTGCAGATCTTGGACTTTTTAAGAGCTGTTTTACGTGATTTAATTTTGTAGTGTTATACATCTTTTCACTCACCAAACTAAGGAGAAACTAATGAGCTTCAAATTGTTATACATCATCTCATTGTTGCCTATGCTACTGCATGCACTATTGAAGCTTGTTGCTCAATGCTTAGTATATGTGGAAAAACCAGGAAAAAACTTGTTCGTACCAGCTGGGACTCTGGGAGTAGCCACAAGTCCGTTAGGATGTACTTTATTTGTAAATTGTATCCGTAAATTATTTTCAGTATATGTTGTATCAATAACAGAAATTTCCATGGAAATTCAAGCTTTTATGTATATGTAATAGTTTGGGCATCATTTTAGCTAAAAAAATTGCGAATTTTTTTTTTTATTTTTTTTATTTTTTTGGGGTCTCAAATGCTCCGGGTTTCCTTAAAACCGGAGCATTTATGCTATCAACTGCTCCGTTTTTGCTTTGTCAACCGAAGCATTTGATGTATTATGGGCTTGTAAAATTCATCAAATGCTCCGGTTTTAAGAACAACCGGAGCATTTGAAGAAATAAATGCTCCGGTTTTCAACCGAAGCATTTGAAAAATGCTCAAATGCTCGTATGACGTCTGCTACGGGTCAAATACGGAGCATTTGCGGGCTTTTTAACCGGAGTATTTGAGTATTTTTCCACTAGTGCTTTTTCATAATTATCAATAATAAATCAATTCATCAATTAGTATTGATTCTCTCTAGTCTCTATGAAAAATTATAGTCCTTTTCTCTCATTAAGGGGAAAGAAAGGGCCCAATTTCCATTATAGAACAGGGCCCCATAAATATCCAAGACGGCCCTGAGGATAATATTCATTGAAGTTAGCTTAAACTGTTGGATTATGCTCCAAAATTAGTCAAATAGTTTTCCTAATAGTTAGGACTAGCAGTTGCTAATAATTAGTTAGTGGACTAACAAGTAGTGGTCTACATAATGGTCTATTTAGTGGGTTAGCAAGTAGTGGACTACATAGCTGCTTTGGTTATTAGTAGTGCTTTGTATGCCTATTTAAAGGCTGCTTTGTTTATTCATTTATGCATGAAAAATATATAAAAATGTAGTCTTTTTAATTTCTCCAAGTTTCTCTTTTTTCTCCTCTAAAAATTCTACATGGTATTAGAGCCCATAAATTAATTTTGGTCACTATAAAAAAGAGGGAGAAGATATTTAGGGTGATGGGGCAACCTTCACAAGAAAATCAGATAATTGACAATCTGATAATGGTGGAAGTCGTAGTCAATGCAGACACAGTTTCCGGAATTCTAGTAGTGGATGTGGTCAAATTTGCAAGACTACATCGAAGAGAGTTTATGGAGAGAAGTGCTCCATTCATTGAAGGTTGATGAGAAGCGCATCAATAAATTTGAAGATGGTAATGAAAAGTGCATTACATTAGGAAGAGAAGTGCTTCCATGTTAATGGAGAGAAGTGCTCCATGAAGATTAAGAAAAAAAATTGAAGGTCCATCATGCGAGAAGAATTACCATCAAGCAAGATTGTGACACAATGTTTAATGTTGGCTCCTACAAATTTTGGAGCAAGGGGGTGTGTTGGATTATGCTCCAAAATTAGTCAAATAGTTTTCCTAATAGTTAGGACTAGTTGCTAATAATTAGTTAGTGGACTAACAAGTAGTGGTCTACACTCTACATAATGGTCTATTTAGTGGGATAGCAAGTAGTGGTCTACATAATGGTCTATTTAGTGGGATACCAAGTAGTGGGCTACATAGCTGCTTTGGTTATTAGTAATGCTTTGTATGCCTATTTAAAGGCTGCTTTGTTTATTCATTTATTCATGAAAAATATATATAAATGTAGTCTTTTTAATTTCTCCAAGTTTCTCTTTTTTCTCCTCTAAAAATTCTACATAAACACATGATGCAAAACTTCAGATGTTAGTTCTCATATTTCAACCAAAAATCATTTCCTTTTTTCATGTAACCCCATTTCAATTTCGAAAATGAATGAACTAGGAAAGTTTTATTATTCTTATATACCTCAATTAAGCATCATCAGTTTGTTATTCAAGAGAAATATCAGGTACTAGATATTTCCCTGTAAAAAAAAAGGTACTAGCTAGATATCTTCAAAGAAAATGAAATTAAAGTGTTGCTCAGTATTTCGGCATTAGTTGCGAAACGTAGGTAGTATATTTTGCCTAATGAGCTAATTTACAATATTGATTTTGATGACCGGATCCATTGTTTCTAACAAAAGAAGGATTACGTTTTTGTGTAATTTATGAGTTTTATATAATAACTAGTTGTTGACCCGGGCGATGCTCCGAGGTTAATCTATATATTGCATTACATTTTAGTTTGACAAGATTATGGGAAAGATCTAGTTATTGCCTTAGACTTGTGAAGAATATATACAACCTAAGTATACGTACAAAGCCCATAAAGATACTTACAAAGAGGAAAATATAATTACAAGAATGGCAAGAAGATATTATCCTAATATGGAAGATAATATGCTGAAGAATATACTCCTAATCTTAACAGTCCCCCCTCAAGTTGGCGCATGCAAATCACAAATGCCCAACTGGGATAGGAGAAATTCGAACTGTTTCTTGCCCAAAGCTTTGGTGAATATGTCGGTCAACTGAACCGTAGTGGGAACATAAGAAGGGGAAAGAAGACCTTCCTGGATAGCATCACGAATAAAATGACAATCAACCTCTATGTGCTTAGTGCGTTCATGAAAAACAGGGTTCTGAGCGGTATGAAGGGCTGACTGACTATCACAGAAAAGAGGAATAGCTTTAGGGTGTTGGACATCTAAACTCAGTAACAACCCTTTCAACCATTTAAGCTCGCATGTGATAGCAGCCATAGAACGATATTCAGCTTCAGCGGAAGACTTAGCAACAATGTGTTGTTTTTTCGTTTTCCAAGATATAGGAGAGTTCCCCAAAAACACAAGCCAACCCGTGAGAGATCGTCGAGTAAGAGGGCATGCTGCCCAATCAGAATCACACCATCCTTGTAAAGTAAGCTCATTATCTGAGCGAAGAAGAATACCCTGTCCGGGACGATGCTTCAAATATCGAACAACACGAAGAGCCGCATCCCAGTGCTCCTGTCTTGGAGCATGAAGAAAGTGGGATAGAATATGGACTGAGTAAGCCAAATCCGGGCGTGTCACCGCTAGGTATACGAGGCACCCAACAAGACGGCGATAGGGTTCAGGATCGGAAATGAGAGCCCCAGTAGCAGACCCAAGATTATGGTTTTGCTCGATCGGGAACAGAGATGGCTTAGCACCTAATAGACCAGCCTCATAAATAATATCGAGAGCATACTTGCGTTGACACAAAAATAAGCCGGAGGAGCTACGCGCAACTTCGATTCCAAGGAAATATTTGAGGACACCCAGATCCTTCATGTGAAAGCAAGTGCTCAAGTAAGCTTTAAATGCAGCTAAAGTGGTATGATCTTTCCCAGAGATAATCAAATCATCCACGTATACTAAGACATTGAGTTGCACATCCCCTTTAGTGTATGTGAAGAGAGAATAATCTAAGTAGGATTGAAGAAACCCATAGGCCTTCAAAGCAGTAACAAGTTTAGCAAACCAGCACCGAGGAGCCTGCTTGAGGCCATACAAGGATTTTCACAAACGACAAACCAAATCAGTATTATCAGAATGAAAACCAGGAGGGAGTTTCATATATACCTCTTCATCAAGATCACCATGCAAGAAGGCATTATGAACATCCATCTGATGAAGTTCCCAATTCTTGGAAGCTGCAATAGCAAGAAAAGCCCGAACAGTAACCATTTTGGCCACAGGAGCAAAAGTTTCATTGTAGTCGAGGCCTTCTACTTGATGATGACCGAAAACCACTAAACGAGCTTTCAAGCGTTCAATACTGCCATCAGAATGATACTTGATTTTATACACCCATTTGCTCCCAAGAGCTTTCTTCCCTAGGGGAAGTTTCTCCATACTCCAAGTTCCATTCTTCTCTAAGGCATGAATTTCAGACTGCATTGCCTCCCGCCAACCATGATCCCTAACAGCCTCCTTAAAAGATTTAGGCTCATGACCTGCAGTGATGGCTGCAAGAAAATTTCGGTGTGGCATAGTAAATTTATCACAACTACCATAGTGTGCAATAGGAAAAGGAGTACCTGAGGGAGAAGTAGAGTCGGAACCGGGTGAAGGAGGAGATGAACGGGAAATGACTGTATGAGTGACAAAATCACGAAGCTTGACAGATGGAGTTTTAGTACGACAACCGTGACCTAGCTGAGAATCCGAGGGCACAATAGGATCATGAGATAGCGTAGAGGGCATTGGTGCAGGCAATGAAGTATCAGTGGCAGCAGTCATAGGATCCGGAACTGGAGCCGAGATATCAGTGGCAGCAGGCAATGAAGTATCAGTAGGAAGGGGAGTAGGAGACGCAAAAGAAGGAGGATCAGCACAAAAATCACTAATGTATGCATCACTCATGGTCTCAAATGAAGGATCAAAGTTAGTGTCCGTAACATTCAAGTATGGAAAGACTTTCTCATAAAACTTCACATCCCGAGACACAAAAAATTCCTTTGTCTCTAAATCAAATAATTGCCAGCCTTTCTTTCCAAAAGGATACCCCAAGAAAACACATTTCCGACTCCTACTAGCAAACTTATCACCTTTTGCCCGTTGGTTATGCGCATAGCAAAGAGACCCAAAAACACGTAGTTCAGTAAAGGTGGGGGCTTTACCGAACAGACATTCAAAAGGAGTAATACCATGGAGAAGAGTAGAAGGAGTGCGGTTAATAAGGTGAGCCGCAGCAAGAATACACTCACCCCAAAAGCAAATTGGCAAACCACCCTCAAAACGTAAAGCCCTAGCTACATTCAAGATATGTTGGTGTTTGCGTTCAACACGACCATTTTGCTGAGGTGTACCCACACATGAGGAAAGAAATAATATGCCATTTGCCACAAAATAGTCATGTAAGCAGTTAAACTCGGTACCATTGTCACTATGAACAACTTTTAAATGTTTTGAAAATTGACGGCGCACCATGGCAATAAACGACATAAACATCTTAAACACTTCAGTTTTATCAACCAACAAATAAACCCACACAGCACGGGAAAAATCGTCCACAATAGTCAAAAAATATCGAGCTCCACAAGAGGAGGGGGTATTATAAGGACCCCACAAGTCACAGTGTATCAAATCAAAAATACTAGAAGTGTTATTGTCACTAGTAGGAAAACTATCCCTAGAGTGTTTAGCTCGATGACAAATCTCGCAACCTTGTTTTAAATGAGCACGACATTTATTTAGAAAAGGAAGCAACTTAACCACTCTTTCGGAAGGATGACCCAAGCGACTGTGCCAAAGATCCAATGACGATGAGCTATCAACAGAAACTGCTTGAACCGTAGAGCCTTGCCGAAGATAATACAGTCCATCCCGTCTCTCACCCGTTCCAATCGTCTCCCTCGAGTGTAGGTCCTGAATAACACACAAGTTAGAATTAAATTGAACAAAAGAGTTCAAATCATCATTTAGTTGTGACACCGAAATTAAATTGCAATTAATTTTTGGCACAAATAGAACATGGGGAAGAGTAATAGTCTCTGTAAGACGAACACAGCCTTGCTTAGTAGCGAGAACAGATTGACCATCAGGAAGACCCATCGGACATGGAGTAACATCCACAACGTCAAAGAGACAAGAGAAAGTGCCCGTAACATGGTGAGAACAACCAGTATCTATAATCCAAGGAATATGAGAAGACATACCCGAGAGACGAGATGACGGAGGTTGAGGATTACCGAAAGCGGCAACCAAAGCTTGCCATTGAGAGGCACTAAAATGGGGCACTATGGGTTGCTGGGCATCATGGGATGCTGACTGTGAGGGTGTTGCAAACTGGGCAGCATTGGCTCGTATGGGCCCACGAGCTGCAGTGCTGGAAGAAGATGGGACAACAGGACCCTTATTAGCACGAGAGTTACGCTTGCCGTAACGTTGGTACCACCATTCGGGCTTACCATGCTTAACAAAACAAACCTCTTCCTCATGTCCATGCTTGTGACAGTAGGAACAAACAAGAGAAAGGCGATCGACGTCGTCGGTCTTCACAGTAAGAGGAGGGGTGCGAGTTTCATGGCGCACCGCAAAGCCAACCACATCCGGTCTCTCATCTTTGGAATGAGAAATACCACGCACCCTTTCTTCTTGGGTGAGTTGTTGATAGGCCCGATTGAGGGTAGGAAGAGGGTCTTGGGATAGAAGATTAGAACGTACTTGCCCATAATAATCTGAGTACAAGTCGAGCAAGAATTTGTGAAGACGATCACCGTCGCGACGTTGTTCATGAGCATTGCCCAACTTACAGGTGCATTTTCCACAATGACAAGAAAGTAAGGGTTCATAGTTGTCTAATTCATCCCAGAGAACTTTTAATTTGCTAAAATAAACAGCAATGGTCATTGTTTTAGATTGTTCACAGCGATTAATATCCGCCTTTAATTGTTGGATACGAGGTCCATTAACAATGGAAAAGCGTTCTTTCAAGTCATCCCATAATAATTTGGCATTATCATAATTAGATAACATGGAACGTACCTCTGGTGTAATGGTGTTTAGAAGCCAAGAAACCAACATACAATGAATGGTGAGCCAGTCATCACTGGTGCAAGGAGGTTTGTAGTCAACAATGGAACCATCAAGAAACCCGAACTTGCGGCGAGAAGTGAGAACAACGCGTATGGAGTACGACCATGCGTCATAGTTATCAAGTTGAAGGCGAACCGGAGTAATAAAATCCCCGGGTCGGTCTTGAGGACCAAGAAAATAAGGGCTGGAAGCATCCAGTTTTAATGGTGTGTTGGAGTCGGGGTCGGGAGCCATGGCCGAAATACCTCAAAAACAGTCAAGAAGACTGTAGAGATGACCGGAAAAAAAAAATTTCAGGAAGTTCTTTTAGCTCTGATTACCATGACAAGATTATGGGAAAGATCAAGTTATTGCCTTAGACTTGTGAAGAATATATACAACCTAAGTATACGTACAAAGCCCATAAAGATACTTACAAAGAGGAAAATATAATTACAAGAATGGCAAGAAGATATTATCCTAATATGGAAGATAATATGCTGAAGAATATACTCCTAATCTTAACATAGTTATTTAAGATGGTTAATGTCGTTCTTTTTTTTTTCTTGTTTCGTTAAAGAATGTAACCGATTAATGAGAGTTTGTTGTTTAGGGGTGTTCATAACCGGTTACCTAGTTATTCGGGTACCAAATATGCGGTACCAGAATACGTGGGTACCCCCTTTTCGGGTAGCTAGAAAAGCAACCCATGACTCGACCCTGAATAACCGAGTTCTCGCAAAAGTGTCATAGCTTTTTTTTATGAAAAAAAAATCATTGAAAGAGCGATAGAAGAAGCTAATACTATGAGTATCAACTACCGATCCATGTTGATTACAGTGTTTTGAGGTACTACCATGAGTGGCAATTGTCAATTGCATGCCAACTCTAATCTTCATTCCTCAAAAGGATCTACTACCAATCAACCATAACGTAAATATTCTCACTTGGAGATTGCATCACAACTAATTTTTTCATTAACATGTTGATTCATCCGATCTATTTTTTTCATGTTGATTCATCTGATCCAACTTCTCCTGTAAAATGTTGATTCTTTTTATTATTCATATTTTCTTTCCCCTCTGAAAGTCACAAGCACAACAATGTGGTATTGGGTAGCTTATAAGATAACTCAATACATTTTCACAATTGTTTCTGATCTTATAAGAGGAGATTAAAGTTAATGTGAAAAAAGAAAGAGAAAAAAATATGACGATGCGTTTATTCGGGATACACGTGTAACTTAAAAGCAAGCTCATTAATCGACCCGATTCTTGCATCTTTTTCTCGAGTCGGGTACCCGACCCATAAAAATGAAATTTCATATTTATACCTTTTTCGGGTGACATGTCAACATGATGGGTCAAACGTATCGGGTCTCTTGAACACCCCTACTTACTGCTTGGTTCTTAATTAGAAGCAATGTAGTTTATAGCAATGTAGTTAATTGCATGTAATGTTGGGTCTCCTTAATAATTGTGGGGTATATTATCGGATGTAAGTTACCATATATTTAAATGCTTTTCATAGATGTATGTTATAGTTTTTTTTCTCCCCATAAAAACCAAAAAAAGATTGTAGATTAGTGGTTAGTATGTTTGTATTTCAAATGAGAGGTTGCGTGTTCGAGCCTTCCTACATATATTTTTGTTGATTACTTTGTATCATTTGTTTAGGAGGGGAATGTACATGTGGCAGCATGGCATTTGTTTGCTTTGAGTTTTAGATATATATATATATATATATATATATATATATATATATATATATATATATATATATATATATATATATATATATATATATATATATATATATATATATATATAATGAATGGTTTGGTCTCATAACCTTATGCCCTACTTGAATTCATTGTTGGTAATAAATGGTGATGTTGATAATAATGAATTCATATGTAATTTTGTAAAGTCTAAAGAATTTCATGTTAATGGCAACTTGTAAGCACTAATCACCAAACATGTGTTTTTCTTCACAAATTTCGTACACACTTAAAGCCGACTCTGGATTGCTAATGGGTGATAATGAAAATTTATAAATAAGAAGGATAAAAGGATAAACCAGCATTAGTATGAATATTGTGATAATACTTTCATAACGAAATTACTTAGCTAGAAAGATCATTATTATCATCACTATATATAATTGTCCGCCAACCAGGTCATTAGGGTCATCGACGTGAAAATATTAGAGGCAATTAAGATACCAACTAATCGAGCTTGTTAACTACTAATTACTTTTTACCATCGATTAATCAAATTAAAAGTTTCTCCAATCTCCTGCTTGTCATTGCTATCATTGTCTCTGCATTATAATCAACCATGTTCTCTGCAGGAATAGCGGAGTAGGGTACTCTTACACGTTCACAATCATGATTAAATAAATTGTAATGAATCAGGAACATGTCATATTTATGATTAGATTATAAGTTACACTAACTAATATGATTTAAATACTTCACATCCAAGTTCAAACTAACTAACGTAGGGAGTATCTCATTTTTGTTTTAGTTTCATGTGACTACATGGCTAATGGCTTTTATAAAGCAACATAATTACTCTTCATAATTAGGCCACTTTTACGAAAGTATTAATTGATTAAGGATCCTTAATTGAAATCTACTGGTTACTTAATTATTGCGAAGGGAAAAATTAAAACATATATGTGTGAGATTCTGTTACGCTCTTCTCAATATATAATTTTTTCATATAATATCAATTTTGTTTATAACTTTTACTTATAAATTATAAACATACTTATTACTAAAGTGATACATTAACAAATGTGAAAGTCAAGCTATGTAAAATATAAAATAACCAGAAAGCAAAGATAACTATGATACATAAAGAGAATTGATAACACAACAGTTTAAATTAGCTAGCTTGGCACTCCACTTAACCTACATTAACAACGATTCATGATCTTCCTTGAACCATCTAGTATATAAAGCCTTTTAGACTCTGCTTGTGATCGGATCATTCATTTTTGACATTTAAAACTTTCAAATTATAAAAAGTTCACATAATTATGTTAAACGATTTCCTATTAATTTTATATCAAACTCTTTGAGAAAACAACGAGAATTACATATACAACTCACAACAAAGTTAGATAGGGAAGGGGAAATGAAAATGGCAGGTGGACGGAAGAAGAAATACAGGAGGAAGTAAGTTAAGAAATGAAAGCAAATCTATTTTCCATTTCAGAACTATTTTTCACCATTGAAAAAACTATCCTCTACCCTTCACAAAGCCAAAAATTCCTCTTAACCAAACACTTTATTATTATATACTCCTGTTCAACAAATACATACTTCGTCCTTATCTTTTGCTATTGATGCTGTTATGTGTGGCATGAGTCAGTGAGTCACATGATCATTTGTACATATATAAGCAATACATTCTTCAGTCATAACAATAGGGTTCATAATATAGATTTCACTAGATGGCTAATGAAAGTATCATACCTCGAAATTGAAATGAGAACTTTAAGCAAAAATCACCTTCAATTAATAGGTCTTCGACCGAGAATATAAAAAAAATTCATCACATGAATTAGAATTTGACAAGCTAAGCCAAATACTAATGGCATGCTTGGAGTACGTATAAGCTACGAAAATATGTAAAGAAAATAATGTAATAATGTAGTGAAAAATGAATAGTAAAGGACATTTCATCAGACTACTTAAAAAATGAAAATGAGAACAGAACTACAGAACGCTTAACAAAGTCAACAATATCGGTAAGACATGTATCGCATGAAGCATTTAGGAAAAAAATTTGGAAGATAGAAAATTTTGTTGTCTTTTCTTAATTAGTTAACTGTTAACTGAAACTACCGATAAGACATGCATGCGACTTAGTTTCTATTAACCAACACTTTACTTTTCTAGTCATGTTATAAAGGATAAAAGAACTATTTTTTTTTCAAGGTAAGATGAAGGGGGCTCACTTGAGGGAGATATGGGAAAATCCTCAAATGAGTCCCATGAGATTTGATCCCTAGACCTTAGGGATATGAGGTGGGAAGCGATGCTACTACTCCACCACCTCAACCTCAGATAAAAGAACTAATTGGCAAATAGGTTATTGTATTGAGGAAAAGAAGATTAAAACAAAAGCATATCTCTATATCACATGTACTTAAAACACGACAAAAGTATACATTTTTCATCTCGAAATACTTGACTCTTTACAATAAAACGAATCATGATATTATTAGTTATACATTAATTGAATTACGATAAGGGGAACATGATTTGACCAGCCATAAAATAATATCAAAATTTGTGACATACTCTACCTGTAGAGTTGCTTTATCATGAACCGTATTCACTCGATATATATGAAAGATATCAAGAATATACTACTTCATAAGATATGTAATCACAATGAAAATGTTAAGCTAGATTGTGTAGTAAATAAGGGTATATAATTTTGCACTCATACCTTGTTTGCATGCATTATGGCACGTTAATCCAGAATCCATGCCTCCCATGCAACCAAATGAGCACAACAAATACTCCCCACCACAAAACAAAACAAAACAAACCAAAAGAAAAAGAGATAAAGACAGCTGAAAATATAGAACCCTTTAGTTTAGATATAGAAAAACTCAAAACTCGGATTCCCATACATATACATATACATATACTGTAAGGTATTCCATTCATTGAACCCTCACTTCCTCAAAATTCTTTTCCCATCTTACTAAGCATTTTGGGACCATAAAAAACAAAAATAAGACAAAAAGAAAGACCCTAAAAACACCCACATAAATATAAATTGTGGTATGTAGCTAGATGATGATGATGATATAATATATAGTATGATATTAATGTTAATATTAACTAGCTAGAGACCTCATCCAAAAGCTTATACCTTCTCACCTTGTTTCTAAAGACATGTTTGATAACAGCTGGACCACCAGCTCTTCCACTACTTCTACTACTACTACTTGAATTATTATTATTTGATATATCTTCTGACTTGGTCCTCCTCAACTTCTCTTGATCTTGGGTTGCTGGCCCATTGATCCTTTTCCGGCCCGATGGTGATAAACTCTCCGGTGACCGGCCCGGCTTCTTGATTGGGACTGTGGGCTGCAAGCTCTTGGCCCCTATGCCGCCCACTTTCGGCCCACCAACATGGTGATTGTTGGACTTGATCTTGGTTGTAGTCTTGGTTAGGTGATGATGATGATCTTGTGAGGAAGGAGAGTTGGAGGAAATGGTGTTATTTGATGTTGGGGTAGTGGAGGTGAAAGTCTCTAGATGATCATCCTTCTGAATTAGGCACCAATTGCATACTCTATATGATTCCGCTTTTGGATATAAATTGCTACAATACCTATCCCAAAAAAAAAACCCAAAAAAAGTAAGATTAAAAATGAGCAAGTAGTTGGATTTAGTTTATTCTATATGATATTGAGAATATTAATTAATCTATGTCACACATATATATGCTGTCTATATATATATATATATATATATATATATATATATATATATATATATATATATATATATATATATATATACCTTATTGTATGATCTAGCTCCAACAAACTAAAATCAAGAAGCATATGATCACTATAGTTGAAATAAAGCTTTGATTGGACTCGTAAGAAATAAAAAAAAGTTGGTTAGACGGGTTGATCAAAATCCAAAATCTAAGAAGAAACAACTAAAGTAACAATATTTTCCTATATTACATTGTAAACACTTGTACTGTTTTTTTAGGGAAATAAAGACTTTTACTTAATAATACATACATAGAGTAATTGTTTCTGTAAAATCCCCGAAAATTTGATAAAAGAGTTATATTAAGATAAGTTTACAACGTTTATCGCAAATTAAAAAAAAAAATATCCACGACGTGATAATAGTTATCAAATGTACGCAGTCTTACCCTTTAAGTAGTAGTTAATTTCTAAGCATCTTAGACTAGAGGTTTTTTCTTTTTGGAGTGGGGGAAAGAAAAAAGGTAAAGAGAGAAATACCTGTGTTGAGATCTGAAATGACAAACTTTGCAACGAAAGAGTTCATGGGCAAGGCCATGGTCTCCACACATGCAGCATTCATAATTTTGTGTTTTGTTTGTAATCATCTTCCTCGTATGATCATATGAGAAAAGAGAGAAAGAAAATAAATTGAGAGAGAAAAAAAGAGAGAGAGAAAGAAAGAAAAGAAGAGAATAAGTGGGTAGGCCGTCCTCCACACACGAAAGCTTAGCTCCTCACACCGTCACACGCATTATATTGCCTTAGTTACTAATTTCATTTTATTTTTCTCTAAAAGTTGAATTCCCTTTATTAAATACTCCTACTTGTGTATTATATAAATAGATTAATTTTTTCCGTGTCCCTTGTATGAAAAGTAATATAGTATTAATATATTAGGACTATGGAGTATAATTTTTAATTTTTCTTTTTTAGTTTACCGGGTCCCAAAAACAAACAAAAAACAAAAAACTATAAATAACGTAGTGTATGGGGCAGGGATTGATGGCAACATCCTTTTGTTAGTAAATTGCTTAGGAATTTGGTAGTTGTTTGAAATTGACAATCATGTCAACACTCAACATCATCATAATTAAATAATTTTGGACAATACAAACTTTCCCATAAGAAAGTTTGAGGGAACTTTGTTTTCATTTTTTATGGTTCTGATTAGCTAAAGGAAAACGTAATGAGAAGACATATTAGCTAAACGTCCCAATAATTCATGCCTCATTATGTATGTGATTGATGACTAGGTGAAGTTTCTTATGTAATGTAAACATTTGGAGGATTATTATTTTCTATATTTCTTGGCTTAACAAGCGCTTGTAAACTAGCTTTAGAAAAGCCTATACCGATTAACAAACTATACAATGTCACTAAACATAAAATCATATTTAACGTCCGTCTTGGGTGTCTTGGGTGTAACAAAACTTACACGCGCCACGTGCTAACAAACCGGAAAAAAACACGCGCTTCATTTAATGCAAATAAAAAATCACGGAATTTCACTGAAAAACTCGAATAACCTAAATCTAGCTCAATAATGGCGGACAAAAACGATGAAATCGGAGAATTCAGCTCAAATCTTCGAGAAAAACTATATCCGACATCAGATCTAAGACTTTCGAATCACTCCATGAACGAAAGAACAGATTCAACAAACTCCATACATTAAGAAATTATTCATTTAAACATAGAAGACGCAGAATCGATATATTTCATAAAAAAGCAATAATTTCAAGTCTCAATTGGTTATTTGATCTAAATTGCTTAATCGTACCAAAAAACATATTAATAAGTCATTTCAAAGTTGACTAATGTCATTTAATTTTGTTTCAATATACGATGTATCAGTTGTAATTATTAACGAGTCAAATGACATAATATTAACTAAAAATGACATTGACACGAAAAAACTTACATAGAATAGAGATCTAATGACATGTTATTAAGGAACAATATAACATAGTAATTAAAAATTTGAACAAACTAACTTAAATGACATAGACTTAATTAAAAATGACACAACAATAAACATGAATGACCTAGAAAATAATGACACAACATGCAAAATAAGCACCATAAATGACATAGACTACATAAAAAAATGACATGTAATAAAGAAATAATGACATACACTTAAGTAAAATGATACATAATGTGTTAAAAATGACACAACATTTCACAAATGACACAAAAAATTATGACACTGTACGCAAAATAATGACCATAAATGACATAGACTATATAGAAAATGACATTTCATAGAGAAATAATGACATACACTTAAGTAAAAATGATACGTAATATATTTAAAATGACACAACATTTAACATAAATGACACAAAAAAAAATAAGGACATTGTACGCACAATAAAGACCATAAATGACATAGACTACATAAAAAATGACATGTAATAGATACATAATGACATATACTTAAGTAAAAATGATACATAATATATTGAAAATGACACAAAAAATTATGACACTGTATGCAATAAAATAAGAACCATAATGACATAAACTATATATAATGACATAAAATAAAGAAATAATGACATACATTTAAGTAAAAATGATACGTAATATATTTAAAATTACACAACATATCACATAAATGACACAAAAAGTTATGACATTGTATACAAAATAAGGACCATAAATGATAATACCTCCGTTCCTTTTTAATCTACACACTTTCCTTTTCGAGTCGTTCCTTTTTAATAGTTATACTGTTACTTTATTTATATAAAGTAAAATGTCCAATTAATATTCCCCACTTTTATCACCCATGTGGTCCCTTATCCCATTTTTCTCTGATCTCCTCTATTTTTTTTATTTACTCTTTGTACTTCTTATTCCCCACTTTTCATAATTCCTCTCCTCTCTCTCCTACTTTTTCACTTTTTCCTTGATTATACACCAAAGCAAACCGTGTAGATTAAATAGGAAGGGAGGTAGTATAAACTTTATATATAATGACATATAATAAAGAAATAATGACAAACACTTTCCTAAAAATGACAGAAAAATAATGACTCTAAACGCAAAAGCAACAACATAAATGACGTGTAAAATGACATAAACCTCAGCATAAATGACACATGTTATACTAAAAATAACATTAAACTAAACAGAACTGACACACGAAATTGAATACATATGGAGTCAAATTAATCATTACTATAGATTACACTCAATCAAATAATAAATATGACGTAAAGAAATTATATAATGATATGAAAACTAACAGAAATGACACGATAATAAAAGGAATGACAAAAATTTCAAATGGTTATAAAAGCTTTACAAATGACATATATATAGTATGGAATAAATGACCTTAACTTGACTAATTATGATATTCAACCACGTAAAGAAGACAATGCAGTGAGTACATACAACAATGAGGCATATGGCATAGTAAATTACTTGTTTGGACAATATAATAAGTCTCCAGTCTTGAAGAAGGACATGCGTTATCATGCGTTCAAATAAGTATTTCAACTCCATAAATAAGAGAAGTGTTTCACTTATTTTGGAATGGAGGAAGACTTGTGGATTCAGCATTAGAAGATTCACAACAAGAAGAAGACCTGACACTAACTAGTTGTATGAGTTCTACTTCTGTTGTTCTTGTGCTCGAATATCAGAAAAAGACAAAGGAAAGATGAACAATTAAAAGATGAATGAAAACACAGATATTGCTAACTTAATAACCATGGAGATTGAGACAGAGGTGGCTGGTAAAAGGAGAATAAGGCCAAGAACAACGAATTTCGCACAAATATATATATATATATATATATATAAAAAAATTTTTTTTTTTTTTTTTTTTTTTTTTTTTTTTTTTTTTTTTTTTTTTTTTTTTTTTTATTATTTATATATATATATTATATTTAATATATATATATATATATATATATAACATAAGGTATATGAGTCGCTACATGCATGGATGATGCTCCCTCCAGGCTCCATGTATCCATGCATACACACTGAATAAGACTAGCTCTAGTTTTTACCACACTAGTATAGAGAAGGGAGTGGCACTTAGTAGAGAGAGCAGTTTTGTGGGTTTTCTATTAGATTGCATGTCTTAATGTAAATCTTGTGTGTTCTTTATTTGCACATTATACTTCTCTTGCACATTATACTTCTCTTGCACAATTTGTTATTGTCTTCTGTTTTAGTTCTTACAAGTTACAAATGGTATCCAGGGTCGTGTTAGAAAGATTAGGGCCTTGTGCTGATTATTGACAATTAACAAGTTCCTAATATTAAACTTATTATGCATAACTATAAAATATGAATATTATTATTTATAAAATTATTATGCATAACTATAAAATATGAATATTATTATTTATAAAATTATTATGCATAACTATAAAATATAAATATTAATATTTATATAATTATTATATAATTAAAAATTTTAACTAAAGTACCTAAAGCATGAGTATTAGGATAATATGACTAGTTTTTGAACGGAAAAGGATAATGTGACCAAAACAAATAATAAATTTTAACTTTTTGATCCCGTCTAAAATAAGAGGCCCATGTGATGTAAGTTTCTTTCACACTCTCATCGATGAACGTTCCTGATGCTATCAAGAGCCAAGCTACAGGGGGTAAATTGTATTACTTAGTATACCGATAAGTCGATAACTATTTACATCACTTGAAGTTCTACTCTTTATATTATACACCTGGGTAAAAGATCCAACTGCTCTTTGAATGAGTGATTTTAAGGAGTTATGCCGCTATTATGTTTTGGAGAAGAAGCATCATAACCATACATTTAATAATTAAAAGAGAAAAGTGTAACAATATGATATAGAAAATTGTGGCCACAGAGCAGCGAAACTTAACTTTTGCCAATCAGTCACGTGTCATCCATATCAAAATCTAACATGGTGCCACATGTCTTAGAAAACTGTGTTACTCACAAAAGAAAGATAAACTTTTTTTAAGAAGTAAGTCTCAAATCTTTGATCACTTACTTTATATGTCTAAATCCAACCATTTAGTTACAACTTCTGCCGTAATGAAGCATCAAGGTCAAGCACTATAGGTTCACAGCCTTCTTCGTTATGAGAATAGTAAAATAAATATTTAAAAGAGCTTGGATAAGAGAAATAGCATAGCGCGGAAGTCATAATTTTTCACAGATGAAGCTTTACATCTTCACGATACTTATCAAGTATGATATGACATCTTATTGGAAAATTTTGTTTTACACAAAATAAAATAAAAAGAAATTAAAACAAGTAAAAATCATCTAGCTCATATCCTCTAACTTTATATAACATCACACTACCATCAAGATACAAGTTCATTGACAACAACAATAAAAAAATACATACTTTATAACAAAACTTCAAGTTGATATAATACTTCATCCTATTCGTCCACTAAAAGAAGAACATTAAAAAAAAACTCTATTTTGGAAGACGAAGAATTCTCTCTCTCTATCTCTCCCCAAGCAAACCCTAAAAGCCGCCCTTCAAACCCTAAAAGCCGCCACCCCCAGACTCGCTGGTGGCCGGTCGCTCTACCGGTCGCCGGCGAGCCTGTCCCTACCGTTCGTTGGTTGTTTCGTAGGTTAGCCTTCCCCATCCTCTGGTGGTTGTGCACCCCTTTTCTCTTATTTGTCGGTTCGCCCGTCGAATCTTCCACCCTCCCCTTGGTGGTGTCGTGTCCCCCCTCCCCCTTCCCCTGGTTGCGTCGTGTCTCCCCTTCTCTGTAGTCGCGTCGGTCTCCCTCCCCCTTCCCGGTGTTCGTCGTTTTCCACTCCCCCCCCGTAGGTACGCCGGTCTCCCCTTCCCCTCCCCCGTTCATCGGACTCCCCTTTCCCCTTCCCCCCGGTTTTCGGGCTCCCCTTTCCCCCCCCCCTTGTTTTTCGGGCTTCCCCTTCCCCCTCCCCTTGGTTTTCGGGCTTCCCCTCCCCCTCGGTTTTCGGGATTCCCTTCCCCTCCCTCTCGGATATTGGGCTTCCCCTCGTTAGTTATGTTATGTTAGATATAAGTATGTTGGTTTTTATCTTAGTATGTGTGGTACATCTCCAAATAGTTGGAATAAATTGTTTTTTTTGAGTTGCGAAAGCTGTTCTTCGTGTTTGGTTGTGGAATTCAACAAGTGTTTGTCAGTTGGATAAGGGTGGTTCTACCTTAGATCCTAGGAAAATGGAAGTTGATAGTGGAGATCCAATAGTTAGGGATCCCTTCGTTGGTCTTTCTACAGAATGTGAGCGTGGACGAGGCGATGAAAGGTTTTCATGGTTGGGACGTGTGTTTTCCGGTTTCTCAAATTGGAGTTGTGTTCGAGAGCTCAAAATGTTTACCTGTATTTTTAGCTTGGCATTGATCTTAATAATCCTTGCCTTGAAAAATTCAAATCTGAAGGCGGTACCCCATTTGCATCTGGTCGTTTTCAGCGCGCCAACTCAAATGTGTTTCTCCAACCTAAAGGAGAAACATGAAAAACTCTCTCAAGAGAGTAATGAGTCACCCAAGAACGTGACTCTTTAAAAGATCGTGAACGAGATTCGCCTCTCCTACCACTTCTGTCAGTTTTGCCTCAATCATCACAATCATTGAACAGCCACGACCTCCATAACATGCGACTCTTTATCGGCTTTACTTGTTTTTGTTTTATATGGTTTGTAAAAGCTAATAAAGTTCATTTAGTTTTATTTGCTTTGTTTTATGTTTGGTTGTATTAGCATTAGGTTGTACTTCCTTTTTTAATTAATGCAAGTTTTCTCGTTGTCAAAAAAAAAACTTCATCCGTTCTTTTTCTATTGCAACAATTGAGTTTTCACGCTTGCAACACAAATTTAACTATTAATATTTTTAATTACTTTTTAGTTAGAATTATAAAAATTTGATATTTTGAAAGTATATATCGCGACGAGTCTAACAAGACCCCACATGAGTACATGACTATATTTTTCCTTTATATAAAAATAACAATAGATAGTGAAATGGTGGTGGGTGAATAGTGTTAAACTCAATTGTTGCAATAGAAAAAGAACAGAGGAAGTATACTAATTTTTCCAACTTGCATATGATACAGGAGTAATACAAAGTTATTAACCACCCCACCAAGTGTTATACAAAAAGTGACCAAAAAGAAGAAAATTCACGCTAATCATTTTTAGAACTTTAATGGAGTGTACTTGTATGAGGGTTGTCCAAGTATCATATCGGTCCATCAGACCGCCCAAACCGCCATGAATGATCAGCAAAAGATATCAGGCGTAGATCCACGAAATGAATCTTTATGAGACCGGTATTCTGTTACATACCGGTCCCATCCATACACGTTACCGGTGCTCTCTACACTGGCAATTTCAATTGGGCCTAGGCCTGATCCATTTGCACTATATGTTGACTGTGGGCCTAGAGATAAGTATTGCTTGAGTCAATAGGGGAAGTGTCCTATCAATACTAGGACACCCCCGACCGCTAAAAGTACCCCATGATCTGAGCCAATCAAGTACGTTCTTCATCATAATTACACAGTACTTGAGAGCTACCGGTTTTCCTTTACTGACTTAATTAGGCATCAGAGGGGCGTTCCTCGGATTAACCCACGAGGTTAGTTTACGTGCGTTCTCTTGCATGATCCAAACAGACGTGTTATAAGGCAATCTTGATGCCGGTTCACCCAATCAGTTATTCCATATCGGAACAATAACAATTTGTGATAATGAGTGTGTCCATAACTTATTGTGTAACAACATCTCACATGTGTGAACTAATATTAATGTTTCATGTCATTATTGTCGTATTTCATATAATTGAGTTGTCTTATGTCATTTTTTAAGATTTGTTCCATTATTATTATTATTGACTTTTATGTCATTTTTCATCAACTTTGTATCATGTAGGAGTTGTTTCATGTCATTTTCCCCTATTTCATTATCATTTTTCAACTCTTTATAATTTATATACCTTATCATTATTACACAAACTGATATCATTATTACACAAACTGATATCATTATTACTCACTTTTGTGTCATATTTTAGCATATTTGTATCATCTTCCCCTATTTCATTATCATTTTTCAACTCTTTATATACCTTATCATTATTAGTATATTACACAAACTGATATCACTATTTCTCACTTTTGTATCATTTTTTACCAATTTTGTATAATTCTTCCCTATTTAATTATCATTTTCAACTCTTTATATACCTTAACATTATTAACAAACCGATGTTATTTATGAGAGAAATGATATCATTATTACTCACTTTTATGTCATTTTTTAGCAAATTTGAATTATTTTCCCTATTTTCATTATTATTTTTCAACTCTTTATATACCTTATCATGGTTACACATGATGATATCATTTTTATTGAATTTTATATCATTTTTTTTTGGGATATTATCTCAGATAACCCTGACATATATGCCTTTTTCCCAAATAATCCTGACATTTTTTTCCCAGATGACCCTAAACTTGTAATTTGTCATTAAACGTGACGGAATGCTGGACGGTGTTTACTATTTTGACATTTATAATAAAAAACCGATAAACATTGATGTTCTTCATCCTCTTTCTTTTGTTCTTCATCAATCATGGCTTCATCTCCTCTCTCTATCCAAATCCAATTTCCCCATTAGATAAAATGTGGGTATTTCTTCACTTCCATACCCAGTTGAGTGATTTGTGTTTGAAATTGTTTGATTTCTTGTGGGTTATTGTTCAATTTTTTGGATTCAATTTATTTAAATTCTCACAATCTTGAATAGCCCCAAATTGATTTTGCTCAACCTTCTCACCACCAACAGCACCATCGCCACTCCCTCTCTCTCCTCTACGTCGCACCACCGCCACTTCCTCTCTTTCCTCTGCCTCGCACCACCGCCACTCCCTCTCGCAGATCTAGGTGGTTTCGGGTGGGAGGGCAGACATTTCTTTGGTTGGGATGGATTTTCGATGATAGGGGTGGTGTCTTTGGGTGATAATTTGCTACTAAATTCTCTCTCCTTTGACTCGAGTTTGAAGCTTCAACCATGGCGATGGAACTCTGCAAGCTACTCCATTGTTTGGAGAGATAGAAAATGGAGGATGCTTGTGACTAGAAACTATTGAAGGTTTCACCGAGTTTGTTGAGCGCTAACATCGCGACTTTCATGTCGGTTAGAGTTGAAGATGGTGGTTGATGCTCCACCATTGTTGAAGATTAATACTGTGGGAATTTGCAGAATTGTGAAACGTTAGGAGAGAGAATAATGATGCAATAAAGGTATGCAGCAATCAGCTTGCTGAAGAAGCACGAGAATTATGCAAAAAAGTTCATTTAGCTAAATTTTAGATTTTTTTTATTTAGATCAAGAGAGAGGATAGATGAAGATATGATAGGGGATGAAAAACAAAAGAAAGAGGATGAATAACATCAATGTTTTTGTTTTTTTTAAATCGTTTTTTATTATAAATGTCAAAATAGTTAACGCCGTCCAACATTCCGTCACGTTTAATGACAAATTACAAGTTTAGGGTCATATTGGAAAAAAAATGTCAGGGTTATTTGGAAAAAAAGGCCTATATGTCAGGGTTATCTGAGATAATATCCCTTTTTTTTACCAAATCTATATCATTTTACACCAAAACTTATTTTTCTATCTAAACCAAAACTTGAAACTTCCACACTAAAAAAATAAACTCAGGACTGTAGTAGAGTTTCTCTCTCCTTCTCATTCACTTTGCCTCTCCTTCACTCACTCTCATTTTCCTCCTGGTTTCTCTTTCCGCCGTGACTCCATCCGGTGACGTCAAGGTACTGAGGCGTCAGCAGGTCACCACTTCACCGGACTGCAGAAGCACCGCGGCGAGAGGATGAGAGCAATCGTGGACTCGTGATGAGAAAAGAAACATTTAGAGGAAAGAGAAAAGAACCACCAAGAGGAGAGAGAAAAGATCTCCACCAGCCACTAGTGGAAAAAACATCAAAGGATCCGGTCAAAATAGGGGCTACAGATCCGGTTTTATACCGGAGCGGTTGGACACGGATCATCTAGGAGTGATCAACTGACCCGGTTTTAAACCGGGTCAGTTAGGTGAGTGAATTGATTCGGTTTTGTGATGCAACCGGATCAGTAAAGGTCAATTCACCATTAAAAAAAAGACGTTGATTTAGTAAAACCCTAAAAGTTTAGGGAGCCTTACTGATTCAACCAAAAAGTGTAAGACCCAAACTGATTCAGCCAAAAAAATCAATGCATTCAGCCAAAGTTCTAAGGCTTTCAATAACAAATATTAACCAATATTCAGCCAACAAAAGATTCACCAATATTCAGCCAACAAAAATTAGGCCAACAAAGATTAGGCCAACAAAAACGAAAAATTACAAATAAAAACTTCACCAATATTCAGCCAGCAACGAAAAATTAACAACAAACTTAACAAGCGAAAAAATAAAAAACGAAACGCTAGTATATCCTAATTATAAACTCATTATAAAAAACGAAATAAAAAATGAAACCCTAATTATTACAAACTAATTATTAAAAACAAAACCCTAATTATAAAAAAAACCCTAATTAGAATCTAATTATAAAAATGAATCCCTAATTGCAAAAACCCCTAATTATAAACTAATTATACCAAAAAAAATTACCAAAACGGCGAGATTGCATCTTCCATAACCTTATCGTCGCCGCAACAAACTTTTTCTGGCTCGACGGTGGCGAAGCGGTGGTGGATGTGATGAGTGAAGGTGTGGGCGTGCCGGAGACGGAGGAGACGAAGCTGATTTTTCTCGTCGCCACACTCAGTGATGACGTCCCCAACTCTCAACGCGAAACAAGAGAGTGGAGGAGGAAATTGGGGGAGGGAATTGGGGATTACGGTTAGGGTTTGTAGGAAATTGGCGGAGGAAATTGGGGAAAGGAAGAAGCTGTGGTGGTGTTGGTTTAGTCGAGGCAGGAGAGAGTGAGGATGAGGGAGATGAGAGTGAGGATGAGGGAGATGAGAGTGAGGATGAGGGAGATGAGATGAGGATGAGGATGAGGAGAATGAGGGAGATGAGAGGCGCATGGTTTAATAAACCCTAACAAGAACGACTAGGCTCAAGAACGCGTTTTTTTTTTTTAAAAAGTCCCAAGGATCAGTTTTCCTGCTTCGCATGAGTGTACTCGCTCCTTGTTATAATTAACTGATCCGGTTCACTTGGCCGACCGGATTAGTTGACATTAACTGATCCGTTTTAGTGCTAACCGGATTAGTTTTCATGTGTCATTTAGCATTTTTTCCATTAGTGAGCATCGCCGCGAGAGGAGGAGCACCGTCGTTGCGTCGCCGCCTCCTACGTCTTTGATTCGAATGTGTACTTGGTGTGCCTTATATATGGAAATGTGTTCTTGATTCAAAATCTGGAAATTTCTTGGATTTAAATTTGTTCGAATCTGGAAGATTGTTTTGGCTTCTCTTGATTCGACTTTGTTCTTGGTATGTATTAGATTTGGAAATATGCAAGTTGTTGGTTGAATTTCTTGAAAGTTTCAACCTGAATTCGTTGATTGACTCAAGCTGAGTTCGTAGATCGAAGTTGACGTTTGCGATCGATTTTTCGTTCGATTTTGTGTTGTGAACTTGTGATCGATCGACATTATTATTGTAAGTTAATTGGATTGGAGGATTGTTGAAAAGATTGAAGAGAGAGAGAGGAGGGGTATGAGTTGAAAAGAATAAGATGGATAACTAGGGGGGAAGATATTTTGCACGTGTGAGGTAACTATTATATACCATAAGTTATGGTGTAACTGTTACCCACCAAGACTTTGTGTATGATAATACAATTGCACTTCAATTCTCTTCATTACCTTATTCAAACCATGGTAAACTTTTGTTGGTGATCAAAAGACAATAACAACCACAATGCGCCATTAACGAAGGTAAACCGAATCATTACCAATTAAAATCAAGACATTCTTATATATGTTGGAATCATATTTAAAAATGATGCTCATGCAATTATATTCTCAACTAACTTTTTTAAATTAGCCCGTACGTGCTCCAATGAATACCCAAGTCACAACAACGTAACATTGCAAATAAAACATCAATTTTAATTAAACAAATAAGCATTTTGACGCATACATGTAATGATATTTTTATCAAATTATTGAATATAAATTCCTCAGGTAACACCTGAAAGAGGAACCTGCCGTTTACTCCAGAAGTAACTGAAAGGAAACTTCAAAAGAGAAAGACAATTTGAAGCAGCACGTGTCCACACAATCAATGATAGAGCAATGCTTCTGAAATTATAGTACTCAGTATAAACTTTTATCTTAAAATGTTGCAACTTTTTTGAAAAAAAAAAGAAGAAGAAAATATAAAATAAAAAAGTTGGAACTTTAGTCTTTATTTATTGATTGATCTTGACCTTACTCGTGAAGAAAGATTTTTAGAAATTTGATAATTAAGCATTGGTCCCTTTAATTTTCCTTAATCACAAAATTCACATGGAACCACACGTGACTTGCCGGTTAGGTTAATGACCAAATGATTTTGATTCTCACACCATTCTTTCACTTTAGATTCCCCCTAACGGCCTAACCCAATTGATATCTGAGGTTGAGATATTTTTTTAGATTATTCACCAAATATCCTTAAGTTTTAACAAAAAACAATTTATATCTTTATATTTTTAAATTTTATTATATATTCTCGAACTTTTTACAAATATATTCGATTACAATCAATGTGAGCTAAATGTTTGTGCAAGCTTCTAATCATATAATCCTATATTAAAAATTAATAAATAATATATTTTTTTTTATATATAAATTAAGGCTTTGTTCTTCTCAACTTATTAAAATAAATTTAATTAAAAATGAATTTAATTCAATAAAAATTAGTTAATTTCAGCAAACATAAGTTCAATAAAATAAGTTAAGCAAAAATAAGTTAAATTCAACAAAATAAGTTAAGTTAAGCAACAATAAGTTAAATTTAACAAAAATAAGTTAAGTTCAACAAAAATAAGTCCAGTAAAAATAAGTTTAGCAAAAATAAGTTTAGTTCAACAAAAATCTTCTTCAAGTCAGCAAAATAAGTTCAGTAAAGATAAGTTCAGCAAAGTTTAGTGAAATAAGTTAAGTAAAAATAAATTAAGTTAATCAAAATAAGTTGAAGAGAACAGATACAACAACTAGTTTCTCATTTAGAAAGCTAGTCGTTGCCTCTTTTTGTTGCATATTTGTACATAATAAGTCGATACCCCTAATAGAATTCTACAACTTTTTACGCCTCTTTTGTGAAATCCTTTTAGCTTGGATGAGATTACACTAAAAATTAACAGCCTCACCTTATTAATATACATATATGAGATTCCTAAACAGATTCTGGGAAAAAATTTGCATGATCATGATGAGCTATGAGACAATATTACCAGGCAAACAAAACCCTAGCTGTTCTTTCCTCTCCTCCCCTCATCTTCCTCCTCGAGCCTTCTACATCCTCTCGGGCTAGGAATGGCCATGTATGGTTATACCTAACCTGTTTTCTTTCATTTTCTGCTGTTTTTATCCCCTTTTCACTATTGTGCTTATGTTTAATAAGTCAGTCTCTCTTTCTAAAAGTTTCTCTCTTCTTGTTATATATGGGAGTTTTTGTCTCCCCTCTTATTTATTGGGGTTGTCTTCTCCTCCTCTGTGAGAGTTGTGAGTATGCTTGTTGTTAGTTGATGATCCAGAGTATCATGTCAAAGGTTGATTTGTTGATAGAAACTTAATCAGGGTTGCAACAGATGTCAGTTGAGTTAAATCCAATCCTACTTCAAAACTACATCAGATCGATAGACCCACTCGTATAAGGTTGTATTAGACAGTGATGTGAAAGACGATGGTTTTCAGAACTGTTAGATGTAATCAACAATCGTGGTTTTGCCATATTAGAATTATGTTTATTTCAATTTGATATGTATTTGTTAGTTTTTGACTTTTATCGTAGAAGTTATATGACTTCAAATCAATGAATGGCTTTTTAAAAAAAAAGAAAAAAAAAGACAGCATTACTAGGCAGAAAAAAAGGGTGGCGTTGTGGGAGGGGGTGGGATTTGGGCTTAACTGGGTTAGGGGATTACCTAGTAGTACGACTCCGGCCAAGCCCCACTACACATTACCTAGCCCAAAAAAAAGTAGCTAAAAAGCAAAATACGGACATAAGATTTGCAATATTGCGTGAAAGTTACGGGACAATCTTGAGTGCAGCTTTATCTTTTTCATTCTAGTTTCTACAAACAAATTGCCATCTAGTTGCAATAATTCAGATAGGTCAAAATCAAGCTTTTCAATGGTTTATGTTAAGTTACTATTATGGTGGAGGAAGGAACTTCCTAAAATTGGTCCAACGCCCTCCAAATTATATAGTCAATCTTTATCCTAAAATATTAATGATCTCTTAATGGTGGTTGTGAATTTCGGAATCGTGATAAACCTAAAAGTTTGGTATCAACCTTTATATTTATTTGTTCTGCCCTACACCTATAAATGCTTGCAGAAAGTAGCAAAAGGATGGATTCCTATCTATGTCATATGTAAATTCACAAGTTTGCAGGAGAGAATAAAATGCCAAAAAGCATAAAAGATAAGCATCTCAAGCAAGAGAGAGAAGAACGATAAGTGAAGTAGGATGAAAGAAACAGCTGATCAAGTGAAGGCCAAGAAATTTCTCTCATTAAAGACGTGCTAAGTGGAGACTCTATAGGCGCCTATACAGTATCGAATATTATATTTATCTCAAAATGATACCACAATTCCAAAGAAAAGAAGGGATAGTTTAAATTTTATGTAATTTAACAGCACAAAAAAGCGTCGTAAATCCATCAAATACTTGGCCTCTATTTGATTATAGAAACTAATTTGCTATGGATCAACATTTTCCAGGGGAATTTACAATTTTAAATTTAGTTTTTCATTGCTTGATTGCTTGTAAGAAAAAATATCGGCGAAAAGAACCAAACAAATGAAAAGACGAAAGTCAGATGGATAGGAAAATATGACATCCCTTCATCTAAGAAGAAATGTTTTTTACTCTCTTGAGAGACCTTAATCACCACCATTTTTTAAAAACAAACACCATTTTCACCATAAACCAAACAGAGATTATCGAAAATTCACTTTTCCCACAAGTGTATTGCTATAAAATATACTTTCCCACTTTATTCTCTTGTGGATTCCCAATTGTTCATTGGAGAACTGGACCATCCAATGCCTAAAGCATAGATATATGCTGAGCTGGATAAAGTTTCAGAAAAGAAAAATACAAGACAAGTTTCTAACTTATATAACAGGAATATTATTACTTTACAAAGAAATTGAACCCAATTACACTGGCAAAGTCAACTTACAAAACCTGTGTCGAAAATTGAAAATAAAGAACTGTACTGTGCTCAACCTTATTGTTTCTCAACCAATATACATAGCAACCATGCACCTTCATAATGGCTTTCCGGACCTCCAGTCAGAGCAAAAATTAAAAAGAAAAAAGAAACCCATAAACGAGCAAATTGCATCACTATATAATTTAAAAAAGAAAAGAAAAGAAAAAGGCAGCAACATGGTGGAACAATGCTGCCTCTGATTATACAAACAAATTGCTGTAAAACTCCATGGGTGATGATGACACATGCTTTGTGATTCCAGGTTTCCTTCACTTGACCAAGCGGCAGATTGTGACCGAATAATAGCCTGCATTTCAGCAAAAGGAAGAATGATAAAAGTATTTTTGGACCGAATGTATAGTAGCTCCCATGCAGAGGGCCCTGTTCATAGACCGTTGGTAACCTAGCTATCATCCATTTTGCCTCTTAACAATGGAGTTGGCAAACGGGTCGAGACGTATTAACTTTTTTGGGTTTACAGATTAACTAATAAGATTCCATATAACCCAAACTGGCCCATTTATTAAAACAGGTAGTCAACCTTCAACCTTCAACCTTAACCTTCGAAAGCCCTCGATCTAGCCTATAGTTTCGAAGCATGATTATAGGATAGGTCAAAAAGTGCCCTCATAAGTCATAACGAATAGGGAAAGCAGGTTCAGTCGAAAGAAAAATGTCTTCTATTATCTTGTCTGATCGGATCAACGGAGAAAGAAAAGAGAACCAGAATAGCTTCAATCCGTATCAACCTCAGTAACACGTTTACTGAATGGGTCCCACTAGGTCCAGATTCATTTATCAAACACTGGCATATATAAACCAAACCTTTATTCTGGTTGCTATCTACCTAATTAATCATATAAATGAAAATCAGTACCAAATGAACCAAATGCAACAACCAAAGAACAAAACTTACGTTAAAGAAAAGAACCTAAAATGGGAGGAAAAAAAATCAAATATTACAACCCAGTGACCCACACTAACTAAAATGATAATAGTTTAACAGTTAAAGGGTTATTTTGTCAGGTGTGTTTGTGAATTCAACCCTAACTCAAACCCATTTAAGAAGCGGGACATGTCAGGTCAACCCACATACCTCAATAGGTTAAAAACATCACCCCTGATTTCGTATCGAGTCAGATCAATTTTCACCTCTAATTAAAGCTTAGCAGAACTTTTATTAACTTTTGCACTACATAGACATTATGCTAATATTCACGCCAAACTATATACTTCATTCGTTCTTTTTCTATTGCAACAATTACCACTTTGAGTAGTTTCACATCTATCACAACAATTTCACTTTTGGTATAAAAGAAATTTTGGTTGACATTATTACCCTTTCTTTATCTTACTAAAACCATAATTAATTATTCACCAATCCATCTTTTATTGTTAAAAGAGTAATTTTACTTTATTAAGTGTTCAATTCTTTCCTTACTCTAGTAAATTAGAGAGTACCTTTATACTAAATTACCCACCTTTTTCACTTCCTTAAAAACCGTGCCTAAATATATTGTTGCAATAGAAAAAGAACGGAGGTAGTATATATGTAAAACCCAAGGCAAAAACATATTATGTTGCCATATGTACTCTCCCTTCCCCCACACAATCAAATGAGACATACTTCCTCCGTTCCATAATAAGTGAAACACTTACTATTTTAGTACGTTTCAAAATAAGTGAAACATACCTTAAATGGAAAAAAGAAAGTGATAAAATGACAAGAGTACCCATCACAAACTTGTGTGGTTTACTTTTCTCTCTCCTCCTTTTGATAATGAAAAGGGTATTTTATGACTTTTTGCCTTTTGAAAGTGATGTTTATTAAATCTTGTGCCCAATCCATATATTTCACTTATTATGGAACGAAGGAAGTATTAAACAATAAAAATGTGTATGTTAAGACTCGAACCCATAACCTCTTATTTAAAATACAAATTCACTAACTAACTAATCTACAATCTCATATTGGTCCTTGTGGGGAAAAAAATTATTTAAAAACAAGATAATATTTCTCTTTTTAAAACAATTAAGTACAAATGTACATATTAATACTCGTTAATCTAATGTTAATAATAGCGTGTCCTACCTTTCAATACTCTAATATTAAAAAAAAGCTCTTTAAATTTTTGTAGCGTGTCCTACCTTTCAATACTCTAATATTAAAAAAAAGCTCTTTAAATTTTCGCAACCTCCCTAATTAACACCACTACACCATTTAATTATATCAGTTATATTTTTACACAATTAACCTGAATTTCAAAAACAAGATTGTATTAGTCTTTGTAATTAATGTACTCTCATAAAGGGGGTTATATTGATCAATAATTCATATTATAATTTACTATGTAGAAAATCAAAAAGGAACTAAAAGATTACTTCTCTCAAGTGTTTGATTTAGCACTTCAAATTCACATAGGTAGATAATCTGGGGCATCGCGAAGGTCAACAACTAGTTTAGCTCTAAACTGCAAAGTAAATATGGGAGTAGGCCAATTAGTTCCCTAGACAATACTCCCTCGGTCTCTTTTTGTTATTCCCACTTTGCTTTTGGGAATTCCCAAGAAATGTTAATTAGTGGTGGGATAACCGGAATCATGTGTTCTTTTATGAGAGAAAAGATAAAAATGAGAAGAGCAAAATCATGCATCCCAACAAGAAAAGTAAGAACACAAAGAGACAGAGTGACCATTGTTTACAAAACCTCAATAACAATGGTCATATGCACGTTTGCCAGATCTCTGGTCAGAAAATATGACCATCACAAGCATTTGGTCACAATAAGAAGTTAGCGACAAAAATCAGCAGTAGTCGCTAGAAAAGAGGTAGCTTTTGACGGATTTTGTTAAACATTTTAGGAATTTTGGGTTACTTAATTCTATCCAAAAAGTAAATATAACAGTTAATTGGGGCACGTTTAATAGTAAAGGGAGAGATGCACGTAGGGAAGGGATCCTTTGCTTTTTGAATGAGAAGAAAGGTGATGATGAGGACTCATATATTTGAAATATTCCAAAACGTGAGAGTGCAACATTTGATTGGCAACAAAGGAAGTAGATATTAATTCTTTCACGCAACATTTTCTGGAGCTTTTAACAATAGATTAAGCAATCAGTCCCTAATATCCAGTTTAGCTTACACAAATCATCTTGTCAGGAACTTACTACTTGTTCCTATCAAAAATACATAAGACCAAACCAAAACTTCTTCTTTGCGTTTACTTATAAATATGTTAAGATTAGTGTTAGTAAAAATTATGAAAATTAGATTTTTGATAAATACATGATAGACAAACTTAGCAAGATCACACATGAATATGTTTTAGTTTAAGTTAAAGGAAAATTTGAGCAAAACTACCTTATATAATGCACATTTTGCGAAAAACCACCTAATAAAAAAATGAGGCACAAAACTACGTTATAAATCTTTCTTTTGTGGCAAAAAGGTACCAGTGGTCTAATTCCGGTAGGTTCTTTGTTTTCCGACATTGACCCACACGTGTCTTGTGCTTTATTTCATTTTACCCCTTTTTGCTCCTTTTCCCTCTCTTTCTGGCGTAATTCTTCCCCTCCCCTTCTTAGATTCAGCCATTCTTTTTTATGGGACATTAAAATCGTAAAAAGATTGGTGTATTCGGTCCCAGATTTTGCCAGCGAAGATAGATATCGAGCATAAAACTATTGTATTATTATACTCAAATGAAATATCATATTTTTTGATGCAATGGATGCTTTGAAGAATGGGATGGGGAAGAGTTTTGTTAAGCAAAGAGAAATGAAACATGAGAGAGGTAAAAGGAACAAAAAAGGGGGAAATAAAAAAGTCAATATTGGAAAATAAAGTCAATCCATTGGAGTACGGCCATCGTTACATTTTTGCCAAAAAAAAGTTCTATAAGGTAGTTTTGTACCTCAATTTTATTAGATAGTTTCTCACAAAAGAGTATTTAATAAGGTAATTTCTCGCAAATTTTCCTAAGTTAAAAAATGAATCACGTATTAAGTTTGGGAAGGGAGTAATTGAATGTTGTGGGAAACTCTGAGTGAAACAAAAATCTTCAAATCTATAAGTGTTGAGTATAGCAGATCCAGCTCAGCAATCAAGCTCCAGTCCAGCACAAAATAGTTTGTTAGAGTTTGTTAGTTCAGTTTTATTTTTCTGTCTTTTATTTCTTCCCGCTTCTTTTGTTTTACTTCTAGCTTAGTTATAAATAGGAATAGCAAGTCTTCTATCATTGATTAACTCAGATGATATAGTTTGTAATAATTCTCAGAGAATTCTCTCAAAATGAAATAAAGCTAGTTCTTAGTCCTGAGCTCAGAATGAGAGCAATGAAGGAGAAAATCCTCTGTGTTTTCTAGTCTGATTCTCATTTTTACAATAAGGTACCGGATGTAACTAGGCGAGTGTAACTAGGTCAAATGTCAAGCTAGCCTGATGTAGATTTAAAGGCCACAAGGTTTAATCCTACGCAAGTTCAGAGAATGAAACCAAATGGTCAACGTGTTTGTGTACAATGATTATCATACCAGCATTAGTGTACCATGCTCTTTCACCAGAACTAAGAACTAAGTTTTATAAAAAGAAGAAAAAAAAGCTAGAAATTTCAGGCACGAACTTGGAAATCAAACCTACTGGAGACTAGTCTGGAATATGTAGGAGAGCAGCTAGCTCTGAGCACACTCAAAAGGATGCAATGTTCCTTCAGTAAAATCATGCATGCGAAACCTCTCCAACAGCTCAAGCGGCCTGTACACAAAGATATAGATAGGTTAAAACCCAAAACAATATGATCTGCTACATGGCATCTTCACGATACAAAGGGATTTCATTACAGATATTTTGGGTAAGGCATGTCATGTTGCAAAAACATCCTCACAATCAAATGGACTTCTGAAGAGAAACCTAACAAATAAAAACTCTTAAATCAGTAACTTGCGCAGAAACATCAGCAATAGGAGAGTTACATGGACGTATTTGCCAAAAAAAATAAAGAGTTACATGGATGTCTCAGTTCATCAAAGGTGATTCAACCCACACCTCACCCCCATTCCCACCCCAACCAAAAGAATGACTAACACATGAAAGTTGCTCAATTGCAGCTTGACCTGAAACATCAGAAATTTAGAGGAAAAAGTAATGTTTGATGGCCATAGAATATTCCACTCTCATCTGCTGGATAAGGCAGCAAGGCCATTTTCGCTCAGCCCCAAAACAGACTGGATGTACCAGTGAAATTTTCATTAACGAAGACTTAACAAATGCAGTCCATGCCAAGTTGTTCCAGACCTAGCACAAGAGCTATGGATCAATTCAATGCTCGACGAATTCAACCCTTATCTTTCCACTTATTTTCTTTTTCTTCAAGTAAGTTGCAAACAAAAATAAAAAGACTCAATTTTTTCTAGAATATTATAAGTAAACCAGGCAGCATCAGTTGGAGTGGCAAATTTAATCAAGCAAAAATAGCTAAATCCATATCAGAAGCTAGCCTGTCTAGACCAGGGCCAGGATTATTGGGCTTGGCCGTGATGGTTCCACGATATTGAACTTGACAGGCTATACCAATAGGCCAAGCCATATCAGCCCATTAACAATCTCTCATTACCAGTAGTAAAGCATCAGGCCTTGTTTGGTTCATACAGTCTAACTTCCCTATGCAAGCACTAATATTATAGAAGTTGGATTTCCATGGCATTCTGAGTTACAGGCAAATGACTTCAACGTATGAATCACTGAAAGCTCCTTAAAAAAAGTGAAGAGGTAATTATAAGCCCACTAACTCAATTTAGAAATTAGGAGGAAAAAGAAAACATTCATCTTCAAGGTGCAAAATTCGACCTTGTATAATAGTAGGTGATCTATGGAAGTGAACTTTCATAGTAACATAGGAAGTAACATTACATAGAAACTTCCAAGTCTCATGGGAGCTAGTCAGCCAAACAAGGTAAATTTATCTTCTTCCTTATGCTTGAAATTCCTATGGGTGATTCCACCCAACCAAACAAGGCCTTAACAAATAATGAAAGTGAACTAATATAGAGTATTTACAAGTACACTGCAAGGACATTTATGTATTTCATGGAGGTAAAGGAAAGACAGAATTGTTAGCCCATAAATTAGATATCCAGGAAACCATCTGAGATACCCAGATGAATTAACTGAAACCAGTCCTAGGAAAATAATGGAGAACTCCCTAAAACCCTTGGGTTCTCTGGACAGAAAGACTAAATAACTATAGCAGATCAGAAGTGGTTCTTTCAAAAAAGGATGAGTTATCCTACATAATTACAGCCCCAGTGGTACATGGTGATAGAAGATGATAATAGTTAGAAATTTAGTGTAATTTTACAAGAGAAGTCCTATGTCAGGAGTTCATGATAAGCCTTTGGCCAGCCTCAAACATCTATCTATTCTTCATAAAATATCATTACCACTTTGGAAGGTGATATTGGCTGGTAATAGAAATATATATGAAGAAATAGTGAAATACACATGTTTGGTTGTGTAATTTAATTTCCATGGACATTGGCATTAGACTTTCTTACAAATATATACCTCCATTTATTACCACCTATAGAACAGGTCGTTAGTGTCACAAAGCAAACAGCATCTAATTTGAGATTTATGGATCAGGACTCAGTTTGGCTGTTGTAGTTAACTCTTAGATATAAAAGAAAGCATCTATACAAATATATTAAAAGGCGTTCCTATTAAAGGAACGGTGCCACGTGGCATTCTTCTCAAGCTTCTAATACACGAGTTTATAATCTCATTTAGAAATATTAATAATGTGTAGTTACTAGGATTCGAACACATGACCTTTGAAATGAAATGTGAGAGTTTAACCACTAATCCACTACAATTTCAATGTTTAATGTTTGAAAGTAAAACATAATAAAGTCTTATAATTATATGTGATTATAAAGACATAGACAAGCTTTATGATCTCTAATACTTTTATTAAGTAATAAATTCACTTACCCTAATTCCAGTGAAATTGTTATTTTTATCCCCAATTCCTTAGAAGTTTTTTTAAAACAACCTATTATACCATAACGGTCATTTTCATATTTCGCACTAGACAGAATATTACGAAAAGCTAACAAAATCAATTATGAAATTTATAAATATTATATATTTGATAATTGTAACTGACCCGGGGCATTGCCCGGGCCAAAATACTAGTTGATACATGAAATTTAGCAAACTAAGGCGAAATATTGGTTCACTTCAGTCAAAATACTAATGATACAAAAGTGCATGCCAATCATGCTGCAAATTAACCAAAGAAAACCTTCAAAAGGCATGATCCAAATTGATGCAACCAAGTAGAGTAAGTTTAGGTCTTTATAACAAATAGGACTAGCAGCAATCACATACAACAATGGCAAGACAATAGAACTGTGATTTTGATTTTAATATTGAAGAAGAAGGAAAGTTTCAAGGCTTTCGAGAGGCCAAGATCTTTTCCAATTTCTGGATGCCTTATTCATTACTTATATTGTCTATTTATAGCCTAATAATAGTCTCCCTTTTGTCCTTGCTCACAAGATATTTGCCCCCTCATTGTCCAGCTAGCAGATTCTATGTCCTCTGCCATTCTGAAAATTTTCTGACATTCAGGTAATTTCTTCCACTCCCTCTTTCCACATTTCATTCTCCTTTCCTCCCTTTTCCTCATTCTTCCCTTTTGTGCCCCTCTTGCCACGTCTGGCATTAGTCAACAGTATTGGAGGCCTTGGATGATTTGTTGCATGACCCCGGGCCCAAACTGTAATACCCCTCATGATTGCTTTAAATGGATTTATCAGGCTACTCATTCCAACAAGATGCATCTTTCTTTTAGGGAGCTTATTTCCTTAGTTACTCCACAGTTAAACGTGCTTGGCTGGGAGTAGTCTTGAGATGGGTGACCTCCTGGAAAGTTTCTCGGGATGCGCATGATTGAGGACAAAATACGCCGTAAGAACTTGTGTTGGTTATTGAGGACCGTTGTTGGTCCTGGATGCGCATTAGTGACAATAGATTCGACTCCGTATGGGTCGGGTGTTACACAAACACACACTTGTCCTCAAGGTGGAAGTTAGAGAACCTAAGTTGGATTGAATGGAACTCTTCCCAAGTAGCTACAAAGGAAGAAGCATGCTGCCACTTGATTAATACTTCAGCACTAGGAGCTTTCTAGGGGCCTACTGTGCGCACATCTTACACTTCTGGTTCAGCAAGGAGATACGGGGGTAGGGATTGTAGCACTAACGGCAGCATCTCCAACTACCCTTTTTGGTTGGGAGATGTGAAACACAAGATGCAATTTGCTCTAAGTAGGGAGGTTCAGCTTTTAAGCTACCTCACCAATGCGCTGAGACACTCTGAACGGCCCATAGAAGCGTGCAACAAGCTTCTCAAAGGGTCTCTTCGCCAAGGATTGTTGGCGATATGGCTGGAGTTTGAGGAACACCTTGTCTCCTATCTCAAATGCTTCTTCTCGCCGATGGTGGTTGTAAATTAAAGCGCAAATCATCCAACACAGCTTCACGTTCAAGGAGTATGGTTTCCAAACAATCCACAATTGTGTACCCTTCCCAAGTCGAAGGAGATGTGGAGGGTTCCGTCCATAAAGGGCCTTAAAGGGAGTCATCTTGGAGGAAAGATGAGGAGATGAGTTATACCAAAACTCTGGCCAATGCAACCATTTACACCAGTTTCTTTGTTGCCCTGCCACAAAGAGGAGATACGTTTCAAGAAACTTGTTTACCACTTCGGATTGCCCATTCGTTTATGGGTGGTAAGCAGTGCTACGCTGCGACTTGGTGCCTTGTAAACGAAACAATTCACGCCATAACACGCTCATAAAAATTCAGTCTCTATCCGATACAATTGACGAAGGAAACCCATGTAAATGCACAATCTCTTGGCTAAAGGTGGCTGCCACAGATTAAGCTGTAAAAGGGTGTTTCAAGGGAATAAAATGTGCATATTTTGTCAGCCTATCCAACACTACTAACACTGCATCCTTGCCTTTGGACTGTGGAAGACCTTCGATGAAATCTATCTAGATTTCGTCCCAAACCAAGGTGGGGATAGGTAAGGGTTGTCGCAATCTAGATGGGTTCAGATGAGAGGCTTTGAATTGCTGACAAACACCACACTTCAACACATATGAGACTACATATCCTCTCAAACCCAACCAATACCAATCCATGTCCATTCCCAAGTATGTCTTTAAATCTCAGAAATGCCCTCCAATTGGGAATCGTAGTACTCCTTAAGTAAGGAAGGAATGAAAGAAGAAGTCTTGGGAATGACATACTTCCCCTTGTACAGTAGTTTACCATCCACCAGTGAATACCCCACATGTGCCTTGGCTTCTTCTTGCAAGTCTGAAATTATTTGCTGTAGAGTTGCATCATGGCTGATTACTTGCTGCAAAACGGACCAATCCTGAGTACAAATAGCAGCCCCAATCTCAATATCTCTATTGAGTTTTCCTTCACAAAGCATCTGCTACCTGATTAGAAGCTTTGGGTTTGTATTGTATCTCGAAGTCGAACCCAATTAACTTGCTCCCCCACCTTTAGTATTCCGAGCCCACTTCTCTCTGTTGCATTATAAAACGTAAGTTTTTTTCGGAACCGTTCGTATTTTGAAATGCCGCCAAGTAATGCTTCTGTTTTTGTACCGCCAAGCATATTGCCATCAGTTCTTTTCATACACATATTTAGACCGAGCCCTTACCCCAATATTATGCTGAAAAATGCTATGGATCTGCCCTCTTGCATCAAAACAGCCCAAACCCCGTACCCCGATGCATCCGTCTCCAATATGAATGTCAACTGATAATTGAGCATTGCGAGTACAGGGCTTGTATCATGGCAATTTTGAGTCATTCAAAAGCCTCCGTAGCTTCACTTGACCACCCAAAATTGTCCCTTTTGAGCTGGACAGTGAGAGGGTGAGCAATTTGGCATTTTAAGCAATGAATTTTTTGTAGAAGCCCGTTAAGCCCAATAATCCCCGTAACTCTCGAAGGTTTGTGGGCGGGGCCCAATCCACCGTAGCCTTAATTTTCTCAAACTCTGCTACCACACCGTGAGCTGAGATCTTGCAGCCTAAGTAAGCCACCTCTGGTAACCCAAGTTCACATTTCTTGAAATCCACGTAGAGCTGATGATCCTCCAGAGTTTGCAGCACCATAGCTAAGTGTGTCTCGTGCTCCTTGCTGCCACTATAAACAAGAATGTCGTCGAAGAATAAAAGAACAAACTTGCGTAAAGAAGGACGAAAAATCTCGTTCATGAGAGATTGAAAGGTAGATGGTGGTGGTTAACCTGAAAGGCATTACGAGGAATTCGTAATTCCCCTCATGAGTACGTAAGCCGGTTTTCTGCACATCTTCTGTTTGAGCAGAATTTGGTGATACCCAGACTTGAGAGTTGAGAGCCAACTTGGTGAACCCTTCGGAACCATGTAATTCATCTAAAACCTCATCGACCACGGGAATTGGGTACTTCTCCGGAACCATTTCTTTGTTTAGGGCACAATAATCCACGCAAAAGCGCCATGAACCATCTTTCTTGAGAACCAAGAGTATCGGGCTTGAGAATAGTTGGTCGAAGGCCGGATTATGCTTGCCTCCAACATCTCTTTGATCAATCTCTTGATCTAATCTTTCTGGTATTGAGGGTAGCGGTAAGGTCAGACCCCCCACCGGATCACTTCCTTGCTTCAAGGTGATGTTGTGCTCGTGCCCTCTCCGTGGTGGCAGACCTGGGGCAATCTCAAACACCTTCTTAAAGAACCCTAGACCTGCTGTAAGAAAGAGGGGACAGCCTTCATAGGTGCTTCTTCCCCTGTTATAGTATGTTGTTCACTTTCCAGTTGGCATAGCTCCAAGAAAATACCCCCACCTTATTTCTGGAGAGTGCGGATCATGGCCTTAATTGAAATTCTGGACCTGGTCAAGGATGGATCACCCCTCAAACAAATGGTTTAATTGTTCAACTCGAACTTCATGGTCTGAAGTTTCCAATTGGTTATCACAGTACCAAGTTTTTAAAGCCATTGCACCCCGAAAATTAAATCTGAAGTTCCCAGTTGTAAAGGCAAGATATCCCCCCAAATTTCCACTCCTTCTAAGTGTAATCTCACGCCCCGGCATTCTCCCAACCCTTGCACTGAGTCTCCGTTTCCTAATGACACTCCCAAGCCTCTGGATGCTGAGACCAACAACCCCAATTTCTCCACCTTTACTTCCTCCTTGAGTCCATGTGAGAACTGGCCCATTAGAATCCTCTCTGGAACCCGTCCAAGTGTACTGCCATTTTAATAACCTGCTACTGATAATTGATAACTAAGTCTACTTGTTTGACAGCAAGCCGTTGCACATACAAGGAATCGGAGTTAGCCGGGTAGAATTGCTTCAAGACCAAATCCCAAAGATCCGACCAAGCCCGGACGACGCCCTGGCGGTGTTCCCAGTGATACCACGACAACGCCTCCCCTTCAAACCCAACCACCGCAGCTTCCGTCTTCTCTTCCTCGCTAAGGTAGTAGAAGCGGATGTATCTTTCTGTCCTAATAATCCACCCATCCGGATCTTGCCCATCAAAAAGGGGCATGTCAAGTTTCCTATAACTCCAGTTTATGGCGCCATTACCACCTCTAGAGCCTCCTGCCTTGCCGCCCCACCCATACCCGCCACCATTACCTCCTAAACCAAAACCATCGCCGTTTCCACCCCACCCGTTTCCATCACCTCCTCCTGGGCCTCCACCAGAACCACCCCCTCCCCCAGGATCCACCTTAAACACGCTCCCGCTTCCCGGATTTCCTGCAAATGTCAACTCATCCTCTCTCCTTCGTTCTTCATGAACAAAGTTGCCAAATCCCTCATTTAGCAATCCTTCTCCATGGGATCCAGCTTCCTCTTTATTCAGGACCAAAGAAGATTGAGAGAGTCGAAAATGGATTAGAGAAGATCTAACCTCTTCTTGGAATTTGGACTGATCCGATCGGATCTTAACTATCGTAACTTCTTGATTTTCACGCGATCGATCGATCCGTCGAGTTGTGAGGTCCATGCTAGCAATGATTTGGTTTGTGATGGTGACTTGCATCTCTGCTGCCGCCTTGCTGACCGCCGCTGCACTCTCTCAGTCATGGTGTTCTTGAGGGATTACTTCCTCAGTTCCTCTTCAAGCTTGTCCATTCTCTGAGCATTCTCACAGAGGTTGCGGGGGCCATAGGACAACTTGCTCTGATACCAAGTTGTAACAAATAGGACTAGCAGCAAGCACACACAACAATGGCAGACAACAGTACTGTGGTATAGATTCAATATTGAAGAACAAGGATAGTTTCAAGGCTTTCGAGAGGCCAAGATCTCTCCCAACTAAGCAAGCTAATACAATTTTTTAGATGCCTTATTCATTACTTCTATTCTCTATATATAGCCTAATCATACGCTCCCTTTCGTCCTTGCTCACAAGATATTTGCCACCTCATTGTCCAGCTAGAAGATTCTTTGTCCTCTGCCATTCTGATATGCTTCTGACATTCAGGTAACTTCTTCCACTTCCTTGTCACGTCTAGCGTAACTCAAAAATCGGGTCGGAAGCCTTGGATGAGTTCTCGCAGTCTTGAAATAGACAAAAGTAAAGGACAATTACATGGCTAGCTCAGTCACGTAATTATGCAAACAAAAGAAATATATTTTGGCCTTGAATTGGACAGAATATTATAGAATAATGACATAGGGTGTTCAATCATGTGTTAAGCTAATCAATCTGTTAGCTAAAACAGGAGTTGCAATGTGAAACTCTAAGAATGCTTCTACTGAGTAGTGTCACATATCTAAGAATGTAAAATCTTACAGAATTGATTCACGCATCTCACACAGTCTATGTTGATTTCCCTCCATCACTTCCAATACATTAGCTGTATCAGGACCTGCTGACCCACCAGCTACCATTGAAGGGACTGAAGCACTCGGAGTCCAAATCTGGAACCATCAAATAAAGATAAAGAATCGTTTACTCAAATGCAGCTACACATCGGCATAGGAAGTAGAGAGGAGCGGATACAGAAATGGATGTATAAAATAGTCTATTCCAGCACATTCACCTTAACTGTGCTATCTATTCCGCTTGTTGCCACAACAGAATCGAAAGGATGACACTGGACACAATTTACCACTGAAAAGAAAAGAAGTATAATTTGTACATAATAAAGTATTTGGTTCATACACTTAATGAGAACAAAATATATCCACAAAAAAAGCATAACATGGAAAGCTTTACCAGCTTCATCTCCAAGAAGCATTTTAACCAATCTGCCAGTTTTCTTTTCCCAAATAAACCATCTGCCACCATCACTTCCACTTGCAATATAATCACCTAAAATTTATGATGCAAGAAGTTACCACATAGGCATGTGTAGGAAAAAATCAATGATTTACGTAGGTCAAAGAAAGACTGCAAGGGGCCTTTAAGTATATAATGGTTTATGCAAAGGTGTATGACTCGCCGAAAGACATAAGGTTTGGACTTTGGACCACAACGCTCCATATAGTTTCAAAAAGGGGAAAATAAGGCAGAAGGGGATCAACTAGTACTTGAAGATGACGTAAAATAAATAGAAATTCAAACAACATAGCATGACCAAAACCTTGAACCAAAAGTCAAGACCAGAACATAGCATAACCAAAACCTTGAACCAAAAGTCAAGACCAGAACATAGCATAACCAAAACCTTGAACCAAAAGTCAAGACCATTTGATGGGAAAATGGGCCTGTTCTCTTCACCTTATTTTTTCTTAAATTTTCTGAACTGTTCTTATTTTTTCTGAATTAATCTCAACTTTCCAGAACTTCCCTTATTTTTTGTGAACTTTTCTTACTTTTTCTTAAACTAATCTGAACTTTGCTGAACTTTGCCTATTTTTCTGAACTTTCTTCCTTAACTTTTCTTAAGTTTTCTGAACTTTTATTACTTTCTCTGAAAATAAGCAAAATGAGGTGAATAGAACAGGCCCTTACACAATTTGACATTTGGGTGACTTATCAAAAACCACGCACAATAAACTTCAATAGAAATATTGAATGAAACTCATAACTACGGAATTCTAAATTTGAATCAGATCAATAAAGGACTACAACATACCGTTCTGCCCCAAGAAACTAGCCTGTTTTATGTCAGTTCCTACATTACAGTGACCAACGTATCTCTGTTTCATATCGATGACTGCTTCTGGCTGAAATGCAAGAAAGCAGTTAAAGTAAGAGAAAAAGGAGAAATAACCAGATCTGGAAATGGGAATTCAGGCTCATACAGTAAAAGAAGCTATGAATTTAGCTTCCCACTTATGGGTATTTATCAAGATTAATTAGAAAATTAACAAATCGATACTGTGAGAATATGATTAGTACAAGTAATACAGAGGCCAATCAAGTAACAGGTTATATAGCATCAATAGGCCAGAGATACATGATCTCAAGACATACGGCTAAATGAGGATAGCTCGTTTGGTCAATTTGTACTTTTCCATCAATTAAAGTTTTCCTAGGGTGAAGACACCGTATCACAATTGTCACACACACATATATGTTCATGCAGAAGCTAAATGCTGGCTTTATTTATAAAAAAACCTGATAAATTGTTTTGTCATTTTGACAGGAAGAAGAAGGAGATCCACATGTGCTATTTGAACCACCAGCTTCTTTAGCTGAATCAGCTCTTCTATGAATTCTCAAATTTAAACTTCCATGAAGGACATTTGATTCAGCATCACGGCCCTCATCACCTGACATGGACGTTTCGAAATCCAATTCTAGTTCTTCATCATAATCAGAGTCTTCTCTTTCTGATCTAGGACCATCTTGTGAAGCATCACTGTTAGCCTCTGAACGATAAAGTATGTCACTTAGTGATATCACTCTACCAGCACGTGGTTCAGACTTAGATCCTATATCATTCAACTTCTTGTTCTTCTCAGCTTCAGCTATACATGTTTCCAGAATGAAATTACATCAGATAAAATGCACCAGCTTTAGAGCACGGACCAGGCAAAATTTTAAGTCATCAAGTCAATCCTCCCCTTCCACTACCCATAAACCACAAAAAAAGAAAATATAAATAATATACTTTAATATAACGACGTCAGAGATGCGGGATTCAGCAAACGTTACATTAGGTTACAGAAAATCCATATTAGAGGAAAAACCATGACTCGAAGGGTACTCAATTAGCTTTTAAGATTGGCATCTACTCCCACCACAACTATCCAGAGCTAGGCAGCTAGCTATGATACCTTATAAGCTACCAACCATAGGCCAGCTAGTGAAGAACAGCTGAACAAGTTATTTATTTCAACATTGAAATCAATAAAGGTTTGGGGGTCAGGGATAACTGACTATCAAGAAAACTAAATCTTTCTAATAAAACAGCCAAACGATTCAAACCATCAATAACCAGTAGAGTTATGGAGGATACAAACAGGTGTGAAAAACTCAGTACAGCACTTGCCATAATGTACAGTTCAGGGATAGCTCACTCACTAAATATTATTTGAACTTCTACTCAGGTATGAACTGAAAAGTTACCCAAATAGATTCTATATTTGGCTCCCTAAATCATCTTAGTCCTTCCATTCTTCTTTACAGTAGGTACCTCCCAAAATGTTGTTCATTAAACTTCAGACCTTTCTCACCACTGTCACTTGGCATGTAAAACTTCCAGATTCCAAATATCAAATCATTGTGCAGTAAGGGGGAAGAAAAATAGGCAATTACACCAAGAACGATAAGACACAGAAAAGTTGCACGAAATTATAAAAGCAATTGTTGAATATTGCAGCACTTTTAATATATCACTATATATCAATGACATATATAGAGGGAAAGAACTGGCCTGCAGTATCACTTAATACTCCTCAGTCTTCTTTTAGTTGTTGACACTTGTCAAAACCAGAAAACATTGGCAGTATTTGTTTGCTAATATATACCATGTATGTAAATATTGACACATGGATCTCGTTAGATGTCATTTGACATCATTTACGGAATACTGTATAACAATTGCAAATGTATACAAATACTTCTACCACAATAAAAAAATTGGGAGCACTCTCGTTGCCTTCAGTTAATAAATAATGTAATGTGAAGGCTTTCCCTAATTCATGCTATACATAGGACAATAGAGAAATGAGCTACCAGGTTCTAGAAAATAAACACTAAACAACTCGAGGAAAAATTAAATAGATATAAACATAAGTTTTAAATAAGACCTGCTGACAACTGCTTCCTTATAATTTCCACCCTTCCTGCCACTTCAGCATTCGAGGGATCCAGACACTGAGCTGCAAGAGCAAAATCTAGAGCTCCTTTGTGCTTGCCCAACTGCATCAAGATGAAAGAAATAATTAGAAGGTATGAAAACACTTTAGGAAATAGGAACATGACATACCTCTCAAACCAAAATAGACTTATCTAAAGTTGAAACAAGGACCAGAAAGTAGAAGGTTGTAATCTGAAGACTAAAGTATGACATTCTTTATGATCAGTTTATAACAGTGCTAAGAGCTATTGATATGAAGTGGCTAGACCCAGAAAGACCATGCTTACTGGATAGGAAATGTAAAACAATGAAGCAAACTGAGACAAGACTCAGGAGTCCCAAGGTCTCCACACTATTTTGGGTAGTTACCCATGATTTGGCACGGCATTTTTCCATGTAAATCCTGATATTAACCTTTGTAACTCTGTAGAATAATAGACAAAAGTCCTTCTGTAAGGTGATAATGAGCAGAAAGCCGCAAACGACTCTACTACTATAAAACGCTTCATCAAATTATTCCCTCTTCCAAGGTCCAAAATAGTTTGTCTTAGCATCCCTTTACCCAGTATAACTTAAACAACCATATGCAGATGTATGCCACAAGGTTGTCCAACGGACTACTACTGGCTTTTACGGTGGGATATTCAAATTAAAAAACACATATTCCTCAGATAGAAAGAGAAAAATAGAAGAATATTTCTAGGTATGAGCCTCTTCCCGGGGAAGTCATTGACCAGCAAAATTAACTAATCATCCAGAATATTACAATTTTCCAAATAATACAGCCAGTTAACTATTTTGACCAACGGTAACCAAAATGGCAAGTCTGTAATTCATTTAGTATTACTACAAATTAAAAGGATAAAAGTTAGATTTGGCTTACAAGTTACAACTGACAAAATAATCTCTAGCAGAAAATTGTCTTAACTGTTGTTAAAAAGTAGGCTGTCAATTGTCACCAATAAAGGGGTCTTAAAAAAATCTCTTTCAGCCTATGTTACTCGGATTCTTCATTCAACCTCAAATACCCGCTCGCTTCGGATTTCTCGATACCCGACATGGGTTTGGACACTTCCACGCTTCATTTTGGGTCAAAATCATGGAAAAAATTTCATAAGCAGTCGAGTTAGGTACTTGAACTCCTACCCATGTCCAACATGAGAATATGAGATTGCATAAGATAGCCCTCAGCATTACTACACTCTAACACCATTCAGCCATCATCTAGTAATATAAAGGGCTAAATAAACTTTACACATGTCGCCAACTATTATAGACTACCAAATGACCAGGAGACAAAGTATTTACATACAGATGAACTGATGCTCTTACAAGAAATTCAGAGGTAGCTAGCACAAAGAATGGATTCCCACCTGAGATAAGGCTTCAGACATGCAGAAGTGTGATTTAAATGAAGAAGAATTAATTTTTCGAGCTTGATTCAAATCCCTTACAGCCATGTGAGCGTCATTTTTCCACTTCCGCTGGGAAATGAGAACTCATCAGCAATAAGCATAGCCCATATAAGCAACAGAAATTTCGCCAACATCAACCAAAATTCGCTGCTAAACCTTTAGGAGCAAGGCAGCACGTGTACAGAGACAATCATGCTTAAGCAGGGGATCAATTCTATGACCTCCATCCAGAACTTCATTGCATGCTTCAATACCATAGTAATACTGTGTCCCCACTTCCAAGCATTTTTCTGCCATTTCCACCAGCTTTGTGCACTTGCCATTCTGTGAATTTATAAATTGATCACACTATACTTCTTGAGAGGATGCAAACGATAGAAAGTCAGATGTTGAAACACATACCTGCACACCTGCATTGCTTTTGGCTGAGAAATTTTCAGAAGCAACAGCTCCAAATGATGAAAGTTCCACTGCATTAGGAAAAGGAGAAAAGCTCCAGCGATTTTCAACATCTCCACATGTGTACTGCACAGAATTCCCACCACCTGCAACCACCCCGGTCCAAGCTCAGAACAATGCAACCACCCCGGTCCAAGAGAGAGAAGAAGAAGAAAAGAGCTCCTGTACTTTCTAAAAATGGAAAACACGTTTCTAAGGTATGCTAAACAAAGGTGGTCCAATCTTTTCTAGTAAGAATAGTTTCATGCCAACCCCCCCAAGGCCCCAGCCCACCACATGGCCACACCTACCAGCTACCAACACACAACAAGAAGAAGAAGAAGGCCATAACCGATCTTATCATCATCCGTATTGGCACCTCCACGAACCTGAGTCTAGATTAGAATAGCATCTGGTTGCGAATACAATTGCAAAAATTTAGATAGACAGCATGCATTAGTATAATGTCATACACTCTCACAAAGACTAAAATATATAGCTCATGGTAATTATTAAACCCAAACTCCTTTTCATTAGACCCTTAATATTATGAATAGTCATTCTAGCACATTGACGACTAAAATACCAGATATACATGATTCACAAATTTATTCAGGATTACCCAAACTTCCTGTTTAACCTCCTAGATATGTTTAATAACAAAAGGACTAAAGATTGTAACCATGAAGAGAACCTTGGGAACAAGTGGGGGAAAAGTTAAAGTATATGGGCTAGCTAGGACCTTCTCACTGCTGACAAACAAATAAAAAAAGAAAATTGAACTGCTTGATTCCACTTCTCACAAACAACAAAAAAGTCCCAACGATTGTCTTAAAACCAGAGGACATTGACAATAATGATTGGCGGTAGGTCCAGTTATAGGTCAGATAATTCCAGATACTCTGATGATACTGCTCCAACTGGATAAACATAGAAGTTAGAATGAAAGAATGAAAGTGAATGCAAAGGCAAACCTTTGTTTAAGTCCATAAGGTAGACATGCTCTCCACTATAGCTCGTCAGAATTTCTTCGCCATTAGGACTAAAAGTTACATGAGTTAGATGCAAGCTCGACCGTGCCTGAAAAAGATTTCATAAAAAGCAAGCTTTGTTCAGACAAAAGGCTAAAACAAATGGGCAAGCACAAGTAGGAAATTAATACTATCAACCACAGTAGACACATATAGAACTTCAACATTATCCCGCTTTGAAAATTTTGACGCCTTTTAGAAAATTGTAACTTGCCATATGTAGATCAAAGTTTCCTAAAAAGTGAAAAGATATTCATAATTTGTATAGATAGAAACCAAAGCTCTAAAAGTCGACATAAAATATTTTAAAATGAAAAGAAATGCTACCAAGGGACAATCTCAACTGTGAACAAACCAAAGAGAAAGCTATATGTCTATATGGCCTAAGGAAATACAACTTTGGGCAAAAGAGACTAGGAGAGAGGTCAGTTCTGCTACAGAGATTACAAAATAACCTAATCACACAGAGCAAGGCCTACCGCCTACTTATACAATTATGCAAAAGCATAATGTCCCAACTCTTTAAGTGGGACCAGATATCAATGGAGATATAATACTACTACTGCTAATAATTTTCGCCCAAAATTCCAAATTGCTAATACAATGTATACGGAAAGGAATCTCTATCAATTTCAAACTTTATCTTTACTTACTAAACTGAATTTCACTGATTTAGTGTTGTGATCGGTATAGGAAGTTACTATTTTGTACTGCTTAAAACTGATTATTACAAAATAAAATTAATTTCCACTAAGTAAAGCTTATTATACTAATTGGAACTTAATCTTAATGATTACAATGGATTTTCACTGTATACTACTTAAAAAAGATGAAGAGAACAGGGTTTTAAAGCATGTAAGAGTCTTAAGCATAGAAGGCCAAAATATGACAGTTCTCCAAGCTTCACAAGTTCTTGTCCCATGCCCACTAAGAACATTTACACCCTTGTCTGCATAAATTTTATGTTGCATTTACAGCTCCTATTCACACTGTTACTACCTCCATATCTTGTTCATGGTTAATTTTTTTTGTGGTCAAAGTTAGAAACGTTTGACCATAAGTTCTCGCTTATATAAATACCAACACGTTATCTTGTGGGATCTTGTTTGAATTGTTTCAATGTGTATTCTCAATACCAACTTTTTGTAATATTTAATTATTTATTAATACATAATTAAAGATGTTTCATGGTCAAAGGAGTGCACAAGAGACTGTGAATAAGAAAGTGTAACCATTATAGAGAAATGAAAGTAGTACTATATACTTCCGGAACAAAATCACGATTAAAAGACAATTCTAAGCACAGGGATTACTCTAGCTGCATACTAACCCGCTCAGAGAGATGCATTGGGCAAAAATAGTTAACACAAGGAGGAGGTGAATTTTTTCTGCGACAGGAAGACATTGGAGGCAGCATCCTTCTATCATACAAGCGAGCGAATGCATCACTGTAGCAGCCAGAAGAACATACACGCAGATTAAAGCAAATCTCGTCAAAAGTAAATAGTTATAGTGAACTAGAGAAACAAGAACTTTATGTTAAAAGAAGTGGAAAGCTGAAAATCACCTCCCGCCAACAAGAAGCAGATGGGGCCTTGTCACACTGATATCACAAGACTTCAGTTGAAGAAGCTGTTTAGGAGGTTCCATCAAGGACCTTTTTGCAGCACCGCGTAAGTCAAGCTGGCATTATATCCTTGTTGTTAGTCTATGACAATTGAGCAAAGCAAATTTCCCCAGTCGCCAAAAAAAAGAAAATTAGACAGAGATAATCCACAAACGAATAATCTTGCAGATACAATTCTTTTTCCCTACAATAAGTACGCATCAAAAACTTCTTAAGTAGAATTGTAGAAGTTGTAATTACCTGCCACATTATTAGATCCAGGTCATGGTACAAGGGGTGGAACATGTACATAACCTAACTGCTAGAAAAAGTCTCCTCAGATTGCTATTTCCATTTTCCCAGGGAAATGTCTAGCATTTATTCTTTTGAGGCCAACATCAAACTTCAAAAAATATTGACATATGTGAAGCTAATATGGTTAAATTTATCTCCAAGGACACATCTACAGAAGTTATTAACTTTCCTAAAATATGGAGCAAAAAAAAAAAACATTGTTCAAACTTTGGTTACCAAGACTACAAAGTGTCCGAATGGACAATCTTTGCTTGGAGGGAGAATTATTTTAGGTAATGAAATGTACATTTATAGCCACTTATAATAGGAAAAATACTTAACTCATAAACAAAATAGCTGGCTCACAGTCAAGCATTTACAAAACCAGAACTGAAAGTACCAATCACACCAAAATATTTAACAGGTCCAAGGAAGATAAATTAAAGCATAAGAAAAGAAGGAAGAGAGATGAAGAAGAAAAAACAACAGTAAGCCAAGGAAATTCCAGACAACACGGGGCCTGGGAAGAGTAATATGCAAGCAGAGGTTGGGTACAGAAGAAAGGTAAAGGGAGAGAAAGACAGAATAATATTAAACAAAACAAGGAGAGATGTTTAGATTCATAAAAGTATCGTGGCTACCAATGAAAACAAATAATCACCAAAACTTATGCGTAAACAACAGAGATACAGGAAAGCAAAGGCTGATCTACCAGAAGAATAGCAAGCACCAAAATATAGGTTTATGACTTTGCGTATGCTATGGAAAACACCTCTAAAAGCATTAGCTACAATATGACAATCTTAATCTTAATCCTGATGCTGAAGAAACAATTAGAGTTTAAATCATTTCATATGTACAAATTTTATTACGTCACATTACAATCTATGGCAAGGCAATCTAATGAAACAGTGGACTCACTAGTACACTGCGACATTCTTGATTAGACGATCCAGGGCGAGGACAAGAACTGCTTTCACGAAGATCATGCTGTCTCAAAGTTCCATCCTCACTAGCACTCCAGATCACATTTGGGTTTCCAACTTCAACCTACAAAGTAACAAGGTGCATAATAGGTAAAGCAAAAGGATGATAAGATCATCAAATTAGGCGAGAGGCTCAAAACAATTTTATAAGCCCTTGCTCTCAGATATTAAGCAGATTAAAGTTGCACAGGAATCTCACCGCTAATTTTTTAACTCTTTTATTATGACACTGAAAATGAGCACACGGAAGGACTGCAGTCTCTTCAACCCTTCCTTCACTTAAGCAAGAGGTATTGAACATACGAACCTAAAATCATAGGAGCTTGTAACCAACAATACTTGCCATGCCAGCAGAGCTCATGCAAAATTTAACACAATTTATTACCTCTGCATCACCGGCCCCAGATGCCACAATCTCATCAGAAGTCTCAGGTATAAATTTCGTACAGAATATGTTGGAAGAATGACCCGTATCAATGCAATTTAAAAGCTTACGATCAGAGTACCTCCAAATATTGATCTGAGCAAAATCAAGAGCAACAGCTGATGAATCAAGAATAATCATTCTTAAAAAAGTGATGCTTCACAGTCATAAAAGATGAAAACAACCATAAGCTTAACCTCCCCATCACCTAACCAATCTAAAAAGGGGTAACTGATCTCCTAAATCTTTACTGTTTGGCACACTTTTATGCCATTTATCTGTCCCTCACCTCTTATTGAGGACCCATGTATACATTTCTTTTGCAAAAGTTTCTTATATTATTTTATTCCCATCACAGCGAGATCTTCTTAATCCTAATAAGTTCTTGCCAAACAGACTTCATTTAAGGCAAAAACTCCTTTCTTAGCATTCAAGTTTCATTTCCTGTCCTTTAACTTCAGTAAAACTTCTCAGAACATATGGCCAACTTTAATAAAATTTTAAAAAATTACCCGAGTGTCATCTGATCCGGATATCAGGAGCGAACCTATAGAGTTCCATGCAATAGTATTTACACAACCTATATGTCCCTGCGAGTAAGATAGAATCAAAGTACATAAAAGAAACTGTGGCAGGGAGGGGAGTAAAATCAAGCGGCTAATCAGAAAACTGAACCGGTACATAAAATTTAATATGGTGCCATAATTATCAATTCATCCTATCTTCACATGTTTCTGACATCTGCATATATAGATTCTCATGTCAGAAGACTCCTGATAATCAATCCCTCTGTCCCACCATGTTTTTCACAGTTCACACTTCCCTTTAAATGGATTTCCCAATTTTATTTCACCTTTTTCTTTCAAGTTAAACACAAATTTCCACTCTCTATCTTCACATCAACCCTCATTCTCTCTCTATCACTCAACTTTCTCCAACTTTTTCTTCTCTCTAACCATTTCCAATTATATAATTATAATTTCATTACCATTCTCTGCAGCTTTTTAATATAATAACACCTATCACATCCTATACCCGACCTACATTCTACCCTTATAATTGTGGCACACCACATTGTCAAAAACATCGCAGGATGAAGGGAGTATTTGACAGCTTTACGGCCCTCAATATCATCTCTCAAGTCTACGAATCTTCGCATTGAAAATCACATATAGAGAAATTCCAAAAGCCACAGGAGGATCAAACACTACATAGAAATTTATTATGTCCTAATAAGTGAGGTATCTCACATTGGAGAAGAGGAGGAGAAATGGAACCTCATAATCCTAGTAAAATACTCCAGATTTAACAAATTAATTCGTATTGGAACTTTCCATTGGCTTTGTTCACGTCTCACTCTCCTCCTCACGGGTGTGGTTAGAGCCTATTTTCAGTAATCAATTAAAACATGGCATTAGCGCTCAAGTCAGCTTGTCCATAATAGTGGCCCTTCAATCATACAGCTAGATAACATTAGCCCTTCTCAAATGCCAAGCCCCAATGAGATCCTACAATGTATCTATCAGTTATCCTATATTGGAGAAAAGAAGATAAATCACAATCTCAAGAGCTAAGTGTGTTACTTTTACTTTAACCATTTTTTTAAGGGTTTGTATATTGTCTTTGTCCCACTCTCTCGCCTCGCTCTTCATGGGTGGGGTCCGGGCCTATTTTCATTTTCCTACTTCTTTAGCATGGTAATATAGTATTAGAACTCAGTTGTCATAATTAAGATTATGGCCCTTCAACCACTAGATGATGAATTAGCCTTCATCAAATGCACAAGCCCTGATGAGAGTTGCTATTTATTGTTCCAAATTAGCTTTAGTCTGTACTTAACTCAAAAGAAGAGGGGGGCTAGGGAGTATTAAATCCAATTATGTGGACACATATAAATGGTCTCGTATTGTAGTCAAAACAAGAACGAACAGGAAGTATAAACCTAGTGAGTAACTCTTACCATTGTCAATATGCTTTGGGATGGAATTTCATTTGGAATAGGAATAAGATGTGCTCCAGAACGAACTAGGACCTTTAAAGACTAAATCAGCCACACTTGACACAAGTACACAACATACATATCAATTTTGTTTGTACTCACATAGAGATGCTAAAACAATAAGCAGCGTGACTGGGAAACTGACAAATGGTCTATCTTCAAATTAGGTTGCAGAAAACCTATAATTTGATAGCATTAATACTCTTAGTCTCTTATTTGGAAAAAACATGTAGCACAGAATCCAGGGCAAATTAGATACAAGCATTCCTAGTGGCCACATGTCCAGCAAATAACTTGGCAATGGTATGGGTTGTAATATTATAAATTAAAGTGTCAATAAATCTGGACAACTAGCATTCTAAATGTGTTTTAACATCCACGACATCAACAAGAAGAGAAGTAAAATAAGTATAATTGTACAAGTAGCGTTTTTACATTGTTTTTGCATCAATAGCAGTATTCAGACACTATCAAACTGAAGCATCATGATAAACTACATTAAATTACATGGAAAACAGAGTGAGATTTTGCTTAGCAGATCAAACCTCCAATTCTCTTTCCAGTGCCAGCCTCCGTACCATAGACGAGTGCATCTGTAAAGTATGCTTGACATCCTATGATACAACACAGACAAATGAGTACTACTTTAGGCAGTATAACAACATCAGAATACGTTTCAGTACATCAAGATGCTGAACCATAACAATAAAGCAAAACCATTAATAAGCGCATTTGGACCAACAAATTGCTACAATTTCACAAACAGCCTTAGAACTACACCTCGTTTGACAAATCAAATAATAATAACAGTCTCATGCACTAGGATTATCCGTCTCCTATCGAGGCAGCAATATAAAGCATCAACTTCTAACCAAAATTTCACTTTCTAATCTAATGGAATTCAATCACTATCCATCAAAATACATCGACTATTAGCCGGTCTTGCATTTGCATGCAAGTACATGACTTCATCATTAACATATTTCCACTAAAATTAAATTTTCGTGTAACATTCCAACAATCACAATCTCCTACTTTCAGGTGAAAACTCAGCACAAGTTAACGCATTTCCTGTTCTAAACATTACAAACAATTAAAATTTAAAGGCGAAGCATTTACATAACATAATCCGAAATTCCAATTGAACTAGTCCATAAGAGAACCAAAGCAACGAAACTCTTCGATCGAATTGAGTTTCAAACCAAAAACGATCACATAATCCGTAATTCAATTGAATTCACTGTATATAGAACCAATCAAAGAAAAAAGAGAGAGAAAGAAGGGAGAATTTACATGGCGGAAGTCGATAGTACGATTTTCAATCAAATTGGAAATGTTAGCATCATGAAAAGCGAAGGAATCCATCACTCGAGAATTGAAACCCTAAGATGATCGCTCGGTGATGAAGTAGAACAAGTTCTTGGGGATTGAAGCTAACAAGGATGAAGTAGGAGAGAGAAAATAAAAGGAGAGGGAAAAGAAGGGGTTTTGTAGTATTATTATTATGCAGAGCCCGTGTGTAATGTAATGTGACGCTTACTAGAACGTCGTCAGTCGACTACTAGGAATAGGATGATGGGAGGGTTTTTTTGGGATTTTTTGTCCAAACTACCTCTAACTTTCAAATTTTTACGATAAACTACCTTATAAAAAATTTGTTGTCCCAAACTACATTACTTTTACCATTTTATTATTGACAGCTACTTTATGCCGTTTTCGGCATTGACTTTTTTTTGGTTCAAAATTGTGATAGAAAACGAAATTACCCTTGTGGAAATTGCTTAAGATTCGAGGAGGCAGAGGGTGATTGTTTGAATTTTAGTTTAAGTATTAGAAGAGGAATTTAATGGTGGATTAGTGGTACAAAGTGTCGACATAGACATGAGAGAGAGAGCGCACGGGGAAATGGGAAAAATAGGGAGGGGAAAATGAAAAAAGGGTTTAAAAAGGTCAAGTGATATTACGTGACATTAAAAAAACTGGAAAAAAAAATCAACGTCGGAAACCGGTATAAGGTAGATGTCAACAACAAAATTGTAAAGGTAAGGTAGTTTGGGACAACAAATTTTTTTATAAGGTAGTTTCTCGCAAAAACTTGAAAGTTAAAGATGGTTACGGACAAAAAATCCTTTTTTTATTAAAAAGAAGTTTGATTAATTAAAGGTGAGACGGCGTTTACAATGGGTATCAAAGAAAAACAAAATACAATCAAACTCTTCTTCGATGAAACTACAATGAACCAATTCAATCAAAGTAGTGCGATCTCCTTGAATTTCTTTGAATCTTTGCAGGTTATTAATGGAACCATTTATCATTTTGATATAGTTTGGAGAAGAACATTCTTGATCTAACAATATTGACCGCATCCGAGCTTCCAATTCCTTTATATTAATAGTCTTGAACTTCAACCAATAAGAACAATTTATCATACCTACAAACAAACAAGCAAGACTCACAACTCCCGTAGGGGAAAAGGAGGCCTCCACAACAGAGAAGACACTCCATAACAGGGCTCGAGAAACTCTCAAAAAGAGAGACTAATTTATTCAACAAAACAAGATGAGTAGCGAAATTGATTTACATACCATCGACTTACTACATTTTCAGTTGAATACAATTATTTTCTACCTTTTGCCAAATTTAAGGCATATTTTTTTCCTTAAAATATTATAATAATGTATATACCGTTCCCAAGTTATTTGTTGGACATGTAGATTTATTGATATTATTTTGCTACCTTTTGCCAAATTTAAGGCGGATTTTGTAAAAATGTGGTAAATTATGAAAGAACCTATTAAAAATCATATACTTCCTCCATTATTAAATAAATTAAACGTTTCTCTCAAAAAAAAACTCTTACATAAAGAAAAGAACGAAGCGTTTTATTTATTTCAAAACGGTGAAAGTATATAATGTAAAGCCAATTAAAAAGGTTGGCCTTATACTGGATAGAGCTTTCGCTTCGTCTTTGAACATGTAGACAACATCTATAAAAAAAATTGTGTCGCTTATGAGCCCATAGTAAAAGTAGTTTACTTTTTTTTTTGGTGAACAGTTTGGATGTAAAAGTAGTTTACTAAGTATCTCTTGTATATGAATTCTACAAAATAAAAATGAATAAGTTGAGTATTTTCTCAAAGTTGGAGCATGGGATGATTGCAATACTTTGTTTATTGTGGCATGATTTTAAAAAATGTGGAGTGCTATAAACATTTGTTTTTGTCCTTTATTCATTGGAAAAGGTCATGATGATAACATAACCCACCTTTTTTTTATAGATTGACTTTTGCATGTTCATGGATTGGTCTTGCCTGAAACTTGAAAATGGTCCTTCTTATGTAAACGCAGCAGCGTAGTGTAGCAGTGGTATTGGTTCGAAGCAGTGTGTAGAAGGGCAAGAATGAATTCCCGTATCTTTGCATTCCAAAAACAAGGATATTATACAACCCTATTAATTACACTAAAACTATATATGGGACAGCCCAAACTAACATATAAACATTAGCCCAAAATGATAAACACTGCTACATAATATATACATTATCCAACACCCCCCCTCAAGTGGGAGCATGGGGATCACCAATGCCCAACTTGCCACGTAAATAAGCAAATTGGCGAAAACCAAGAGCCTTAGTAAAACAATCAGCAAGCTGCTCTGTGGTAGACACATGTGCAGTGGTAATGAGACCATCCTGGATAGCATCGCGAACATAATGGCAGTCCACCTCAATGTGTTTAGTGCGTTCGTGGAACACGGGATTTTGAGCAATGTATAGAGCAGATTTGCTATCACAAAAGAGCGAGATAGCTTGGAGGTGAGAAACACCAAGACTACCAAGAAGAGCACGTAACCATTTAAGTTCCGCAGTAACATCTGCCATGGAGTGGTATTCCGCCTCAGCGGAAGAACGGGAAACAGTATGTTGTTTCCGAGTTTTCCAAGAAATAGGCGAAGAGCCAAGGAACACAATCCAACCTGTAACCGAACGACGAGTCAAAGGACAACTCGCCCAATCAGAATCACACCAAGCAGTAAGATGTAAGTCACAGGGAGATGACAAGACAATGCCCTGACCAGGACTACTCTTCAAATAACGTACGACTCGGAGAGCCGCATCCCAATGTTGCGAACGAGGTGAGTGCATAAACTGAGCAAGCACATGAACAACATAGGTCAAATCGGGCCGAGTGAAAGCTAGATAAATCAAGCGCCCCACAAGGCGCCGATACTGGGCAGGATCGGGATGCAGAGGACCATCAGCCCGCGCTAGATTATGATTCTGCTTAAGAGGAGTATCAGCAGGTTTGGCCCCAGAAAGACCAACCTCAGACAAAATATCAAGAGTATACTTGCGCTGCGATAAAAAGAAACCATCAGCACTACAGGCAACCTCAATACCTAAAAAATATTTCAAAGGACCAAGATCCTTCATGCGGAAGCAATCACCAAGATAACTCTTAAAAGAGGATAGAGCAGCAGAATCATTACCAGAGATGATGAGATCGTCAACGTAAACAAGGACATGAAGGCGAACCGAACCATGGCAATAAGTGAACAGAGAATAATCGGAGTAGGAACGCGAGAAACCATATTGCCGCAAAGAGGTGGCAAGCTTAGCAAACCAACACCGAGGCGCCTGTTTGAGACCATAAAGAGATTTCTGTAGGCGACAAACTTTGCCATAATCAGTTGGACTAAAACCAGGAGGAAGCTTCATGTACACTTCCTCATCAAGATCGCCTTGAAGGAACGCATTGTGAACGTCCATTTGATGAACCTCCCAGTTGTGAGCTGCAGCAACTGCAAGAAAAGCTCGAACAGTAACCATTTTGGCAACAGGAGCAAACGTCTCGTTGTAATCTATCCCTTCCACCTGATTATTACCCAAAATGACCAAACGAGCTTTGAGACGTTCTACACTGCCATCAGAATGATATTTAATTTTATACACCCATTTGCAACCAAGAGCCTTTTTTCCGGGAGGAAGATCAGTCATAACCCATGTTTTATTATCCTCCAATGCACTAATTTCTTTCTGCATTGCCTCTCGCCATCCAGAATAGTTCATAGCTTCTTTGAAGCTACGGGGCTCAATGCGTTCTTTTCAAATATGGATCATGGATCATAATACCATGTACTTTTCACTAATTAATAAAAAGTAATACCAAAAAATAAATAAGAAGTAATGTTCAAATTTTTAGAACATCAATAAGTCAAATGAATGAACCTGCCGATTGCAATACCCTCCTTTAAAAAAAAAGAAAAACCAATTGCGATACATAATACTAATCTATATACGCAACCATAGTATAAGTGGTACAAATTCACCACCTTCACACTACCTATTATGAGTGGATGCAGTTGTGGTGGGGGATATATAAGGTGAGTATGTTATCAGAGCCACCACATATCCACTACCTATGGGCTATGACAAATACGACGATTGATATTCATATCCTCCCACTATCCACCAAAGTTATATTTATCCTAGCTCTAACTAGGATGGGTGCGGTGCTATATCCACCAATTTATGTTCACCTATCAATTATCATTCTTTGATAGGAGTACCATCTCTTTAGGCCAACATCATCATAATCAATTCTCAACAAAAGTGTAAGGGCCTTTGGGAGAGAATTGGGTGATGTTGTGTTGCCTTTGAATTTGGGCCCATAGATGTTATCTACCCCCATATAAAAGGATCCACTTCAATCCTTTAACTTAAAAACGTTCCAATAAGCTAAGTTCAAACATCCAACTACACCACTTGAAATGCTTAAGCATGGTTGAACCAAAGATAAGGATCAACTATTAATTAACAAGTGATGTTTATACACCACGATGGCTCATAATATTTATATTGCCTCTAGATTATGGAAAAGGTTGGAGGTCAGAGAACTGTGCAAATTCTAACAAAAAGGCTCAACAAGTCTAAAATCATATTAGAAGGAATGAAAATTGTTGATCCGATCCTCGATATACTAAAAACGAAAATTCTATTTTTTTTGTCCAATTAGTTTTAATCCGATCCGATTTTAAACTAGTGGTCACTCCAACTGGTGGCAGCCTTTAAACCAAAGGAGAAAATCTATAGGATTTAAGGGAGAGAATAAAGACATATATTCATAAGCTTGTATTTGATAGAATTTTGCAAATTCGATCACAATGATTATTTATATGATCTCCTTTTACTTGATTAAATAGTCTGTCCTTGTCTCATCTAAAATTATATTTTCTACATTCTTTAGTTCATGCTACATTGAACTTTCTTTGAGCAGAACATGATAATTTTGGCGGATTTTTTATTAATAATATGAAGAAAAAAAATGTGATATGGTAGTTTCGTTTTAATCTCTCAAAATGTCATTTTTTGAAAGTAATATCATCAACGTGCAGCTGAGATATTAATGGCCGAATATTTTTCTTAAAAGTCGTGAGATTCAATGTTACAGCTATTTTTATTTTTATTTTAAATATGAACTAATAATGTCCCCGTATTATATTGGACTAATCAAAATGCTATATAAAGAAAGCAACATAGGAATGAAAGGTAGAGCCATACATGCATTATGGAGCGGCTACATTATTTATGGTTTTCGCCATAAGGTAGTATGGGTGCTTCTTAGTTGTGGTTGAGCGACCTCTTTTGTTATTTCACTAGGAACACTACAAGAGGAGGTGAATTGTATGTGTAGAAATAAACGTAACTTTTTGCGTAATTATAAAACTTAAACAAAGAAACAAGCTAAAGGAACACAAGGGATTTTTAAGAGGAAAAACTTCTTGGGCCCAACAAGAAGAAACAACCTCGACCACAAGGGATTTTAAACTCAACACTTTCACTAATTAGGCCAAACAACTTTGTTACAACCTATTATACTCACGGGCCACACCTTGAGTTCCTAAACTCAAGTTCTTAAACAATTGTTCCCTTAACAGTTGTTCCTCTCAACTTCACTTGAAGTTTTCTCACTTTAATCGCTTCACTCAATGCTTTCTCTCTTACAGGACTTCACTCAAAATCCCCTTACCCAAAACCAAAATACAATGATCAATAAACTTAGTGGAATTAGAGTAAGAAGGCAATGAACAAATGGCTTTTATGAGAGAATGAAGGCACTGACACTTTACTTAGTTAAACTCACTAATTCACTTGGTCAAACACAAATTGAAACTTAATTAGACATAAGTATTTATAGTAGTGATAACTTAGAACGTGGGATTAAATCATGTGTTAGTAGTAAACCATTTTCTCATGATGTTCCTCAACTAGAGGAACATGTTCCTTTTGATACCCATGATCTCCATGATCTCTGTTAAACGTGGGTAATGGAAATTTTACTGCTTCCTTAATTTTAGCAACCACTTAAGCAGTAAACCAAAAAATCTGATGTAATTAAAAATATTACAATTAATAAAACCGAAATAAAATCCTTTTATAAAATATTATCTTTAAAAAATATTTCCATTAAAACCGAAAAAGGATTTTAAATATCTTATTAAAACTAAAATCTTTTCCTTAAAAAGTTTTTCCTTAAAATCAGATTTTTACTAAATGAAAACGGTTTCCTAGAATTTAGGCATAAATCACTCAAGCGTCATTATTTAACCGTTATACTTATTTACATATGTTTAGTTCCTTTAAAATAGTTAGTTCCTTTAACTCAATATAAAAGTGCCACTTGGTCTGTTCCTTACAGAGGAACAGACACTCATTCTCATTTTAAATTGCTACAGTTCCTTACCAATTCTTACTCGTTCCTTTACATTGGAACTAGAAACAAAAAGCCTTGCTTGCTTTGATCTTCTTGCTCCAATGCTTCTCCAGTATCAAATCTTTGAGCATCTTCACTTAGTCTTCAAAATCCAAACTTGATTTCTTCTTTTGACTTAGTATTTTCTTTGCTCCTTTCATTGATACCTTGTAAAATCCATTTACTTAACAACTTGTTAGTTCAATACTTAGTTTGTATCTTTGTTCCATTGTCATCATCAAAACTAGGGTTCAACATCTTTGTTCGAGCAATTATTGATAATTAGAAGAAATTAGGAAGAAACAAACAAGAACAATCGCGAAATGAAAGATCGAGGATAAAATTAACATGGGTAATATGGTATTAGAAACTAGTTAAGTTTGATTCAACTAAATTCACTCCAAAGAAACAGGATATAAATTAATCGCAAACGAAAGATGCTACGTAAGAGTAAAAAATAACTCAGAGGACTTAAGAGCTTGCTACAATACACTTGAGTTCTATTCTTTTAGACTTAATTTCAGTTTAGTTTAGTCCCAACTCAATTCAGTTTCATTTAGTTCAGATCTATTAAATCCAATTCAGTTCAACTTCACTTAGTGCAATTCAGTTCAATCCAATTCCAAAGAACATGACCTTGGTAGACCAAATATCAATCTTCTTTTGACGAAACACTAAAATGTCAATCTAATTTCAACCAAAGAGATCAAACATTCTTAAAAAGTAGGTATGGTAACAATTAGAAAAAAGATTCACAATAACTTCATCCACCATTGACTTTTGGAGCTCAAGAATTCACACAAACAAAATGAAGTACAAAGTACACACCAAAAGAAAGCAAACCATAGGAGAAACTAGCAAGTGGTACACAATCCTAATTTATAGAAGATTAAATAGTGTGTTTGCACGTCTCTTAACAAAAAATATCAGGCATGCCATGGTCCCCTCAATTCAAGTACAACCAATTTAGCTCAATTATCTTTCCCTACATTGCTATTTATGAATTGGAAAGAGAAGAGAGCGATAGAAAAAGAGGACTGATGTTTATTGTTTGGTGGTCGAAATGAAAGAAGTAAGGTGAAGGCCGCATCAGATCAGAACTTTCACAACCCCCGAATAGCTGTCTATCATAAATATGTGCATGCGACGTCAGTACATAAACATAAAGAGAACACTAACACCAAACTTAATTACTACCTCCAACGAAATTATTGACCCCCCAACCCCAAACTCAGTAATGATAGCAATTTGTAATGCAATGCTTTTTACTATTGTTGTTCCTCCATGAAGCCTAGGGGTATGGTTATATAAGTTGACTATTGACCTAGAGGTGCCAAGCAGGCAACATACAAAGGATGTTTAACAACCACACTATTTGCCGTCGGTATTTACCGTACACTGCCCGTATTTATACTGTATTTCATGTTTAAATCTGGTTAATTTGATTAGCTCATGTTCAGGTGATGATTTTCACACTACAGGTTGATGTGGATTGGATTTTATTTAGGTTCATGAAGATTTTGATCTTGAAAATCCATCAATTTTTTGTAATATTAATTGTCTTTGTTGGTTCACGTCAAAATTGATTTTTATTTGTAAGATGGTACATTTGGTTCGAGTCAATTTAATTAAGTTGCATTATATTTCAGTTCATTAATTTTTAATATATGTGTTAAATGAATCAATATCTACCATATTTATCTCCAAATTTGATGATCTATAAAACAAAACTTCAAGTTGAACCCACTCGAGTCAAACATAGTTTTTCTACTCCGAGGTAGATAAAATTCTATATGAGTGAAATAATCAGATATGGACCAGTATTTTTAGGTATGTTTATACCATATCGTAGCCTTTACAATGTTCCGGTATTTTTAGGTATGTTTATACCATACCGTAGCCTTTACAATGTTACGGTAATTACAAAGATTTAATAAGAAAATAATCAAGCGAAGATGTTAAACATTTAAGGTGAGATAATCGGTCAGTCAAGTCGTTTTCATCGAGTAGAATAATTTTGGATTTAACTCATTGTAATACTGGGTATGACAGTGTTCGAGGCACAAAATAGGCTTCTAGATGTCAAGATGGTCTCTGCAATTTCAAGTTCTTTTGAAGAGTTTATACTGGACTGAGTTTACATTTGGCTTCAAAGCCTTTTCATACAAGAAGTTTTGCATGTTTTTCCATTTTCCAAGATTGTAAACTTGTATTCATGTGCTCAACATTTCCAATAGATAGTTTTTTTTTTTAGATGAAGAGGACCTCTAATATGTCAGGATATAGGAGGAAATTTTTCATTAGCATCCTCGCAAACACCTCTTGATATTGGGTTTTTCCTACTAAAGATATTGTTCCTACTTCCTAGTAGCTTTTATAGTAACATAAAAACTGGCTTAAGAACCCAATTTGAAAGCCACAATGTGCAGTTTTTGAGAGCTTATTTGCATAAATGGATACAAAGTTCAATAGGTAAAAACAAAGGAAAAAATAATTACAAATCTTATTATTGTCCATTCTCGAACAAGTTCCTTTACTCCACCCCCTTAGTAATTGACTTGTTTTTCTAAAATAAACCATGGCTTCATAGTATCAAGAATGGTAGTGAGTTACTATGCTACCTAGTGATAAACTCACCTATATTAAATTTACCATTGCCAAATTAAACCCACTGAGATTTCATTGAAGAACAGATAAACTGATCATCAACACCATTTCACGACATATCAGACACATCAAGAGAAAACATTAGGGGTTCATACTGCTTGAAGATGAAATGGTGTCAACAAAAAGAGTCGTGAATAAATCCTAAAGAAAGAAGATGCTACCAGTTATACAAGTTACAGGTGAATCGGACTCGATATAAGAAGGTGATCCATAAACTTCGAATAAATCAGGAATGCATCAAACTTGGGATAATGTTAGAAAGATATCACCAAGCTTGGAAATCATGACAACTTTTTTGTACTAAATTTGTTATAGTGAAAGCAAACCAACCCTACATCAGTTGAGATGCCACTATGAGGATTGAGGTGCACATGATTCAATCAGCAATTCACCATTAAGAGCATTACCAGTGGTTGGTCTGCTGACAGACCATGAGGAGAGAGGGAGCTAAAAGAATAATAAAAAATAGGAGAGAGAGTACAAAGAAGAGAGAGAAGGAGATGAACTGGGCATTGGGATGGACCGTCCATCCCAATAAATTGTCAGCCAAAGCTATACAATGGTGGACATGTGGCAAGAGTAGATTGGGCTAGTTAATTTAGTTTTGATTTTTTGGGGTATGGTAAATCAGTCTAACCATTGGGAGTAAACAAATAAGGGTTTTTGGGTAAGTTGGGCATAAATAAGGTGGAGGAAAGAGAAAGTAATAAAATAATTGGTGACCCCTAAAATTGGTCTAACCATTGAACATGCTCTAAGCCAACCTCAAAGGGTGGTAACACACCCAACCTTTCAATTAAACAAAAGCAGCTTTAATTTACACCATAATAGCAAACATCAAAGACATCAAAAGCACTTGTAATACATTTTTTCAGGAGTCTAACTTCCCATTCCAAGCATTCAAGTGCAAAAACCCCACAAATAAAGTAAAGTTTCATAAATATAAAGAAACAAGAATTTGATTTAATATATAATTAATGATGAAACACATCAAAAGGCCAACTAGCCTCTCCTCGTGCCATGCCTAGCATTAAAGTGATGACCCACCTTAATACAGGGAATTAGAAAAAAATACTACATACACTACTCCTAGAAAAGACACACCAAATGAGATAAGAAAGAAGTTTTATTGCTGGGTCCCATCCCAACCCCAATATGGGGCGTGCGTATTCTGTTATGTAGATTTTAGGGTCCATCTTTTGAATCATTGAAGTCTTCAGTCCACAAGTGAGAAAAAACCTTCTTCAGTAGGCCAAGAACAGAGGATTCCAAAAGCTACTAAAAATTTCACCAGTGAGCTTCTACTAGCCAGAAATCCCTAAAGATTTGGCTTTGTATTTCAGGGTCTTAAGATAATTGATGGCTTCATCTAATACCACAACTGCATCTTTACCATTTCTGCCTGGATTTCTGCCTGGAAGTATAGTCTGCAAGATGCTCACTGTCTCGCGTATTTTCTCCTTTCTCTCTCTCTTAGTACCGGATAATGAGCATATATTATCACACGGCCTTGTGGGTTTCCCACCAGCACAGCTCGATTCTGCATCGTCTTCATACTCTAAGGACCCTTTGCGCATTAGGGAGCTTGCAGTGTTGTATGTTACTGAGGGAACTTCATAAGCACTTTCGGACAGTTTCTGCCTTTTAAAAGGTCCAGCAGAACTTGCCACTTCATCCATGTCTTCGTTATCATCAAACCCAGTCATCGTACTGGGGGAACGGCCCGTGCTTGTTTCTTCACCGTCACTGTAATTATCTTCATCATCTGAGGAGAGCAAAGCATTGATATCTTCTGTGTCTTCATGCATCTCACTCATCTCATCATCATCATCATCATCATCATCCAAGTCATCAGTTCGATAAGGTCCTGAGTGGAAGTGTCCGTTGCTCCCATTTCCAAGCACACCCTCTTTCACGTTGTAGTAACAACTAGGTTTTCGGTTCCAAGAGTTGGGCGGGTGGTTTGAAGCACCTACCATTGAACTTAATATCAAGGTTGTTTTGTTACATGTCCGATCAAAAACAAGAAATTGCTTCGGACCATGTCCAGCATCAGCGGGGGACACATGAGACTCGCCAAGATTTTCATTAACAGAGGCAGGAGCCTTGCCAGGAAATTCAATTTCTGGCATGAGCTTACTCTGAAGCGTCGTATCTGGTAGAAGACCCTGCCTAAACCGAGGCAAACAATAAAACCACCCATGAGGCTCCTTCAATTGCCCGACCTTAAAATCAGGTGGTCCCGCAAATTCAAATGAAGGCAAGGCACTACTCAAAGGAGCTGCATTGGTGCAAGGTCTTGCACAAGGGATGCCCGTGCTTTGCATCCCTATATCAAATGGCAGTTTCAAGGATTTAGTGTTAGGAAACTGCCCATCTGGTTGCCGTAGGTGTAACCAGGACTCGAAGTCCTTTCCCATCAACACAAACAGTTATCTGCAGATTGAAGTAACAACAATCATTTAGGTTAAACAATTAAACACGAGCCTAACTGCCAACAGAGATGTATAAAGCTACTGATGAAGAAACATACCACAACAGGGACAAGTTGTGAGCCTTGCTTTGTAATTGCTTGTAAACTTTATCCAAGAAGTTGCAAGAAAAATAAGAAACCCAGTTGAACCAAAACCCAAAACACAGAACTATAATCCTATCTACGTAACTGGCTTGAGCAAATGACGGAAGTATTCAGCCTGAAAAATCCAAGATGAAGAGCATTAGACAAGTAACTAGTCATCAACATCATCTCCTCTATTTCAAGTAATAAAGTAGCTTCAAATCAAGCTCCAAACTTAATCATACGAAGAACCAAAAAGATTTCTATTTGATTAGTTAGAAAAAGAGATACGACAGACCAAACTAGACCTAACCCACTCTCAGTCGCCTATGGGCTATACAGGAGTAGAAAAGCTCACATGACAGAACCCTAAGCATATCTACACAAATACAAAGAAAAATCCTCAATAACTTGGCATGCTATGTCACAACAAACAAAAATTTAAAAACGATCATTGAACATTACTCCACCATAATCCAAAAGCTAACCATCAATTTCAATAGGCTTCAACTAACCATTATGAACCATTGTTCAGCTACTATCACAATGAATTAAATCCAATGTCTCACTAATTATCTTGACAATAAAAATGTTTGATAAAAACAACCTCTTTCATAACATCTAAAGCACAAAAAATTCCCACTAATTCATATTATAAGCAAATTTCAACAACAACAATCATATACAGATTGTATGGAGTACACTTCAAGGCTAAAAATAAACAAAAGTTCCCATTAGCACAATAAAGAAGCAAATTCATCTAACCATACCACCAACATAAAGTTATAGTAAAATTCAAACATCATCAACAACAACAGCAACAACAACAATAACAATAACAATAACAACAACAACAACATGACACAATTCAAAACTAGAAAATACCCTATAACACAATAACAACTACAAGAAATCAATAGTCCAAACGATTTGGGGTCGGCTAACATGAACCGTCATAAGAATCCGTCCGACGAAAAGCGAAATCCCAATACTACTAATATACAATCAAATGCTACTCAGAAGTATATAAAACATATCTTGGTAGATGAAGCAAATATAGAAGTACAAACCTGACAATTGCGAAGAGGTTGGAAGCAAGCAATGACTCTAACTATGATTGTAGCAAAACCATCAACTCCATTTTCATGTTTCAAAGCCCGGAATCTTGTCTGACTAGCTGCTTGGCACACCATAACTACTACTACTAACTCCAACCCACAACCCAACCTTTCTTTTAAGGAAAGGAATAAATACCCAAAAACCCACAAAATTAAAAACTACCAATATTCAACAATGTTGAACAAAATCAGAGAAAATGAAGAAATTTAGCTGATCCTGCGGACGTAACAGGGGATAACGATGAAGAAAAATGAACCCATGTAATTAAAATTAGGGATTTCTGATTCTAAAGGGCTGAAAATTAGGGTTTTTATTGTGATGAAGAAAATTGGGGATTTACAGAATTACACGGCAATATAAGTTCAAAGAGACAACTTTGCGAAACACATCTACTGATAAACAAAACCACCGCATGCTGTTCTTAACTGATCGCCACTTTTTTCTTTTTCTCTTTTTAATATTCTTCCTTTTTACCCCACTATCTTAAATTCCTGCAAAAAAAACCAGGGAAAATTACACATCAGTAAAAAGATTCAATTTTTCACATACTTAATTTCTGTACATAAAAAAATTCAATCCATCAATTTATTACAATAGAAATTTTAAAAATCCTTCATAATTCATCTTCTTTTTTTTTTTGCACAAAATTTTCAAAAACTATAGAAATCGTTCAGAAACCTAAAACTGTAATTTATAATCAAAAAAATGTAGCAGTGGAAATTCTAGAAATGGTGAACAATTGAAACTGATTAAAAACTGAGGAAATTAATGGTACAAAAATCTTAAGCTTTTATTTTTGGTACAAATGTTCCAAAACATAAATCTGATTCATGAAGATCAGTTGACAATAGTTTAAAGGGAAAGTTAAGGTTATTTTAAGAAAAACCTTAAACTGTAATTTACCAAAAATTATATTAAAAAAAATGTAGCAGAAGAAATGGCGAACAAATGAAAGTTAAAAAGAGGGAGGAAGAATTACCGGGAGAAGATCTGAGAGTAGAATTGTTGAGAGCTTATCTAATCTATTCAAGAAGAGTGAGATGAGAGGAAGGACAGAAAAGTAGAGAGAGAGAGACAGTAGATGCAAATATGCAATGAATAATTTTGGAGTGAGGAGAGAGAAAGGAGAACAACGCGTGAGTGAGGGAGTGATAGTGAGTGAGTAAATAAAATGCACGGATGGAGAGAGGAGGGAGAGGGAGTTGTGTTATTATATAGGGAGATCATTTGACGAGATTGCAATGTACAACTGTAGATCATATTAGATCCAACCAGATCAGACCAGATCAAACTACATCAGATTAGATCAAACAAAATTGGTTTCAGTTCAGTTCAGATTAGTTCATTTCAATTCAATTCATTTGAATTCCAACTCTAATAATAATAATAATAATAGAGATTGTTTTATAGACTTGTAAGTATGCTTTTAAGATGGATCTTAAGATAAATAAAATTTTCAAACTGCTTCCTCCGTTTTTTTAGATGACTCATTTTGACAATTAACTATTCACATACATAACTTTGATTATCTCTTATGATTTGTACTCTTTCCCAAATATCAACTTTTTGTAATTTTTGCTTATTGATAATTAGAGATATTAAGGTTCAAATTAGTGTATCGACGAAGTGTCTTCCAAAAGAAATTGATCAACTAAAAAAAGGAGGAAGTATATATAATGATACAAATTTATAATTTTTCGATATATATATCAATTGTTATAAATAATGTACATTACTTAATTATCTTTATTATTTTATCATGGATAAAACTCTACGTCCTCTTATCCTAAACTTTATTTATGCATCTTATATCCCAAAACTATATTTATATTAAACCCTTAGATGGTGTGCATTTTACTGTTGGAAACTCTATATATGCTCCTAGGCATGCATGTGTATGTGTGCATGAGTGTGTCATATAGATAAGATGAATTAGTGTCATCGATTCTAGGTAGATACTTCTTCTATATGATGATCATACATAATCACTAGTTCAATTATAATTTTTATACCATTTAATACAACTCGAACTATGCTTCAAGTAGCCTTCGGCATAGAGATGGCCACCTGGATTTCCGCCGGGGGCAGGAATTCCGTTTGGGGGGGGGGGTCCATGGACAGCCCAAATTCTGTTGTTTTTTCCAGGGTTCAAAAATTTTTTGGCGGTTTTGGCGGTTTTTTTGGCGGGTTGGGCCATGAGGTGGTATTTTTTTTTAAAATTCTTTGAAATTATTTAATCATTAGAATCATTTATTATTGTTACATAAAACCTTCAAAATGAATTAAAATATATACAATTATTAATATTAATGAATAATTTCATTATTTTTGAATTTGATTGAATTATAATATATGAAATTTCATTAAAATATATACAATTTGATTAAAATATACACAGGGTTTTTTTTTTTTTGGGGGTTTGTGGCCCCCTCTGGGGTTTGTTGCTCACACCCGAGGGGGGGGGTGGTTGTTCGCTCTATTGGGGTTGGGGGTTTGTGGGGTTGCAAAATCCCCCCCCCCCCCGGGGGGTTTTTTTTTGGCCCCCCCCCCATGCGGGCCATCTCTACCTTAAAGATAAGGTGTTCATATAGAAAACTACTTACAAAATATATAAAAGTAGGAAGAGTTAAAAGAGATATAATAATTAATATCGCACTATTATTCTTAACTTTCATAATTAATCTCTATTATATAAGCTAAGGGGGAGCTATGGTGTCCCCTCTTGAAAAGACTTTTATATCCTTAATCTCACAAAAAATAATAAAGAAAAGATTTTCTTAATTCTTTCCTCATTTACAAATATGGATAATAAGGAAAGTTCTACATTACCAAAAAGAAATACATAAAAATATGTGAAAAGAAACTCACAATTGAAAATATAAACTAATGACTAGATCAATTTTCAAACAATTATAAAAGTAAAGATTGACAGATATTCTTATTATCAATTTATAATTTCAAATAACATGCATTAGCAAACCATAAAAGAATTTAAAAACTTAGAGAATATTCATTTTTTTTTTGGGCTCACAATTAGTTGGGATAATAAATAATTAAAGAGATAAACATACATCATCAGATAATATCAATTTATAATTTTTTTATTGAAATACTACTCACCATAGTATGCCTAAAAACCTCAATTACCCAGTGAAATTAAATTAAACTACTACTCATAAAATACGCCTATAAAATATATGTATGTATTTTTAAATAAATAAATAAATAGCATAACCTAGATAATCGTTTAAAAAGGAGAGTTGTTGAATTATCTACCAAATACAAGATAACATATCCTACTTCAACATAGTCCTTTATCGAAAACATTACTCTTTACACTAGAGTAATGCTAATAAAAAATCATAACGCTCATCAATATTCACCATAAATATTACACTCTTAAGTTAGTTTTTAATACTTTTTGATGTTACTATTAATATTAATATACTGTCGCACGCATCGCGTGCATATATAAAGGGTGAAGTTTCCGTGACTATGGAGATTGGAGACTACCCCTTACGATAATCAATTTGGTTTTTAGTAATTACACTAAAACATGCTAATTAATTGCCTTTGAATTTTAACATTTTTTTTATTCTTCTTCATCCTACTAAATGGTGCTAAGTCACTAATATTGCCTTGTTTCTGGCGAAGTCTTTTGTTCTTTTTATTTAATTGAAAAAATAGTTAGAAAAAAAACAACAAGTATAAAAATGAGTAATAGCCCCCAATAAAGACTGGTACGATTCAATTCAACATTTTATTCATTCGGGTTTGATTGTGTCGTAGCTCTATAATTCGGATTCGGTTTTGTTTATCGTTGGACGAACTGCATTGCGGATATTGACCCCAAAAAAGAAAGAATTCAATTTAAGGGAGTTTTATCTACAATCAATTTTATTTTAGTCATAGTAATTCTATCCGACAATTTCTTAAATCATGAGTGAAAAGTCAAAACATCTCCTTTTAATAATTATGTACTACCCCGTTTCTTTTTATTTTATTTATTTTCTTTTTAAGTTGTTTCTTTTCTAATCTACATGCTTTCACTTTAACAAAATTGGCAACCTTTCTCGTCATCTCCCCCCCATTTTTAATTTATCTCTACACTCATGTTCTCAAGACCGTCTCGTATAATTTAAGGGTCCTATACTAAATTAAACTATGAGGCCTGAAAGTATAAAAAAGACGTTACATAAATATGAAAAGTAAAATTTCATATAACTAATCAAAGTTGTTTTTTTCCGAACAATACTTAAAAATTGCAACTCCTCTAGCGTTCTTTGAAGAAAAACCACCTACAATTCATCATAGCCAAATTTCTCCAAAAATTCGTTTTCGATGGCTATCAAACCAACAAATATATCAAGCGTATAACAAACATCATAAAAACAACATACCAACAAATTCATGATTAAAATGTAAAATCATCAATTCAGAAATTACCAGAATTCCAAAATACAAACATCGTGAAAAATCGAAATGTGATAATTGCTAGAATTTCAAATTATCAAAATAATAAAACAAATAAAAAGACAAAAAAAATTAGATTCAGAAATTACCTTCAAGTTCTTGGAGCCAAAAATATAGAACATTAGCCAATTCTGTAGAGTTGTTATAAATATAAATATGAGAGTTGATTGAGTAAGATGGTTGCTCATAGTTGCATAATGGAAGTTCTTCTCATCTATATATATATCTAAAACCCAAAGCAACCAAATGTCATGCTGCCACATGTACCCCCTCCCTCCCAAACAAATGATACAAATTGTAATCAACAAAAATGTATGTGTGAAGACTCGAACACGCAACCTCTCATTTGAAATACGAAGACACTAACCAACTATTCTACAATAGTTTTTTCGTTTCTATGGGAAAAACAAATCTATATACATCTAAGATTAGGAATAGACCACCAGCAACGATGAGACCAATGAACCAAAATACTGGGCCGACACCCATGCCCAATCAACAAAACAACCATGTCCAAAATGTTGGCCAGCTTCCATCACCCCCCTATGAATTGGATTAATAGACCAGAGGCAGGAAATAACATGTATTTTTGGCAGCAGCATATGTCATCGCAAAAGTAGCTCAGGCCATGATACCAAGCTAAGACACCACCTCCACTTTTCATTCAATTTAGTAACTGCTGCACAATTAAAAGCCCCACAATTACAACTTTTCAAACTTTTTTAAAAAAAAACTTTTCAATTTTTTATAACCTCCGTAATTAACACTACTACACCATTTCACTGCATCGGTTGTATTCTTACACATTGTAGACATATAATCGTGTCTCCCCATTTAAGGATCCGATGATGAAACATACCGTGGTCTTAATTGGTCCAATCCAAGGGCAGAGCATTCTGAAAAGCTATTCAAAACCGTTACGAAAAGTGTTTAAGTCCTATTTTAAAGCCCAATTATTTATTCATGATAAATAATTGTATTTGAGCCCAATTCTTTGAAAAGCCCAATTAATTGATAGTTAATTGATTTATTTTCAAAAGATATTTTTTATAAGTTAAAATCAGATTTTATCCTGTAAAATCAGATATCCGTAATTAAAGGATAAAAGAAATCTTTTAAAACGCGTTTTAAATAAAGCTGGCAAAGGCACGGCAGGAGCCAGGCTGGTGCGTCTAGCGCACCAACCTGCGCCTGGTGCACGACTGTGCGTCAGGCGCAGCTCTGTCCACCTGTGTCAGGTGCACTAATCTGCACTTGACACGTGGATTTCTGACTCATTCAGAGTCCTGCGTCAAGCGCGGCTCTCTGCTTGAGACGCGGATTTTCTTTCTTATCTTTTTTAAAAGCGGGTACCACGTGTACGCTTTTATTGGTCATGCCGCGTCATACGCTTGCCACGTCAGCTGCGTCAGACGCAGCCAGCGCGTGAGGCGCAATGCCGTTTTCCCTATAAATAGGCCTGATTTCCGAACAGATTAAAAGAACGGATTTTTCACATTGACACACTTCGAACTCGACGAATATCTTACGAATTCTCTCTACAAACTACAAAACTCATACCTTTCAAACACAAATACATTCAATCTACATACTTTCATACATTCAGATTTTCGGGCTTCACGATTGCTTGTTCCGAAGGTTGTCAATCTCGCAGACCCAAGCTACGGTATAATCCTGAGGGTCCTTGAATAAATTATTTTTATATTGAAGTTACTAACAGTTTTCTTTCCTGATGTAGATCTTTAATGTAAAATCGTTATACTGTATATTCTAACCTCTTTTCTCTTTCTTTTTATTTATTTTTCATTACTATTATACTTGTCTGATCATTATATGCATATTATATGATTGTCCTGTTTTATTGCTTTTATCACCCACATGTTATTATTGCTAATCAAAGACCTAAATAACTGTTCTAACATTAATCAAATTAATTTGGACAATCTGCTAGGTTCCCTGTAAATTGATTGCATAATAACTTGTCACTAAATAATTAGTCTTTTTATGTGTTTCCTGAACCAACTTAGACTAAATATTTTTAGGGTGTTTAAAACATTGTTTGATTATTCTTTGGCATAAAATCTGTAATGAATCGATATTTAGTAGAGGCCAACTTTGGGCGAATGTGGTTCATTATGACTATATTCGTACCCTCACCCCCGAACTCAATCTTTGGTTCACTTTGACCATCTATGTAGTCATGACGGGGAAATCTACATTGGATAATTTGTCCCTACTATTTTTCCATATCCAATTAGGTTTATGATTCTTCCTAAAAAGAATTGTTGGCGTCTTCTTTCAATACAAAACAATTTTCAATAAAACCTTAACAGTGGGGTAGTCAAATCTAATACGCGCTCACACCGCGTAGGCGAAATAAAAACACGCATGCACACATCAACCTACGTTAAAAAAAAGATTGTATTATATTTTTTATAAGTAATTATATATTTATATTTATGTACTCTCATGACACCGAGGTTATACTGATGAATAATTCATGTTATAATTTATTATGTAGAAAATTTAAAAAGAACTCGAAGATCATCTAATTTCCTAAGCACAATCCAATGCATATAACTCTTTTTTTTCCACTTTTCTCAAGTGTTTGATTTAACACTTCAAATTCACATTGATAAATGATTAGGGACATCGCCCGAACCAACAACTAGTTTATAATATGAAAATTGAAGAGAAGGAAAACGACTTT